>JAMPIV010011903.1:0-21068 GCA_024509875.1 Oreohelix idahoensis
AGAGGGTTTCCAAGTCATCAGGTCATTCTTCTGTGTTGCTCACCACTGCAGCAATAAGCCCCTGATATCTGGTCTTAATTTCTGGCTCTCTCAGCTTGTAGGTCCTAATGCTCATTTCTCCTGCTCGTTTACTTGGTTTCTTGCGTGATGTTGGGCAGTTCCTAGGCTGAGCAACTCTTTCAGTTGTTCGTTTGATTGTTAGCAGGTAGTGATCACTTCCAATCTCTGGCCCCCTCCAGACTCTAGCATCTCGGACATATTTGAATGAGCTTCTCCGAACAATGGCATAGTCGATCACTGACTTCTCATTCTTTGTTGGTTCACATCTAGTGTATGCATGTATGCGCTTATGGGGGAACTTTGTCTCATTGCATTTATACATGCTTAAAAAATTTAAAAAATAATGAATTTGCACATATCGTTTTAAACTCATTGTTATTACTATTTCTATTACAGGTTATTATGTTCACGTTTATTCACTTTGATCTGGGCAAGAGGCCGGCAAACCCCTGTCTCACCTCCAACGACAGACTAAGCATCACGGAAATGACAACACAGGGGGAAGTGACGCTGTACGCAAGTCCACCAATGACAACAAACATTAGCCAGACCAACCAAGTGACCTTCAATTTCATCACGAACAGCCACAGCGATGCCCAGGGCTTCAAGATTGCATTCAAAGGAGGTCAGTACACTATCTTTGCGAGAGCCGCGGTAGCATAGTGGTTAGTGCACTGGCTTCCTAGCGCAGTGGTCTATGGTTCGATCCCCAGATGAGGCGGGAATTTTTTAGACCACAAACGGCTCCTGGGTCGACCCAGCCCCAGATGGGTACCAGAGCAACTCTGGGAAGGTTAAGGCGGCCGGCGTGATGCCGACCACATCACCCCTCGTGTGCCGACGGTCAAGATAATATGGGTCTAACACCATGTTCCCAATATGCCTCAATGGGCGTGTAACGGGTTCCTTTACCTTTTACACTATCTTTAGTGCATTGTTTCAAAATATGGATATTGAAACATCTGTCTGTTTGTTTGTCTATCTATCTATATGTCTGTCTGCCTATCTAGTTATCTTTGTACCTGTCTGTCTGTCAGCATGTCTGCCTGTCTTCCTGCCAGTATATCTATCCCATCTACCTGCCTACCTATCTCACACACACTCTTTCTGTCTGTCTGCCTTTTCTCTCTCACTCTCACTGTGTCTGCCTGCCTGTCTGTCTATAAGAAAAACAAGTAAACCATATTCACTTAGCTTCACCAACACACTCTTTGATGTATTACAAAAACATTCTGGTATGTTCTGACAGCCGGGAGCAGATCTGGCGTTAGAGATAAACTTTTCGAGTGTGAAAGTTTTTCTTGTTTTGAGACTCTCTCTCTCTCTCTCTCTCTCTCTCTCTCTCTCTCTCTCTCTCTCTCTCTCTGTGTCTCTATCTCTCTCTCTCTCTCTCTGTCTCTCTCTCTCTCTCTCTCTCTCTCTCTCTCTCTCTCTCTCTCTCTCTCTCTCTCTCTCTCTCTCTCTCTCTCTCTCTCTCTCTCTCTCTCTCTCTCTCTCTCTCTCTCTCTCTCTCTCTGTGTGTGTGTGTGTGCCCAGTTACTGATTGTGATGATAATATTAAGTAATCCTGTCTGAAGTTATTAATATTTTAATTAATTACTAAAATTTTAATTTCTAAAACGCTGAAAATTGTATTTTAAGTCAAGGAAGTTGAGGGGAACTGCAGTAAGGCGTGGAGTACAATGGATGGGTGTGGGGAAAAAAATCGAAAAAAGGTGATTCGTCTTACGAGGACAAAAGACAAAGAAATAGCCAACGTTACGGCCACAAGGCCTTTGTCAGGGAAAGGAAAGAAAGTGAAGGCTAGATAGGACACATAAGAACTTAAATAAATATAAAAATTAAAAATAGGTACTTCCCTGAAGGCGTCGAAGTCCTAAGGCTTTTGCTGCCCACGAATGGACGCGCGTGTTCGGACAGACATACCTGTCAACCTCCTGAGACAAAAATCTGTACGCTGGACCCAAAAAATCCTTACAAACACCCAAAAATCCTTACGCAAAAAATATATTAATAAATTATACGCAATACAGTTTTAAAATGAGAAATGACATATACAAATCTATTAGCATTTGAATTATTGTGATATAAAACATGCTAATAGTCTCATGCTGTTCTTTACATATAAAAAAACTTAGTGATCATGAGGTACACTATTCTTTCGATGTACAGTGTTTTGTATTATAATCAACACATGCACTTTTAGTACTTTGCAGAATTGCATTTGTGGGCTTAAAGTCTGCACAGCATGTATCAATGTTAATCTTACACTGTAAAATAGAAGTGAGTGTGTCCGCATTCATGGACCTCCTGCAGTCTGTGTGGATTTTTTCATCATTGAAAATGATCTTTCGCAGTCAGCATTGCTGTGAGGGAGTATCAGCAGTCGCTGAATGATGACTTTCAAATTAGGGAAGTGGATGGCACCAGTACTAGTTTTCTGGTCAACAACTTCCAACCAATAGCAAGCTCTTGTTCTGACCACTATCTGTCAGTAGAGGCACACACACATCAGACAACATACAGTAGAGAATGATTAAAAAATACAACGAACAAAGCAAATGGCTAACAGCAAAAAAAAAAAAAATAAAACAAAATTATGAACAGAATATCAAATCTAGGAAGAAAAACGTACCACCAAAAATGTACAAAATTATTATTTAAGAGTTGGTAGCCTAGACCAGTGATAAAAGATTGCCACTTTTAAAAAAAATAAAGCAGCAAATCTTGAGCGCTGGAATAAAGTAGGCCTACTCAACGCAAACAAACTTTTTTTTGTAGTTATGTAGGGCCTAAACAAAATATTATGACAATTTATCGGAAATATATTGAAGGGCATGATATAATTGGAAAGATTAAGACAGTGATTAAATTGCAACAAAGCAAAACAACAGCAATATTTAAGCAAGTTATAAGTACTTTGCTTTTTTAAACAAAATGGCGTCGAAGTGTGGTGGCAAGCAAGTGTGGTCGTTGATAACAGGTAACTTTAAAAATGCGTCATGTCACGCTGAAAACCGAAAGTGTTTGAGGCCGAATTCAAAGTTTTTGCCGAATTGTTGGGTATAAAAGGATTTGATTGGTTGCTGGGAGAGACCTCAGTTTAAAAACGGACGCCGAGATTCCCGGAATTAAAAATAAAAAAAATCCTTGCTAGAAAATATTTTCTGATTTAAAATTTTAAAAAACTTCGGCTGGAAAATATTTTTAGAATTTAAAAAAAAAAAAAATTTTTTTTTTTTTTTTTTTTTTGGGAGAGGGAGAAAAATCCGTACAACGAGTCTGTACGGCCGTACACTGCTAAAAGTATCAAAAATCCGTACAATGTACGAAAAATTCGTACAGGTTGACAGGTATGGACAGATTACTGACATTGATCTTCAGTTTCCGCAAGTTGCAATAGGCTGATATTGTAGTGAAGGCTTTTCTTAATCTCTCTGCGGCTGGGTGCAAGTGTGATCCACTAGTCCAGTGGTGGCCAAGCTAAGGCTGGCCGAGAGCCAGATTATGGTAAAGGGTAACACCAGAGGGCCAGACCTATAAAATCCTTAAAAAATAACGTTCTGAGATTTAGTTTTACGTATATAATGAACCACGTACAGAAAGCAATGGCAAACTACTGTACTGCACATCTGCCAAGACATGTATATCAGTCTTCAGACTGAAATTACTGTTAAAAAAAATATAATGAATCTGTTATTTAAATTTGTTTTGTAATTTGTAATATGACATGTAATTATTTATTTCAACCATACATTTGTGTGTTATTTCATTGTGAAGAGTGTGGCTTATCAAAACTTTTCACCAGTGATTTGAAGTCAACTTCCATTTGTGACATAGCAATTCTGAGAACATAGGATAATACAGAGTCAGTTAATCTGTTTCTCGTCTTGGATTTGATAAGCTTCATGGCAGAAGTCTGTAGCTTTTTGGTTGTTGTCTTTGTTGTTCTCCATGTCTTAGAGCCATATAATAGGACTGACTTCACATTTGAGTTGAAGATTCTTATTTTCGTGTTGGATCCTATTTCTCTTGATCTCCATATATTTCCCAATGCAATGAAAGCTCCTCTTGCCTTTTGTATTCTTATTTTGATATCGCTGTCTGTCCCTCCAACTTTGTCTATATAACTGCCAAGATATGTGTACTATTCTACATCTTGTATTGGTGTTTCTTCAAGTTCAACCCCATTATCATTACCTGCATTTATTCTCATTATTTTTGTCTTTCCCCTGTGTATTTTCAGACCCAATTGCTGTGACCTTTCATCAAGTGTTTTCAATTTGTCCTGCATCTGATTACAGTTATGGGACAGAAGAGCCAAGTCATCAGCAAAATCCAGATCATCCAACTGCTTAGTCAGAGTCCACTGGATTCCATTTCTGTTGTGTGTTGTTGATGATCTCATAACCCAGTCTATTGCCAGTAAGAAAAGAAATGGAGACAAGAGGCATCCCTGTCTCACTCCTGTTCTTATCCCAAATGGTTCCGTAAGCTGCCCTTCATGAAGAACTCTGCATGTCATATCTTCATTTGTTTTCTTTATTAAATTAATGATCTTCAGGGGAACTCCATAATGCCTCATCAATTTCCAAAGTGATTCTCTGTCTACACTGTCAAATGCCTTTTCGTAGTCCACAAATCCAATGTATAGTGGTGAATTCCATTCCAGACTTTGTTCAACTATTATTCTCAAAGTGGCTATCTGGTCTGTACATGATCTGTTTTGTGGGGCGTGTTGCAAAAACCACGGGTTTTTGCAGCAACAATAGCAGTTGTCACGTGCGGGTTAAAGTGACCCAGTTTTTGGACATTTTTAAAAAATTAACTAGTGCACACAGAAATGTATTCTGTGTGCACTATTCAGAAGCCTGCTTGGAAGTGGTTGAGAGAGAGTGAAGATTCCAGCCATCAGTACAGTCTATTGTTCAGCATTCGTTCTGCCAGTTTGTTGATGTTGGAAGTGGTTGAGAGAGAGGGAAGATTCCAGCCACCAGAACAGTCTATTGTTCAGCATTCGTTCTGCCAGTTTGTTGATATTGGAAGTGGTTGAGAGAGAGTGAAGATTCCAGCCCCCAGTACAGTCTATTGTTCAGCATTCGTTCTGCCAGTTTGTTGATGTTGGAAGTGGTTGAGAGAGAGTGAAGATTCCAGCCACCAGTACAGTCTATTGTTCAGCATTCGTTCTGCCAGTTTGTTGATGTTGGAAGTCAAGGAGATTGGCCAGAAACTTTTTAGTTCATCTTCAGGCTTTCCCTTTTTTAAAATGGGCCTGACAATGGTTGTCTTCTAGGCTTTTGGTAGTTTACCACTCTGCCAGGTTTTATTAATAATTCCAAGGCAAAAAAGAAATTACTGCGAAGAGTGGCATTGTTTTACAATTTTGCTGATCTCTTTAATGCCTGGCTTAATAGAATCTGTTGGCTTCTCATATCTGCTTCTGTATTCATTCTGTTTTGATCTGTTGTTTTGGTTGAAGTATATGAAGAAAATTTGGACTCACACGGATATGTAATTGGAGGAGAATTTTAATAGCCATTTCAGATAATTGTGGATATTCTTCTTTGTTACTACACCAAAACTCGGGACAAGTGATAGTTTCTTTAAGGGTATTTGCAGTGTGAATTTGAAACCATATCAGTGAACTTTTTGTACTCTGTTACATTAAAATCCATTGGTCTATCTTGCACTTGGAATGAATCTTTTATTTATGCATGATTTTGCAACATCAAGCAGTGGTCACTTGGAAAATAATGGTTCGCTGAATTATTCCGATCTTCCAAATTTCATTGTGCAGTATTAAAAAATAATCACTTTCGTTAATTTCACCATCGATCTTATCAGAAAAGTCTAAGTATTGGGATGCTGTACACTTGGTCAGGACTTAAGCTTAAGCTACTTTACAGGTTATGGACACATGCACTAATTTTTTCCGCCAATAAATACGCGTGGTATATTTTCCACATACCGCAGAATGGTAATGTTTACAAAGCCAATAATGTTCTGACAATCGCTGTATCTCGAGATTTTTGTCTAGCAATAGTGTTCAAGTATGTTTGACAATATGAAGTAAAATATTTTTGCACAATGGAATTCTTGTAATGTTTGAATGATATTGCTTAACACAAGCATTTTTTTTCTTCTAATTAATAACGAGTGCATTATTTAATGAAGATGGCGAGTTGTTTCACCAGAATTGGCAAATATCAAGTCATTGAGTCGAGCCGCTGCTGTGGTAACTTGAGTCCGAATCAAGTCTGGATCGATTGAGTCGAGTCGACACCTCTAACTAAATCTTTAATTGGACGAGTTATCGTATCGTTGGAAAGTGGCACTGCCGTGATTTCTTGTACTGACTTTGCATCGAGCAATGTCAACTGTATAATGCTTTATAAGTCTCTCGGCAGTTGTGTGCGCTTCTCCAGCCATTCAGTGCGATAATGTACCTTGTAAGATGCTTCAGTAGTTTTTTCCTTTCTAGCTTGAAAAGCTATCACAAAACAGTTTTTGACTTTTAAAGAGCTCTTTACGCCTGCATTTAAAATATTAAATTCCCTTTTCTTTAAACTCTCAATAATTGGTCTCAAAATGACGCCGCAAATTAAATGCCACCATAATACTATTAGAAAATGTACTGATAAATAAGACACAATAATATAAATTATTAACATCTATAAATGAGAGGGAAAGATAGCTTTAGAATATTTTCATTTCTTATTTAGTTTCGCCTGGATTCTTTGAAGTAAATTCCTCCTGTGAGTCATAGAACTCTGTAGTTCATCAGTTTCATCATTTTCAGCACCATTAGATATAGATGATGCATTCATTCATTCATAACCCTCCACTCCCAAAGGAGCATAGGCCTTCAACAAACACCTGCCAAGTCCTCCTGTCACGTGCCATCATCTCAAGTTCTTTCCACGTTCTCCTCATCATTTTCACCTCTGTTTCCAGCTCTCTTCTCCGTTTGCTTCTTGGTCTACCTCTGCCTCTTGCCCTGGGGTTCCAGAACAAGGACTGCCTTGTAATGCTATCAACAGGTTTCCTCAGTGTGTGTCATATCCATCGCCAGCGTCTATAGATGATGCAGCTATGGGTTTAAAAAGCTAGTCTCCTAATCTCCCCTTATAAATAATTGTTCTTTTATTTTAGAATAAAATATTAAATTCTAAAATAGCAGTATTAACAGACAACACTGGCTTTGAAGAAATCATAGGAAAGCATGGATTAGGTATGATGATCGAGAATGGGGAACTATTAGCAAACTTCTGTGTTTCAAATCAACTAGCTATAGGAGGAAGCATATTTCCACGTAAAAGAATACATAAAGCAACATGGATATCACCAGACCACAGAACTGAGAATCAGATTGATCACATATGCATAAGTAAGAAGTTTAGGTCATCATTGCATGATGTGAAAGTATGTAGAGGATCAGATGTGGTATCAGACCACCATCTTCTGTTGGCTAAAACTAAATTTAAACTCAAGAAATTTACAACAGCATATAGCTATAGACAACAGTATAATGTGGGATATCTAAGGAATCAGGAAAGAAACATTTTCAATTACAGTATCCAACAAATACCAAGTACTCCAACAGCTGGAAGATGAAGCAGATACGGAAGACCATTGGCAACAAGTAAAAAAATATGGAACGATATGTGAAGTACTGAGAAAAAGAGAACGTCAGCACAAAACATGGATAACAACAGAAACCATTAGTAAGATAGAAGACAGGAAAAACAAGAAAGCAGATTTAAACAGAAGCAAAACCAGAAGCTCCAAGGCCAAGGCTCATGAAGTGTACATAGAAGCAAACAAAGAAGTAAGAAGAAACATCAAAAGAGACAAGATGAAATATATTGATGATTTGGCAAGGGAAGCAGATGAATCTGCAGCCAAAGGAAATATGAGTGACCTGTACAAAGAAGCTAACAGGGAAATGTAAGCAAGCAAATGGCCTCATAAAAGATAAGAATGGAAAATTGCTTAGTAATATACAAGAACCAATGAAGAGATGGACAGAACATTTTGAGGAACTTCTCAATAGACCATCTCAAACTAATCCCCCAGACATCCAGCCACCAGAAGAGGAGCTTCAAATCAGCTGTGAACGACGAAGTAGAGAAGAAATAAAGAAAGCCATATAGCTTCTGAACGATGGAAAAGCTGCTGGTCCGGATTGCATTCCAGCAGAGGCCATCAAAACAGATATTGATACCTCTACAGAGATATTATACAAACTACTCGGCAAAGTCTGGGAGAGAGAGGAAATACCAGCAGAATGGAAGGAAGGTTATCTGGTCAAGTTGCCTAAGAAGGGAAATTTACAAGAGTGCACAAATTATGGATGTTACTATCAGTGCCAGGAAAAGTATTACACAGAATCATTCTTGAGAGATGAAAAGAGTCCATAGACAAGCAACTGAGAGATGAACAACCAGGTTTTTGACAAAACAGATCCTGTACAGACGAGATAGCCACATTGAGAATAATAGTTGAACAAAGTCTGGAATGGAGTTCACCGCTATACATCAGATTCGAGGACTATGAAAAGGCATTTGACAGTGTAGACAGAGAATTGCTTTGGAAATTGATGAGGCATTATGGAGTTCCCATGAAGATCATTAACTTAATAAAGAAGACCTATGAAGACATGACATGCGTGTTCTTCATGGAGGACAACTTACAGATTCATTTAGGATTAGAACGGGAGTGAGACAGGGATGCCTCTTGTCTCCATTTCTTTTCTTACTAGCAATAGATTGGGTTATGAAAACATCGACATCACACAATGGAAATGGAATCCATTGGAATCTGACTAAACAACATGATGATCTGGATTTTGCAGATGATTTGGCTCTTCTGTCCCATAACCATAATCAGATGCAAGAGAAAATGAAAATTCTCGATGAGAGGTCACAAGTGGGCCTGAAAATACACAGGGAAAAGACAAAGATTATGAGAATAAATGCAAGAAATGATAATAAGGTTGAACTTGAAGAAACCACTAAAAGATGTAGAATCGTACACATATCTTGGCAGTAATATAGGCAAAGTTGGAGGGACAGACAATGATATCAAAATAAGAATACAAAAAGCAAGAGGAGCTTTCATTGCATTGGAGAACAAGAGAAATCAAGTCCAACACGAAAATAAGAATCTTCAACTCAAGTGTCAGGTCAGTCCTATTGTATGGCTCTGAGACATGGAGAGCAACAAAAACAACAATCAAAAAGCTACAGACTTTTATAAACAGGTGCTTGCGTAGAATTGAACGACTGAAATGGTATGACAGTCACAAATGTGGAATTGATTACAAGAACCAGACAATTGCCAGTGGAACAAGAGCTGAGAAGAAGACACTGGCGATGGATAGGACACACATTGATTAAACCTGTTGATAGCATTACAAGGCAGTCCTTGTTCTGGAATCCACAGGGAAAGAGAGGCAGAGGTAGACCAAAAAACAATGGAGAAGAGAACTGGAAACAGAGGTGAAAATATGGGGAAAACATGGAAAGAACTTGAGCGGATGGCACAGGACAGGAAGACTTGGCGTGTGTTTGTTGAAGGCCTTTGCTCCTTGGGGAGCTAAAGGGTATTGATTGAAAATAACAGTTTTCGAGAGAAAAAAATGTTTAAACTAGAAAAGTCTTCAAAAGATGTTAAACATATTCGTGCAAAATAAGACAACATAGTGCGCTTACTTCTTATTGTGTTTACACGTATATGCAAGGAAAACTTTGTGATTTCAAAATAACAGGTTATTTGGGCGTTAAGGAGGTTACAGAGATATTGCGGGTATAACCGAAGATAGCTAGTAAGCGCACATTAGAATTACTGAGAACAAACTGAGTTTATTTCTGAAATCGCACATATTTATACAATAAATCTACTAGAAACTTTTAGAAAACAAAAGAATAGAAACTTTTAGAAAACAAAAGAAAACACATGCACATTTTTCATTAGCGGATTGTGCGGTAGCACCAGTATTGCCACTTCTGGGGGGGGGGGGGGGTTCACCTAGATTTATAATTTTTTAGGTCCTGTCTAGGTGTCATTTTCCTTCATTAGTTGAAGAACGCCACCTAGATCAAAATTTGGTTTTTGGCCCAAAGTAGTTGGAAAAAACCCACCTAAAGTAGTCTAAATTCAAAAGCTATGTAGGTAACATCTTTTTTTTCTCCAAAATTTAGTGTGGCATTCATGACACAATTTCCGTCTACTATATTGTAGCGCATGTATAAGATTAAAATACTCCTAATATACTGAAGCACATTAAAAACGCACCACTATTATATATACTGATGCCAAGAAGCTGGGAAAAAAAAGTGTGGGAATGGATTTTCTCCATGTTTGTCATGAGGTAGAGAGCGAATGGCTGCTGGAATGGAAAGTCCATGATTCAACTCACGGGTTTGTGTACAGACTACATGAAAACAATGAAAGTTACACGTGCAACACGATTCCCAACAGCTATGACCCTGAAAATGTGTACGCGTTGTGGCAGTATACTCGGTATAAAAAGGCCGTTGAGACAAAACACACAGTACATGTGCTTGAAATGCCACGACTATCTGAAAACGACCGCCAACGAGCCATTAGTATGTTGGAGACCGGAATGAGCTCGTGGGCCATTGCCAGAAGGATGAATTGCCACCACAGCACTATTGTACGTCTCAATGAACGTTACGGAACCACTGGCAGTGCCCGGGATAGACTTCGGAGTGGCCAACCACGAGTTACTACCCCTGCGCAAGATCGTCATATTGTGCTCAGTCACCTAAGGAATCGTTCTCTCCCGGCAAGTCAAACAGCAAGAGCAATAGTGGGTAGACGTGGGCAAGTCTCTCGAATGACAGTCATACGACGACTCAGAGATACAGGCCTTACTGCAAGACGACCTTATGTTGGTCCAAACTTGACTCACAGACATCGTCAGCAGCGCCTGCAATGGGCAGAGCAACATGTCAGATCGACTAGACTGCAGTGGAATGCTGTCCTATTTACAGACGAGAGCAGATTCAACATATCCTTTGCTGATGGACGTATGCGGATTTGGCGACGGTGTGGAGAGCGCTTTGCAGATTGCTGTGTTCATCAGCACAACTGATTTGGAGGTGGCAGTATTCACATTTGGGTATGATTCAGTTTTCATCATTGCTTGCCTCTTCACGTCTTCCGTGGAAATGTTAATGCCTGTGACATATCGAGATGAGGTTCTGGATGCATTGGTTGCTCCTGCATTCACAAATTATCCAGACTTGCAGCTTCTCCAGTAGGATAACGCACGTGCGCACACCGCATGCATTACGCAGCAATATCTACAGCAGCAGAACATTGTGACGATTGATTGGCCTGCCCAATCACCAGACATGTCCCCTATAGAACATCTGTGGGACGAGCTTGGACGCAGAGTCTATAGGCAAGGTTCTCCAGCTAATCTGCAACAGTTCGAAGCTGCTCTTACACGTTAATGGAGTTGATTCCCGGAATTTCCTTCAGAGACTTGTGCATTACATGCGGAGCCGCTGCCAAGCTTGTTTGCAAGCACACGGTGGACATACCAGATCCTGAGGATAGTGTGAATGAATTTTTTTATTGGTTGCATTTTTGGTTTTCTCCCTTGCCTGCATAGAATGCAATGAATTTCATAACAATCAAAAGTTCAAATTAATGACCAGCATGGATTCATAGGAAAATGAATAAAGACTCCAAATATGTAAACTTGTAAACACTTATATTTACATTTCACACTCTGTTCCTGGATTATACAGGTGGTGCGTTTTTAATTTGCTTCAGTATATAAAAGGCAGAATGTGTTGAGCTGTATTCCACACAGAATATTGTTATTTCTGATGATGCAGCCACAAAAGCAGTTTCATTCTGTTTCCGAGTTTTAGCAAGAACCAAATGAATAAGACATATTTTGTTTCTGTCTGACCTGGCGCACCATGAAAAATAGTCTTACTTTTTCATGTTTTTAACATTTTTACTACATTTCTTCATAGCACGCCCCACTCAAACATTTACATTGTTTCTTTTAAAAGGATGCTTATTATTTTCTGTAATATTTTTTCTTATTGTGTATGTTCCGTGTGCTGTACTGTATAATTCCACTCAAATCTGTTTTTACATTTTAATTATCATTGTCAACACTTGCAAGCATTCTGTAATGGTTGGAGGTTTGTTGACTTTGGAATGGCATTTGACAGCATACACAGGTACAGCCTATGGAAAATACTGAGGACTTATGGAATCCCTAAGTGCATAGTCTCCATCATCAAAAGCATGTATGCTAATTTCACATGCAGTATTTGGAAGAGCAATCTAACTTTTGAGATGACAACAGGAGTGTGGCAGGGATGCCCATTATCAACCACTGTTTTTAACTGTCATAGACTGGGAGATGTGCCAGGCAACAGTGGATGACCCTAGAGGAATAAGAAGGATAGCATTCTCTACACTGGAGAATCTAGAATGCGCAGATGACATTGCACTATTGACACATTCATATCATATCAACGCATCCAAGAAAGGATAGACGGACTGAACAATCATAGTTGCTACAGGACAATTCTCAAGTAACTTCAGAGCAGAGGCAGAGGCCTTGAAAACTGCAGCAGAGGTTTTAATGACAGAGGAAAGCACAGAGAGACAAGTTTCTTTCTTTACCGATGCACGGTCAGTAATTGCAATGTTGAAAAGGTAAAATAATACAGACCTGGATGACCTCAGAATAGTGCTCCACAAACTATGTCAACAATTCAAAAGTGTAGTGATCCAATGGATCTCATCTCATTGTAACATCCCCGGCAATGAAGAGGCTGAGAGACTGGCAAAGGAAGGTGGAAATCTGCCTCAGCCTGATGCAAGCGTAACTTTTGAGGAGTCAAAGAGTTTTATCAGAATCAGATACAGAAACAAATGGGATGTAGAGCATCCAGGTCACACACAAAATCATGCATACAACCAGCTCAACAGAAGAGAACAAGTGATAATCTTCAGACTCCGCACTGACCACAACAGATTGAGATACCATCTATTCAACAAGCTAGTATCTCAATGAAAAAAAAAAAAAAAAAATTCACCGACCAGTGTAACTGTAGCACTGATAAAATGACTGCTGAACATCTGCTTCAGTTTTGCCCAACATATGCAGAACAGTGAAAGCCAATACCGGTACCATTCATGGAAAAGCTCTAAGGAGATTCAAATAGCCTCAGACTGACTACTGCTTTCTTTGAAATATTCAAGTGGACGTCTGAGAGTGTACGAAGAAGAAGAGCAATTATAGCCAACATGTGGGACTAAACATTAATCTCAAGAAGACAGAAGTCATGACACTCAATGTCTCGTATATAAATAAGGGACCAAGAGCTAGAAAATAAAACCTATTTACGTACTAAGGAAGCATACTAACACCAGATGAACAAACTAAGACATCTGTAGCCGAATTAATAAAACCAGAATAGCTTTCATCTTTTACAACTTCTGCAAATCTTGCCAATTCAGTACTACCACTAAATTAAAAATATACAAGAGCTGCATAATCAATGTACTTCTGTATGGTGCAGAATACTGGAGGGTAACGGAAAGGGAAATGTCCAAACAGTCTTCTTTTCAGACAGCCTGCCTAAGGAAAATTCTTCAAATTTTCTGGCTGAACACCATCACCAACCAAGAACTGCTAACCCAGAGCCACAAAGAAGACATGCGCACCATCATAGCAGGTAGACGCTGGAATTGAGTTGGCCACGTCCTCAGTCAGGACTCTAGAAGGAAAGTGAAAACAAGGCTGCCAAAAGCCACCTGGCAGAGACGCTAAGCATGAACCAGAGCTGAGGAGGCACCACACAAAGGATGGCTGCAGACTGAGCAAAGTAGAGACAGTTTGTTGCTGCCCTACAGGATGCCACCTGGCATGATGTCACTGATTGCTTTGTCAGTCAGTGGCCAAGGATCAAAGAAGAAGATATCTGACAATGGATGAACCAGAGTTGTCTTCACATCTTACCTAACAAGTCTCATGTCAAGTCCCAAGGCATTAAGAGTCTTAAGTTGAGTCTCAAGTCCCTAACAGTAGTCCTAAGTGCAATCTCATTGATCTAAAACGATTTTTGACTGCTACCGTTTTGATTCAAACAGTCACATCAATTGCTATACATAATAATGAAAGATATCTTTTATTTTAGTATTTTATTTACTTACGGTTTCCTTCTGATTAATCTCTGAGATACTTATAATTTACCGATTTAAACAAAACCATTTTTGGTTTTTCCCGTATGAATGAGGACAGCGAAGTTAGGTCGAGATCATTGCCAAGTTCAGAGTTGAGTAAAGTCACGAATAAGAAAACTCGATGTGATGACTTAAGTCTGACTTGAGTTTGAGTCGATCGACTT
This sequence comes from Oreohelix idahoensis, assembly GCA_024509875.1. Taxonomy (NCBI): domain Eukaryota; kingdom Metazoa; phylum Mollusca; class Gastropoda; order Stylommatophora; family Oreohelicidae; genus Oreohelix; species Oreohelix idahoensis. The sequence goes on from JAMPIV010011903.1 coordinate 14,472, forward strand.
GAGTCGACAACAGTGGGATGAACACCAGGGTAATAATACAGATGAAAGAATATTTATTCCTTAACTTTAGCCAATAGTTTAACTCATTCTAACCCAGGCATTTTTTCGAGTTTTTCGGTTTTACTCAGGACCCAATGTGCAGACTTTTTTTTTGTACAAGTGATGTTTTAAAAACAGGCAGTAGACATATATATTAGTTTAGTAGATATATGTATTATGCATCAAACTTTAGGAAATTGGCTGCAAAATGTTGTGAAATACTGTTGAGTTGTTATGTGATGTTATTATTGTTTGTTATATTGTGTGAAGTGTAGAAACAATAAAAATAAAAAATGAATACAAATTATGCACATACACGTAAATATTTCAGCTGTACTTAATCCCTTGGTATTAAAACACCAGGAATTGAAATATATATCCAACTGGCAACTAATCCAAGAAGTTTGATAAAAAACAAATGAAAATTGTAATTTATATAAATTTTTTTGTGAAATCACATATTTCTGAACTGGAATCTCACTTACACGTTTGTTCAACGTTCTTATCGGAATCGACAGTAGGTTATTATCGCTATCGATATCGCTAAAATTCATTTCGAAATTATATATTGAGGTTGATTCGTTAATAGTTTATGAGTGTTATGTATGTGACTACACCACTTGTAAACAAATAACCCTATGACGTCACTAATTGATAAAAGTATGCAAAAACTAAGCACCAATATAATTATTTCGCTACCAGTTCAAAATACGATGTCCACAGGAAGTGTCTACATGATATGAACACTCCATGGCCACGTATTTTCTAATTTTTTGTTCAATTTCGGAATCTTATAAAGCGGGCGTACCACGCGCCGTGCTGCTAGATCCAAAGCAACTCTTGCAACGGATATAAAATACACAATTGTAACTTCATAAATTTTTTTTTCGCTCACAAACGTTCACACCCATGTGCCGGATGTAATGAAATACAGTTGACATTCAAAAATCCGGCAACCTCCGGACCTGAGGAGTGCCGGATTGTTGAAAATGCCGGATTTTTTATGGTTATATATGCTGTATATATTTAACAGAAAATGACTACCTATACAGTCCTTTAAAGAAAGAAAATTAAAAACTAAATGATCTGCGATTGACAACGCACGATGTTTACGTTTTACACCACTTCTTTTATTTGCTGAATCCATAATGGGGCTATACAGCAGCAAATAAATGATAAAATGAGATGGAATGAGCAGGAATGCCTGTTAACACGTGCAAGCAAGACCCAACAGCTGCATCTAAACATAAACAGCTCCAGAAAACAGTGGCGCGCCAACGCGGTAAATTAAAAAATGCGCTCCGAAATCCATGCCGGAAATCTGAAGGAACCGGATTATCGATGGCCGGATTTTTGAATGTCAACTGTAATTTTAAACTGGCTTATCGCCAGATATTCTATAATTTTCCGCTCAAATGCGGCATATAGTCACCTTGGCATGCCATACGCCCTGGGTATAACGAAAAGCCTATCTGGCACGCCATGCGCCCGTTTGGACGGAAAGAGTTAAAGAGGATATAAGCATTCTCTTCCATAGCTGTATGTTGAATTGAGATCACAGCGCTCTGTCAAGCATGTCGTAGAAGACCACTAAGAAGGGTTCTGCATACATGCAGTAAGCTCATTGCTTATAATGAACTGTTATAGAAACCAAAACTGCAAGAGCGCATGAAGTACTGTTGTGAAAGACAGAATTCGCTTCATAATAAATTAATTGGATTAGTGTGCCATTTTTGTGAAGGCGAAGTGAAAAATAGGCTGTGTTTTTTTTATGTAGTGAGTTAGTGTGACATTTTTGTGAAGTGAAAAATATGATTTGTTCTTACCTAGAAGGTTAGTGCATCATTTATGTGAAGGCAAAATGAAAAATACACTGCATTTTTATAAATTGGGTTATTGCTATTCTCCTGCTAGCGAAGTAAAGAATAAGCTGTGTTCTTATAAAGTTGGTTAGTGCGTGATTCTCCTAAAGACAAAGTGAAATATCTTTTCCAAGTCATTGAATACAAAAATGAATTATTTTGAATCCTTTTCTTCTTCTGTCTGTTTAGCTTTTAGTCCTAGAGAAGACAATCTTGCAATGATAAAAACCTGTATCTAACTAAAATAAATTGTTCTCAACTATGTAGTACCCATTGTCTTGCTTCGTTCTAATCTGCAGATAATTTCTCCATACATTTTTGTCTGCAAAATAATGTCTCAAGGTTAACCTGTCTGCATTATTTTTCCAGGTATATCTGTTGGAACAGTTGCAGTTGTGATGGTATGGCCGTGTCTGCAGGAGAAACATGGGAAACCCAGGGCCAAGGATCTAGACCTCGGGATGGCCCAGAGTTAGCTGGAAGGACACCATCTACCTGTCTACGAGTGCAGCTGATTGGAGAGCATGGCGAGTGTGGCTCACTGCAAGATAAGTTCTTTAATTACTTTTGTGTGAGTGGGGAGTGAAAAGAGGACAATTTCGACATTTCCTTCTCTGTAACTCTCCAGCATTCCGCATTATAGAGAAGCACAGAAAGCACACAGCTCTGATATAATCTTAATTTTGTACTTGTGCTATATTGAGAGGACTCCCAGATGTTGTTTAGGCTAAAAAAGGCTGTTCTTGCCTTATTCATTCTGATGTTGATGTCTTTGCCTGTGCCGCCATCTGGTGTTACTATGCATCTTAGGTATGTGAAGGTGTCTGTCTGTACCAGTTGCTGATTCTTTACTGATATGGGCTCAGGGTTGCTCACATTGAGCATCATGACCTCTGACTTCTTTAAATTGATGTTCAAGCCCACCTGCTGGCTAAACTTATTAAGTCTTTTCATTTTTTCCTGGATGTGTTGATGTGAATGTGCTAGTAGAGGGAGAAGAAATGGTGGGGAGAAGAATGGGGGGAGAAGAATGGGTAAAAGAAGGTGGAGAAAAACGGTCAAAGATGGAGTGAAAAAGCGGGAAAAGAAGAAGGGGGAAATAGAAAGATAAAAAAAGGGGTGAAGATCGAGGGGTGAAGATCGATGGCAGAATAATGGGAAGGAGATGCTTTGGGGAAGAACAGGGGCAGAAGAATGGAATGAAGAAGAACACACACACACACCTCATTCTCCAGACACACTCAACTAACTCCACAGACACATCACAATCACCAGTCTCCCAAAAGAAATGGAGGGAGAGCAGAAGATGAACTTCATTTGCTCATCCACCACCTCAGGGAGTCTACAACCCAATCATCCAGTCACAACCATCAAAATAAGAAGAAAAGAAAGAAGAAGCAGTAGGTCGCACTAATTCACCCACCAATCAGTCGCACATTCACCTCACTCTCCAGTCAGTCAAACTCACCACTCTCCAATCAGCCACATTCTCTAGTCAGTCACACTCACCACTCTCCAATCAGCCACACTCTCTAGTCAGTCACACTCACCACTCCCCAATCAGCCATATTCTCTAGTCAGCCACACTCAACACTCTCTCCAGTCAGCTGCACTCACCACTCCTCAATTTGCTGCACACTCCAGTCAGCCACACTCACATCACTCTTAGACTAGCCACACTCACCATACTACCCAGTCAGCTGCACTCTCCTGTCTCTACAGTCAGCTGCACTCTCCAGTCTGCCACATTCACCAGTCAGATGCACACAAAACACTCCCCAGTCAGCCACACTCACCTCACTCACCAGTTGCAATCACCTCAGTCACCACACTCTCCAATCAGCCACACTTATTCTCCACACTCCCCAGTCAGCCACACCCACACTCACTTGCCAGTCAGATGCACACACCACACTCCCTACTCAGCCATGCACACCACACTCCCTAGTTAACCAGGCACTCCCCAGTTAGCCACACTCATCATACTTCCCAGTCAGCCTCACCACACTCCCCAGTCAGTGCACTCACCACTCTCCAGTCAATTGCAGACATCACTCTCCAGTCAGCCACACTCATCTTACTCTCCAGTCAACTGCAACATCACATTCCAGTCAGCCGCACTCACCATGCTCTCCAATCAGCTGCACTTAAAACTCTCCTGTCAGCCACATTCCCAACTCTCTGCAGTCAGCCAAAACTGCTCTCTCTAGTCAGCCACACTCAATTCACTCACCATCCACACTAAACTCACTCCCCAGTCAGCCTCACCACACTCCTCAGTCAGTGCACATCTCACTCTCCAGTCAGTCACAGGCACCAATCTCCAGTCAGCCACACTTACCACACTCTCCAGTCAGACCCACACACCACACTACCAAGTCAGCCATGCAGCAATACACTCCCCAGTCAGAACACTCACCACTCTCCAGCACTCAACACTCTCCAGCCAGATGTACACACAACACTAACTAGTCTGCCGCGCATTCCCTAGTCAGCCGCACTTACTTCTCTCAAACTTCAGTTATACTCAACTCACTACACACTCACACACCTCATTCTGCACTCACACACTTATTCTCTACTCACATACCTCAATCCAATATCACACATCTCACTCCCTACTTACACACTACATTACCCACCCATACACCACTCTCCAGTCAGCTACTCACATTACTCTCCAGACAGCCACACTCACCAAACACTCCAATAAGTTACACTCACCACACTCTTCAGTCAGCCATACTCACTGCTCTCTTCAGTCAGCTGTACTCACAACTCTCTCCAGTCAGCTGCACTCATCAAACTCTCCAGTCAGCCAAACTTGTACCACTTTCCAGTCAGCTGCACTCACCACACACTCCATTCTTTCCAATCAGCCAAACACAACCCTCTCCCCAGTCAGCTACACTCATTCCAGCCAGCCACACTAACCAGTCAGCCACACTCATCGCACTTCAGTCAGCCTTACTCACCACTCAGCCTTACTCACCACACTCACCTGTGAGCCACACTCTCCAGTCAGTCAAACTCACTACACACTCCAGTCAGCCCCTCACTACTCTCCAGTGAGCCACTCACCACACTCTCCAGTCAGCCACATTCACCACTCTCTCCATTCCCCCGCATTCTCAATACTATCCTGTCATCTACACTCATCTCATTCTCCAGTCAGCCGTGCTCACCAGTCAACCATACTCATCAATCAGCTGCATTCACCACACTCTCCAGTCAGCCCCACTCAGCCACATATATACACTCACCAGTCACCCACACTTCACTCACTTATCCGTCAGTCGCATTCACTTCACTCCAAATTCGGTCATACTCAACTCACTACCCACTCACACACCTCATTCTGCACTCACACACTCATTCTCTACTCACATACCTCAATCTAATATCACACATCTCACTCCCCACTTACACACCACATTACCCACCCATACACCACTCTCCAGTCAGCCACTCACATTACTCTCCAGACAGCCACACTCACCAAACACTCCAATAAGTTACACTCACCACACTCTTCAGTCAGCCACACTCACTGCTCTTTCAGTCAGCTGTACTCACAACTCACTTTAGTCAGCTGCACTCATCAAACTCTCCAATCAGCCAAACTTGTACCACTTTCCAGTCAGCCACACTTGCCACACACTCCACTCTCTCCAATCAGCCAAACACAATCCTCTCCCCAGTCAGCTACACTCACTCCAGCCAGCCACACTAACCAGTCATCCACATTCATCACACTTCAGTCATCCTTACTCACCACTCAGCCTTACTCACCACACTCACCTGTGAGCCACACTCTCCAGTCAGTCAAACTCACTACAACTCCAGTCAGCCACTTACTACTCTCCAGTGAGCCAATCACCACACTCTCCAATCAGCCACATTCACCACTCTCTCCAGTCTCCCGCACTCTCAATACTATCCTGTCATCTACACTCATCTCATTCTCCAGTCCACCACACTCACCAGTCAACCATACTCACCAATCAGCTGCATTCACCACACTCTCCAGTCAGCCCTACTCAGCCACATATACACACTCACCAGTCACCCACACTTCACTCACTTATCCATCAGTCACACTCACTTCACTCCAAATTCTGTCATACTCAACTCACTCCCCATTCACACATCTCATTCCTTACTCACATACCTCACTCCCTACTAATACATCTTACTCTCCACTCATACACCTCACTCCCTACTAATACATCTCACTCCCCACTCATACATCTCACTCCCCACTCACACACCTCATTACCCACCACACACCTCATGCCCTACTTATATACCTTACTCCACATTTACTCACCTTACTCCACATTTACTCACCTTACTCCAGAGTCTCACACACACCTCAATCCCCATTCATATGCACCTCAATCTCCAATCATACATCTCACTCTTCAGTCACACTCATCAACCACACAAACCTCACTTTCCCCTCACTCTTCGGGAAGAAGAGCAAGAAGAAAAAGGAAGAGGGGAGAAAAAGGGACAAAGAAAAAGAGACGAAGTAGAAGAAAATATGGAGAAAAGAAAACTGGGCATAGAAGAACGGAAGGAGAAGAAGGCGTGAAAAAGAAGTGGGTATGGAATAGAGTAGAATGGGGGATAAGAAGGGTGGAAAAAAGGAAAGCAGACTTGTCCAAAGTCTGAAGTTTTTTATGGGACTATT
>JAMPIV010011904.1:0-40605 GCA_024509875.1 Oreohelix idahoensis
ACACATATGCAGCAAGTAGATTGTCACCACTTGATAGGTAACACTTCATTTTCTACTTTTGTATGTTGTCTTATGAGCAGTACTCATATGTAATTTATTTGTGTAAGCAGTTTTGAATTGTTGTTGCTGTTAATTGGTTATTAGTGTATTTGTTACGGAACTTGTTCCCCAGTATAATGAGCTAGATTTTGTGAAGCATCGTACTGTCTAATATTTGGTATATAAATTGGATGGACACTCAAGACAGTACGAAGGCAAATAAATAACTTGACAGAAGTCTGGGTCACAGTTCCATACATATAATCTTCACAGCATAGTCCTGGACATCAGTAACAATAGTACAAAATACTTGCATCAATACAATATGTGGTACAGTCATTCTAACGTACTGGCAGCCACTGCATTCTATTAAGTGCGGCATTCACTCCTCGCACATATATCTCTATGGTCTGCATTCAATGTAAGTGCGGGATTCACTCCTCACACATATATCTCTATGGTCTGATCACTAGACATCCATCCACTCCAGAACTTCACAGCGTGGGAAAACCACAACATGCTTATAGTGTCGATACACACAGGCTTTCTTTCAAAGCTCCTGTTAGGCTTCCAAACACTGGAACAGCCAGGGTCTTATAACGTAGACCTCCTCTTGGCACGGGAAAGCAAACAACTTGCCTTCAAACAATAACATATAATGGTCTTACCATAGACCTCCTTCTGGCATGGGAAAATGAGGCACCTCTTAAACCACCCATTTCCAAGCGCGGGACAGAATACAATGCACTGGTAAACAACAATATATAAAGGCTTTGTAAATGCACATTACACGGAACATCATTGCGTCACATCCAATATATCATAATCAAAATCACAGACACTATTCACATACTCTACAAAACACCGACCGTCTCCGATGACTGATGGCCACAGACTCCCCTTAACATCTCAGTATACTTCTCTGACAAGTATGCTAACTACATTCACTCTGCATGCTTTTCACATGTGCCCATAAACCTCGATTCACACATGTACGCCCCCGAGTATTCTTCAACCACGCTATGTGCTTCTAACAGTGAACTTTAAATGTAACATTCCAAGCTTGCGTACATCAATAATCTTCTTCTTCCGTCCTTTGCCACCGACCGTCAAAGCAGTCAGTGGCCATTACGCCTAGTGGCGTCTTAGGGCAACAGCAGATAGGTTTTCCCTGCCATTGTTTCCCATCACGCCTAGTGGCTTCTTTAGGGCAACGGCAAATCAACCCATTTGCTGTTGTTTCCGTAATCGAAGTGACTAACAAACGGGTGATCAGCCCGTTGTGCACATCAATAATAATACACTCTAAACAGGTTACACCATTCTCTACCCACACACATGTATACACGTCATGTATATCATGACAGTATTAATACAAAGAATAAGAAATTTTACAGACATAATATTTAGATGGGAAATTAAGATCGAGCACAGATCAGGTCTTTGTACAGCGAAGAACAGTAGAACAACTACTAGAATATAATCACCCTTATGAACATTTTTATTGCAAGCATGCACACATTAGCTTATGTTTAACAGGTGTTGAAGGCTTATCTTATTTTTCAGGGACAAATGGACCAAGAAGAGGAGCTCATCATATTCCAGATGAAATTATAAATGATGTGGAAATTAATGATGCCATCAAACAGGTCAGTTTCTTAATGAATTGAACATTTGTACATTATCTGACAAAATTTATAACTTGTCTGCATAACTGATTTAGAGAAACATGTAAGAAATCTGTAATTGGTTAACATCAATTTTGAGATGTTTATATTTTATAAAACTTCAGATTTCCTGCTGTAAAACAGTGTAAGTTACATTTTCAGATATGATGTTATATACATTTAACATGCATTTGAAAGCATACACAGAGCAGTTTGTCAGTATAAGTGCTAAACTAGACCCAGTTTTCTCTTAATTTGACATTCTGGCATATTGTCTTCATAACTTTTCATGAATTTTTTTTATTTTAGCGTATTTTTTTTTAACCATTGCAGAGGTCAGAAAAGATTTTTCAAAAACCTGTTGCTTATGGTGGCATTATCTCAGTATATCAGAATGCCGATGTAATACCAATTTTGTCTCTGAATTCTATATTCTAGCATACTGCCTTCAAAGACACATAACTTTGCATGAAATTGGCTGATTTTAGCATATTTTGTTACCATTGCAGAGGTCTTGTGATATCAGTATATCAGAATGCCAGCATGCTACTATTTTGTATCTGAATTTGATGTTCTGGCATACTGTCTTCACACGCGCATAACTTTTCATGAAATTTGTTGATTGTGCCAAATTTTGTTCACCAGTGTCAAAGTCAAAGAACATCTTTCAAAAATATGTTTCTTGTGGTAGCAATATCTCAGTATGTCCAAATACCAGCGTGCAACTATTTTGTCATGCTGCCTCACATATTTGAAGCATTTGGAGCATATCTCCATTTGTAAAAATTAAATTACTTTTAATGAATATTATATTTATTTTGCTCGCAAGTAACTTTCATACACCACGAGGTGATGGCCTGGAAACCCAGGGACATTAAATAATAAAATGCTCTATTAATGTTACATTAAATTTACTCCTATCAGAATTGCATTTGATTATCTTAGTCTTATTAGCATCTGATTTTGTTTTTTTTGCTTAGTATTTATGATTTTGCTCTACTATTTCAGTTCTCCTTGCAGAGTTGCTGAAAGAAGTTACTAGTTTGCTTTTATGTTGTTTTTGTTCTAACTTCATTTAACACAGTATTTTATCTTACAGCTGCCAGACAATTACAACTTTGAAATACACAAAACAGTTTGGAAAGTGAGACAGACAAAGGCCAAGAGAGTGGCATTGCAGTTTCCAGAGGGTCTGCTTTTATTTTCCTGTGTCATAGCCGATATTATTGAGAGGTATTATAATAAAATTTTTTGGTGCCATCCATAATCTCATGTAGAGAGAGAGAGGGTTCTGATCTGTGTGACAACAGTTGGGAGTCTTGAAAAATGTGATTTCTCACAATGGTGTGGGAAAGCAAGAACCTCACTTAAATTTTGATCAAAACAAACATTTTTCACAATAACATGGCTTAAATTTTGATCTGGGGTCAGAGTGACTAAGAGTTATGGTGTCCGCCTCTAATTCTAAAGGGCCGGTTTCGCTCCGGGTACAGTATAATTGATGAACATTTTTTTCACAACCAGTGGTTCCTAATGATGTCATATTCCCCCCCCCCCCCCCTCTCCCCCATCCTGATCTCCTAGGTAGTGAGGTCGGATGCTAGCCTTCTCTGATAAGGGAAGAAAATAGGAGGTTCCGTGTGCAAGTTGTGCATGTTAAAAATCCCTCAGCAGTTGGAAATCGTAAAGAGTAGGCCATATGGCTGCTGCCCTGGCAAAAATTAAAAAAAAATAGGAAATCTACCCACCACCACAAAAATATTTATAGAATATATGATTCCTGCATACACACATTGGGATCCTCACCGGTGCTACAGAGTTCATGCACTGTGCTGAGATCCTGTTTGTGGAGGAGATCGGAGCACTAATGGAGTTGTCCATGTGCAATAAAGATGGTCCACACCAAAAAACATTTAATCAAGACAAACATTTTTCACAATAACCTCAGTTAAATTGTGTAGCAAAACAATTTTGCACACAGACTCACCTAATTTTTTTATCAAAGCAAACAAGAAGAAGGAAAAAAAATGTTCTTCAGATTAATAAAAGTAGGATTGATCAGAATGGGTCACAGGAAGCTAATTTGAAAAAAAGGTAATTGAATGCTTCAGTGGCAGAAATTAAGTCCTAAGCAAAGTTTGGATTGCTATAGAAAAGGGCCTGAAGAGATCCGAGAAATGAAGATAATTGAGCAGAGCTGTGGTAAGCAGATCTGGACGTAGTTTTTATTAACTAAGCCTCTCCTGTGCGAAAAAACTGCATACTGTCACATCAAACCTCTTGGATCATGTGACTGAAACATTGGACAAACGGATGAATCTTAAATCATTCAAATGAAGACTTTACCCATCGTTCTTTTGCCCAAAACACTGTTTTATCTTTGGAAGGGCTAGTGTCAGTTTTTCTTAGTTTCCAGTGACGTTTATTGTTTTTTATCCTTTCAGAACTCAAAAATGATTGCAAACTAGACATACTGAATGAAAGTTTTTGTTTTGAGCTACATATCAATTTTCTCCACTCGGCAACCGAGTGAATTTTGTATTTTATATTAGTCCCAAGTTCCATTTCTCAGTGAAGGAACATGTTACATTATTTGAGTGAATAAAAATAACAAAAGTTCTATAATATTTATATTTTTATAACCTGATTAATTTACTTTTCAATATCTAAATTTCCTTGACAAGAAACGGGAAACTAGTTTTTTCTTGTCATAATAAAGCCAAATCAATTTAATGTGTATTACAGGCTATAAAATGTTGATTTTAAAAAAATAATTAATTAAGTTAAAATGTTGATTAAAAAATTTATTGTTTTTTAGATGTTTCTCAGAAACATATTACTGGGTGCTTTAATTTGTTGTGTGTAGTTTTTTTTAAAAACTTTTACAATCACTCTCCGGATATAGTGCATGAAAAACTAGTTCACAGGTACCTAATTCTTGACTTCACAGATTCACAGAGCAGATACTGTGATAATGGGGGATGTAACATATGGGGCATGCTGTATGAATGCTAATTGTACCTGTCGCACGCTGGTTGTACATACGACGGATGCATCTTCTCTCACTTCCATCTTTGCTAGTCCCACGTTTGATGCCAAACTCCAACAGTCTCAGCCTTGTTGATTCATCCATTGCAGTGTCATTATCTAGCAGGCGATCATTAATTGCCCTTAGTATCTCTCCCTTATCCATATCCAGTGTCCCCACTATGGGTGCTCTCAAGGCCAGTCTGTCAGCTCTCTCAGGGGGTTTGAGATGTCTGAGACAAGAAGTGATAAGACATGAAGAGACAAAATAGAAATGAGATCAGGAATATTGTTAGGAATAGCACCAGTGAAGGACCACACCAAGCAAACAAGTGAATAGAAACAGAGGATGGCCCCCAGGAGAGAAAGATGGACTCCAAGACTTTATAACCACACTGTGTTACCCAGCATTGCACTGGACAGAAACTAGTAATACATTCTTCCTACTATCTCCAACCTGCAATGAGATCTAGCAGGGTTTAAAACAAAACATACAGTTTCTGTTTTCTTTTTTTGTTTATACTGTCCACATAACTGCCTTTTTGTATATTCCCTGTATTGTATCTTATTAGCTATTTTTTAAACTATGATGAATGAAAATAATTTATATTATTAGACTATGATGGACAAAAAAGTCTGCTTTAAATAGTAATTTAGATGGCCACTTATGAAATACATTTAAAGCCACATATAAACATAAAAATACTTTCATTGTTTATAGTGTAAACACATAGATATGTGAATTTTTGCATTCATGTATGTTTGTGTATGTACATTTGCACTTATTTTTTTCTTTAAAGAAAAACAATTTCATTTCAATTTTCAGTTCCAATCGACCAGACTGAAGGCATCCAGATGTTGTATGTATTTGTTGACATCAAAATTGACACTGTTCATTTCATTGAGACACTCAAGTTCAACTTTGATCCTGGAACTAAAATTGCCCTTGTTAGTACTATTCAATTTGTTGCAGCCTTACAGGTGAGTACAGTAGAAAACCAATCATTTGGACCATTAAGATCATATTAAGTAGGAAATGGAGATAGAATAAATAACGAAATAAAGTAAGATTTTACTAAATACATAAATTAAATAAGGTATTCTTTATCTTGCACCTTCTTGTACCATCTTATGAATGATGGGACCACAATTGCAGTTGTCCCTTTAGCAGATGCCAAAGCACTTTGTGTGTTCTTACAGTAAGCCTCGAATCTTCAAGAACTGATGTTGCAGTCATACAGGGGTACATGGCAATGAAAGAGCTGATAGACTAGCTTCCAGAGCACCTATAGTAGGTGCACTGGATATGGAGAAGGGAGAGATACTGAGGACAATTAATGATCACCTATTAGAGAATGACACTGCAATCGATGAATCATCAAGGCTATGATTGCTAGAGTTTGGCATTAGGCGCAAGACTGGCAGGGATGAACGTATGAGATGATGCATCCTGCTTATATACAACCAGCGCACAACAGGAACAATTAGCATTCATACTCTTCAACATTTTGCTGAGGGAGACTGAGCACCTATGGGTTTGCCCACAGTGCAATGATATTGATTCTGAACAGTAACAGTGATGATTTTAGTAGCAGTTGATTTTTACGTGATGAGTTTGCAAGCGTAATAAGGTAAAAGCATAATGAATATTATGCCTCGTGCATTCTTTAAATCCAGTTAATCCTTCCAAATTCTTGTAAGTCTAATTCTACTGAAATTTGTATTCTCCTGTCTAGCACTTTTATTCCATCTTTTTACTTGGCCATCCCCTTGATCAGGCACCTTCAATCAATTTTTAATTTCATTTCTTTGTCTTGGGAGCCGCGCTAGCGTAGTGGTTACAACACCGCTCTGGCGACCGGGTGATACAGGATCAAACCCGGGCGACGGCATTTGAGGATTTTTCGTTGACCGGGATTTGGACTGGATTAACTCGAGACCTGGCGAGGACATTTGAAGGAGTGTCGTCGACCAGGGACTGGCGGCTCCTGAGCCGACCCAGCTGCAATGAGTACCTCCGAAATCGGCGAGTATTTGCCTGAATGGCGAGGGACACCTGTCTCTGTACAAGAAATAAAGGGATACTCACGTAAAATCAATGTCAGGTTAGACATAAAATAATAACCTGAGATTTCGCCTCGAGTATTAGCGGGCGAACGCAAAAAAAAAAAAAAAAATTCTTTGTCTGCATTATTTTCCAGTCTTTCGACACATTTAAAATGTATTAAAGTTATTCTAACTTGCATGAGATATTAAATCTCCTGAATTTCACAACTAGGACACACTGTATGCCTTTCCTAAAAAGTATCAATATATATTTACATGTAATAGAAATACTTGTCCTTTGTTTGGAATATATTACTGGAAATCTCATTTTCTAGTTCTAAAGCTCTTAATAAAACATAAAAACTTGTAAGTTGAGATATGTAAACACTTATCGGGTCGGAGTGGCTAAGAGGTAGGTAGTCCGCCTCGAATTCTAGAGGTACCGGGTTTGATTCCCAGTTGAGGGAATATAATTTATGAAATTTTTTTTTCAGAACTAGTGGTTCTAATGATGTCATACTCCTGTAGCATAAGGGTTTTTATAAGTATGATGATAGTGTTGGAGAAGAAATAGAATAAGGTTTCTCTCCAGAAAGTGTGAGGTCCCAGTGACAGAGATGTACACTGGTATCACTCGATAGTCACGACTGTGAAAGTATCTGGAACTGAAATAGAACAGTCAGAACTTACTGCGCCACCCTGCTGTGTGACCACAAGTGATAACAATTCAATAAAACTCCACTTCAACTTTAGTGAATGAAAAAAAACTGTTAAATACAATTTATATATCCTTTTTATTTACAACTGTCTAATTTTGTAATGAATGGTGAGTGTTGGAAGATGGTGAGTATAATGGAAAAGTATATGTTACATCAAGTGATTGTACACATACTAACACACACACCATATATATATATATATTAAACTTAATACAAATAATATTGGCTTTTCCAAATTGAATATGAAAATCAGCGTTATTCCCACAAAATTTATGGCCTATAGTCTTTACTATCCTGTCATATACTGGAAATTTTTCATCATAGACTACTTTTGACTGCTCACATAAGTCACTGGAATGAGTTCTATATTACTCATCTTTTGGAAAACAACAATGTCCTTTTAGGTTGGGCACACTCCCTTGTAGCTGACAGTCTTTTCCATTAGCCCGCCCAAGTTAACTGAGCTCATCATGGGGTACTAAGGTCTGTTAAAAAAGCTTCAACACACTGTGCTCGTTTGGGGGTACATTAGGCAGCCACACCACCCCCAGGGGTGGGGGATTGAATCAGTTTCTGTCTTCAGCTCAAAGACTGGCCTAAAAAAATAAATATGAACCTGGAACAAGGTGGTAATATGTCCGCGGCTATTCTGTGGTATGGAGCACACATATTTTCTATTGTACATGAGGCGAGGATGTCTCAGTGTATGTATATTGGATGAATGATACATGGTTCAGTGTAGTCAGATATAGTATGATAAGACAAGTGTCTACTTGTGGAAAATTTTTCAAATAATACATTAATAAATCAAATATTATGTTTAAATCGGTATGATGCGACCTTTTCCTTCCACCTATACATGCCAAGTCAGTGATGTACTTGCTGGTAGGTTATAATATCCCAGACAAGCGCTAGCATGGTTATATAGTCCTGGTTATGTTAGCCATGACAAGGACTGGTTAGGTTATATGGTTGGTTTCAATCTTCATCAAGCTTTACCCATAGGAAGATCAAAATGTTTAGGTTTAGTTAGACTCAAATTTCTAAACAAAACCTGAAATAAAATTGATATTATTTACACAGATATCTAGTAAACCTACATACCCTCTAGTATTGATATAAGCACAGATTTAGACTTGGTTTAGTGGAGCAGTCTGCACGGCATACATCTAGGAAAGTACCAGCCTTGGCAGCTCTCTTCTTTTGTCTATCACTCTGCCTGTTTTCTTGTTAGTGTGTGTTTTTAAACCTAGCGCTGCTTCTTTATATAGGGCAAGCGCGGACGTATCGGAGAGCTTACTCGATTTGGTACAATTTTGTCCTTAAGAATCCATCAATATGAGTGCATAAGTGCAAATATTCTGACAGCTTTTCCTCCGTACCACTAAACACGTCAATCCATCCCGTTCTTATCTACCTACTTTTATTTTCCTGATTAGGAGCTTCCATTTTATATACTTTTAATCGAAATCAGTTAGGGCATGTATTTACTAGGATTTTTTTCAGTCTGTCGTCTTGATAGTGCAAGATGTGAAGACTAAGTAAAACTTTAAATTTCTATCGCTTACGCCTCGCATCCCTCTAGATTTCCATTATACATATATCCTTTCAAGAATTAAAGCATCAACTTTTGAAAGTATTATACACTGCACGTGCTTGTAGCTTTAAATTTACTTTCCAGCAGAATTGAATCCAAGATCGTCATGTTTTCAGTTTCTCCCTTACCAACCCTTTCCCCGAAAAAGAGACCCAGCTAGCTTTGCTAATATTTGCTGTCCTGGCGGCAACTTCAAAGCAAAAAAAAAATTCACACCGTGTGTGCGGGTTTGGGTTCCTTCTCCTTTCATAAACGAAGCATGTGTTGTCACATCACGCCACTAATCTCCCTGTTGCGGGGGTCCTTTATATTATAGTTTAGATGAGTAATATCTCATTGGCTCTTAGACCAAGTCCAGTTTAAGGGTATGTAAATGTGTGGACCACGCATACAGTTAAAACTCTGTCCAAATCCTTAAATCAGCACAAGACAGCATGGAACGAACTTCGATAATATCTGTTTTGACACAACGTAGTCCATTTAGCGTCCATATAGATATCTTTAAATGCATAAATACCATAATAGATTAAAGCGTCGGTCAACTTATACAGTTCCTTAGTTGTCGCTGTAACAGTCAGCAACTGGAACAATTGCTCTCGAGAACATTTTTCATCTTGTCATTCTTTTTAATATAGTTCAAAACAATCACGTTTCTGCAGAAATAATAAAGCATAAATTCCTTTTACAAAACACATAGGGGCAATCAACGCAAAGGAGGTGTATGGATGATCCAGTGATGGAATAAATAATATTAAAAAATACATAGGACTATGACCATGAAAAATATTGTAATACTTCAGGAGTCTAGCTAAAACACAATGGCGTCATACCCGCCTTCCTCCTTGACCTTGAAAAACACACAGCGTATGCCCTACACGAAGGATCGCTGAACTCAGAGACAGCAACCGTAGACTTTTTGCAACTCGCCAAAAGGCAATGACGTACTTCCTGTAACCCAGGGTTTTACCAGTCATCAACAAAATATGGTAACTAGTTGAAGCCAGCATATTTTGATATCGACTAGATATGTTATGAATTTTACTTCATAAACACTCCCCCCTGGTTCTCTGGTTGTGAGATCGGATGCCTAGCCTTCTCAGTTAAGGGCAAAAAAATAGGTCTTGTGTGCAAGTTGCGCACGTTAAAAATCCCATGGCAGTTGGAAATCGTAAAGAGTAGGCCTATCAGGCCGCTGCGCTGGCAACAATTTTAAAATTAGAAACCTACCCACGACAAACATATTTATAGAATGTATGATTTCTATATACACACACTGAGATTCTCGCCGGTGCTGAGGAGTTCATGCACTGTGCTGAGATCCTCCTTGTGTGATCTAAGGGAGGAGAAGGGAGCACTGATGGAGTTGTCCGTGTGCAATGAAGATAGTCCTTAAAAACCAAACCAATGTCCTGTGCAGTTTTTGTGGGTCTCTGAGAAGATAAAGAAAGACATGTACTACTGCTGCCTCATGTATGTCATAAAAGGGGACAAATAAATGGGTTTGTACGTGTTGATGATAATGAATGCAGTTAATTATCATCATTATCATTACCATTACCAGTTTCACACAACCTACTTTTTTTTTTTAACAAAATGCTTTTTCTTGTTTTAATTACATTTTTTCAAGTAGTATTATCATTAACTTATATTTCCTCCTTTTAATGTACATTCCAACTGCCTTTCTCCTTACTCTGACTATCTTGTCAAATATCTCAAACATAATTAAACTTTCAGTTTGCCAGCTAAGACTTCACATGCCATAAATGTTTATTCATCTTGTCTGCTGTTTCCCAGAGTGCCAGGCAGAATCTGAGCTCGCACTTCACTGTGATCACACCACAGAGCAAACCTCTCTCACCCGGTGAAATTCTGGGCTGTACTTCTCCAAAACTGACAGACAGCGATGTCATTGTGTATGTGTGTAAGGCCTTTTATTGCATAAAATAATACCAGATGGTTTATTGATGGAATATTTGAGTGCTTTTCTTTCTTTATTCACTAAGAGAGAACTGATTATAATTGTTAAACTTTCAATCATTAAATATTTTGTTTAATTGCTTTATTAGCTGTTTTTTTCTCTTTTGTGTTGCATGCCTGACAATTCGAGTGCGCTGCTAATCATGACATTTATGCAACCTGATATTACTGTGCTTATATAAGAGATGTTGATTTAGTAGCATAGATTTGCGGTAGCATAGTGGTTAGTGCACTGGCTTCCTTGCTATGTGGTCCATGGTTCGATCCCCAGATGAGGTGGGATTGTTTTAGGCCACAAACGGCTCCTGGGTCGACCCAGCCCCAATTGGGTACCAGAGCAACTTCTGGGAAGGTTAAGGCGGCCGGCGTGATGCTGATCACATCACCCCTAGTGTGCCGATGGTCAAGAAAATATGGGCCGTACACCATATTCCCAATATGCCTCACTGGGCGTGTAACGGGATCCTTTACCCTTTTTTAATATAAGAGATAATTGTACACTTCAGCGTTATTATTTTCTTGCTCACCATTATTACTCCAGAGTAGAGTAATTGTCAGCGTTGGTCTAGGCCAGAAGGTTACTTATTTTTGCATGGCCAAAATGCCCTTATAACTCATATATGCATGGAGGCATATCAGAAGTCATTCCTTATATGACCACCAGCTGAGCACAATGCTGTAGTATACATATGTGGAAGTGAACCTCTGTCTGTGAGGTTAATTGCATTCTCATTGACTCTTGAAATCATCTGACACTTCTAGGGATTCCCCTTGTGGTGAAACATGCTGAGAACCCATCATTGCAGACTAAGTTTGGAGGAGTCACTTGAGCCCCAGATGTAACTCTGAACCCATGATAGGCAAGGGGAGCTGAGAAATGGCTGTGTGTAGGACATGATAATTCCTTGGGAGAGCGCAGAACCAGAGCACAGTACTTTAGCTCTGCATAGTTTGCAAGCCCCCTTTGATGGTGGGGAATGCACAGTATGCCGTGCACTTCTCAATCATAGCTTGGGACCAGATGTGAACAAGTTTGGCTTAAATTGTAACAAAGCTAATGTTGATATTTGGTTGTATTTGTTTGACTTCTGAGATTTTATTTAATCCTGTGCTGCCCCGTATAGTTCCCGAAGGACTCTGAGGATACTGAAAGAATATGGCTACTGATCACTCAGACACATCTTAAGAGGCGGACTAATATGAGGTTGTTCAAGAGGCAGGCTACCTCATTATGTAAAAAACAGATTGCTACAGAAATCATATACACAGGTGGATTTGCATAGGGGGCAGTAAATAATGGAGGAGGAGACATTGTTATAAGATATAACAATGGGAGGATTATCCATAAGGCTTTCCCAACTAGGATGATGTCCAACTTCAGGGTGGAATCTATGGCACTACTCCAGGCACTGAGAATCCTCACCAGATCAAAACAGCAACCACCAGCTAAAATAATGTTCTTTACAGACTGCAGATCATTAGTGTAATCAGGACAGAACACTAGAAATGAAAACATGCTGCATGAAATCAGATCTGAGTTTAACAGCATCCAAAGAACTTAACCCTTGCCTTGCAGTGGTTACCCTCCCACTATGGAACCACTGTGAGCGAGAGAGCTTATGCTTACATCTAGATTTGGTGGTAAAATGGAGCAATTCAGCCAACCATTGCCGTTGCCCTGTCAAGAAACCAAAACCATTATCCACAATCAGTACAACTACCAATGAAAGAAAGAAAGGGATGTGGATAATAGATCCGACCATATCACCCAGCAGACCATCCTTTTCCGCCTGAGAACTGGCCACCTCAGGATATTGCATACTAATGAAAGTCCAAGTAGAGCTGGAATCCAAACCCCTGAATACATTCTCCAAAACTGTCCAGCCCACTGTGACCTACATCATAAAATCTAGTCAGGGTGCAGAGCTGAGGCAGAAGGTATGGGGATGTCACATGAACCTGGGAAAGACTGGACTTTGACCTAGCGACATGCCTGCAGATTTAGCATGACTAACAAACTGAATGCAGAAGAAGCTACATAAACCAAACCTACAAGAGTAAATGAATGCTGTCATGCAGGCATTCTGCAAGGAGACTACTGCAGTTGTGAATCCATTCTCCACATACATACGGAGCAAAAAAGAAGAAAATACCTTCACTTATTATTTTGTAATGCAGTCACATAACAATTAAATAAAATATGATTAGTGTGCTTCATTCAAACGTGTTAGAAGAGACCAGTGTACAAACTTTTTGTTTGTGTTTTCCAGGTATGACCCATACAGTAAAGCTTTCACTAGGGAATATTATGACATTCAGAGAATGCATCAGGCTCGACAGAAAGCTATTGCAATTGCATCTAAGGCAAAGATGATTGGTGTTGTTTTAGGAACCTTAGGTAGGCAGGGATCACCAAAAGTATTGGAGGTATGGCAATGTTTTATTATATGTGTTTTAATTTCAACTATGTGAAAATTTTACTTTAATCTATTTTAAAGTTTCTTTTTCAAAAATTTGTGTGAAAACAAACTCATTTCTTAAAAAAAAAAAAAAAAAAAAAACCAAATATTATGTTTTCTTTCCATTTTCCCCAAAATGTCTCAGTGAGGAAAACAGGATGTATTTATTTAAAGCAAAATTCATTTTATTATCAAATTTTGAAATTTTACAGCATTATTGTCACGAAGTGGTTTTAAGTTTTTAGAGTTTGCCTGAATGAAAACAAGACCCTAGTATGAGAAAGTCTGAGAAGATAGAATTTAGATGGAAAATGACATACCTGTGGACAGATGAGACTATTGGCTCAAGGGATAGAACCAAGTTTTGACTCGCCCTTGCCGCTTCGTGACTTCAGAAAGGCTATAATCTCACCCTCCTCTGACTACCTTTAAATACAAGGAGATAAGGTATATAAAACGACCACAGACACCACTATACAGACGACATAAAGTAAGTATAGTAAAGAGTAGAAGCTGATCCAGTGTACAGTAAATATATATTTTTATTTACAGAATGGAAAAAACATTAAAATACCACCAAACATCAGTCAAGAAATGGCCTGCACTGTTGCACGGCCTGAAAACAAGTAACGATTTAAATTGATAGACACCAAAAAAAAGACCCCAAATCACATTCACTCCTTCTGTCACCCTGCTGAGAAACAAAAAATTTGGTTAGTGATTTAAACAACTCTAATCTTGTGGAGCCGTCAACTTTAGCCTCCACTCTCTAATAAAATAAGATTCTACTGTCTCAGTCCTGTTGACTCTTCCTCAACGAACGTCTACACCGCTTTCCTCTTGTTATGCGATATGCGCCGCTAACTAACACCACTGGAAATGCTACAAATAATAGACTTGGAGTAACACAATGGCTCAGTATCTATCCGTCAAGTGGATACTGAACAGACCCTACTGGTCCTGCCTATATTCTCCCTCCTTCTCTCTCTATCTCTCTCTCCCTTGGTCTCAGTGTCTCTCCAACCCTCGACGACTGATGATGCTGCGTCTCCATTACGCTCTTCTCTCGTTACCTTCAAGACCCAGGTATGGTAACTGTTACCGTAGTTTGTTCAGGTTTCATTCTAAGTTTCGGTTAGCATTTTGACTTCGGTAACAAATATATTTTTGAGGCTAAGTTCCTGCTTTAGGCTTGTTTATCATTGAAATACATTGCTCTGGTCATGTGATGACTATTCTTAGTGTAGAGCGAGATCGTGCTAAGATGTAAACAACGAATGCATGGGCCAACAGTGATAATATTCAATAGCGCAATTTCACTTGACAAAGTCCGCTAAGTTGAGAGTCCACAGGTTACATTTATTAACGGCATACAAGTTCAGTTAAAACAGTTCATGATCAATCAAGCAAATACATCCCACAAAAAACGTCTCATGAGTTTACCTTATTGTAGTCGTCCTACCGTCAAGATTATTTACACGTGATTCCATAATCCGGTAACGAATAATTTGACTTAGGCGATCAATATGAATTCTGCATACTTATTCAAAACAACTTGCTCCCGATACATTCTATCCAATTGAAGTATATTCCACTTCAGTAACTGAGACGTAAATCGTATCCAATAATAATAGGCAGACCCTAGTGCCATACAATAAGTTCCTTTATATAATTATCATCATCATGGGAGACTTCCAACAAAACCCGTCCGTCAAGGACCACGGTCACTACAAAAGGGGTACAATTACAAGGTCGTCACGTCGTAGCTTAACAACGTGAAAAACGTCATCCTAAAATCTAGGTGACCTATATTCTTTGCGTTCAAAACCCTGAACCGCGAAAACCCAATAACATATAAAACCAAAATGCGCAACGTTAAATATAGCTCTCACTACCCTAGTAGCTACAATCTGAAATCCTCACTTAACATCCCCCTGGTCGACGGGGTAAAAAAAATCTATCTCATAGATTTTTTTTTTTTTTTTTCTATTCTCATCCCAAAAATAAAAATGTACGAGATTATCGGCCTACGCATCACATAATATGGTCAAAGGTTGTAGTCAACTTATTTCATGTAACTAAAAAAAAATGAAATGTCAAATTAAATAAAGATGTCAACTGTCAGTGTGTCTACTAAGAAATCTATTATTATGTCTCTAACTAAATTAATATATTAAGAGTGTAAAATAAGAATCATATATGTGAATATTATAATCTAAACTAATAAACTAAGATTAACTAAATGTAGTGTGTAATGTATTATAGACTGTAAGTATAGCTTAATATATATACAGAAAACAGGTAAATACAAACAAACAAAATTAAGACAAGGGAAGAATGTGTGAAAAGAAAAGTACTAGTAAACTAATCGAATAGACTAGCGTCTGTGTGTGTAAAGAAAGAATAGGTTCGTAGAATTCATTAGATTAATCTATTCTTGTTAAAGTATAATATCTACTATAATATATATTAATAATATGCTAACGTAAGTTCATTAATGCATATAATAAATCATAGATAAATTAAAATTGCAATACTATCTAAGTGTGTGATACTGTACGTCTAAATGTTTCTGATCAGTTTATTTCACTATTATAAGTTCTTGAAATCAATAATGTCTATCACAAGGAATACGCTGTCCTTATTTTGAAATTTTCCATGAACCATAATCCAAGTAGTCCTACGTGATCCTTATTTCTGATGAACGTAGTTGAAAATACCTCTGTAAGTCGTTTCGATCATATTTTCATCTTGAAATTTGAATGAACAATGTTCTGGAATTGTACTTGTAATCGAATAATGTTTTAAGTCGCTTGTGTTATGTAAGGACACTAAGCAAAGTCCGTGAATATTCCAGCAAAGTCGCAAATGTAAAGTGATTATTTGTAACAAAATGTCAACATTGTAGAACATCTGTAGAATTTTATTCTTTGATACATCATTTGACCTAGGGAACTGTCAATTCGTTGACTTTGAAAGTATTTCAAGAAATCATTTTCGTTTGTGGCTGACTCGATATGTTCGTTCATTATCCGCTCCTGAATTGCAGTATCTCTAATATAGTTCAGTCAGTTTCAGTTTCTCTTGAATTCATTGACTTATTCATCTGTATCGTTTGGTGACACTGGATTCCGAGATAACGCGTCAGCGACAACATTCTCATGGCCTGGGATGGCCTCAATAGTAAAATTGTAAGGCTGTAGTAATATTGAATATCGCGCCAGCTTGGCGTTCTTATGGTTAGCTTTCTTAAGTGAAGCCACAGCCTTCGCATCAGTCTGTATTACAAATGGAGCGCCGAGGAGAAATTTCTGTAACTTCTGTATGGCCCAGATGACGCCCAGAAGTTCTTTATCAATCGCTGCATATTTACGTTCGGCCTCAGTAAGTTTCCTCGATATATAAAGAGTAGGGTGAAGTACGCCCTCATGTTTTTGTAAAAGGGTACCTCCCAATCAGTAATTGCTCGCATCTGTACGGAGTATAAACATTTTTTTAATATCTGGCAACCTTAGAATAGGTGGCCTGGAGAAAAATGATAAAATTTTGTTACAATTTTCCTACCAATTTCATGAAAGTTGTATTGCAAGTAGCAGTCCACGTGCCATTCATAGGCATATCTTTCTTCAAAAATGACAAGACAAGACAATAGCTCATGCTGCATTTGCTGAACATGAGTAGAACAGTCAACAACATTACTGTCTAACGTAGGCATGCGAAACATAACATGCAGACAAAAAGACAAAGTGTCATTGTAGACAAGATTTTTAAAAATGTTATATAGAAGAAAAGTTCACACTAATCCATCTATGTAGAAATAGATTACTAGAAAAGAAAAGGAATGATGAATGCATATGCTAAGTCATCATAGAATGAGATGATAACACCAAGTGTCAATAGGCTAATATCTGCGTGAAGCAGAATTAGGTACCATCTGTAAATGGAGAGAATGGTGATGAAAACATACACCATTGTCACGCTCGACAACCATACGAGCATCCCTGTTGTTACTGAAGGTAACCAATGCCTCACTATTCTGACCATTGAATGATGGCAGAAGATGAACAAACTTCACGTTTGCTGTATATTGAAAAAAATTACCAAGTGTCTGCCAGGTAGTTTTCTGTGGCAGATTTCGCACTAGAACCGTGCGAGAATATGCACATTTACCTATATATGTAGTATTCCTATTAGCTGATGTATCATCCTGATTAAACTTAGGATGATACCTATCAGTATTTAAGGTAGGAGGTTTCCTACATGTCGTATACATCTCCTGGCTGGGCAAAGGAAAAACTTTGCCGGCAGAATTATTTGTCTTAACCTTTTTATTGAAGTTAATCCTAACCCCAACATTATTTTTCAACACATTACTCTTCTTAGTATAATTATCTTTACTGTTGACCACCTCAACAGTTTTCTTGAGATCAGTATCAATGTGATCATGTCGCCATGATTTGTTATCTGAATTGGCAGTATTTTGTCGAGGGAAGGTGTACTTGCCTCGAAATGATTCGATAATTTTCGTAGGGTGTGTTGATAGTTTAGTATCACCCTTAGTATTTGAGTCATGTCGTAATGTACGTTTATTATGTCTGTTGTTCAATAATATCTCTTTACCTGACAGTACATCCAACAGACAGTCAACCCTCCTTCTTAATTTATTACCTTCAGAAGTCAGGAATGCAATCTCCTGCTTCTGCTTCTTATTGAACTTATCTAAGTTAGTCGTTTTATTCCTCTCACTAACAAGGAAAGAATCAACTCTATTCAATTTAGTGGAAAGATCATTCATCTGCTGTTGTGTTGTATTTTCTAGATCGCAATGTTTATTTCTCAATAAACTCACCTCATCTTCTAATTCTTTCTTCTTTATGGCTTTTATTTTTCTTGCCCTTTTCATGAATTTCTTTTTATGGGCTTCCACCGTATGTGGTTGTAGTAGGGCGACTTGAGCGTTAAGACCCAGAATTTGGGCAGCCTGTGCCTGAATTCTGGCCTCCAAAGCCTCTTTTGCTTTACAAAACTTATCATTAATAGCAGTAACTTTATCAGAACAGTCATCACTGATTTTGGAAATTTTATTATGACATGCAGCAATGTTATGTTGCAGTACCAGAACCTCAGAGTTCAAAGCTGTATTCTCCCTCAAGGTAGTATCTAATGACTCCTTACACTTTGAAAAATCAAATTTTAATGATCGAAAATTAGATCCATCCACAACTGTCTGGGATTTTAATACTTTCACCTCCTCATATAACTCATCAATCAATTTCTCCCTATCATCAATGATTCTCAACAACTTATTTTCCTTCCAATACCACCCTTCTTCCATTATATTATTATTATTAACCAACATCCTCCCATTTGCCCCTTTTTCTATTTCAATCTTTGACTTACTGCCCCCATGTTGACAGAACCGTGTATATTGATCCCTATCATCATACATGGATCCCAACTGCATATCATCAGTCAGAATCAAATCACATTGAATGGCCTGGTCTGTGTAACAATCTGCTCTTAAAGCAGTATCACCCTTATTTAATTCAGTATCAACACTCTCTTCATCAACATTCTCCACATCTCGTAAATTATTCTGTACAACCACCGAATCTGGTTGCATATTATGCTCCTCGGGTGCAAATATCCTTTTAGTTTCTTCTAAATCCTCAATACGTTTTACTTCAGTCTCCAATTCCTCATCACTAGGCATTTTATTCCCTAATGCCATTAAATTTCTAATAGCCGTCTGTCCCAAGGCACATGATTTTAAACTGATACCCTCCATAGTACATATCATTTGTCCCATCCTCACAAAATCCTCTAAAGTAAGCATGATAAATATTTAAGTGACTCCCTAAGTCAATAATCTATGTAGTTAATCCACACTATGTTTTAAGTAGCAATATAGTGTATTAAGTTATTCACCTATGTACCCAGTAGCCAATGTATTACTATGCTTAGTAATGTGTACTTTAATTTGTCTGTTATATTCAAGACAAAATATATTTTTAAAGTTATATCTCAATATATAACATCATCATGCCCTAGTCATCAAGGACAAATACTAGTGGCTTGGACTATCACTGCAAATGTTAGCAGTCATTCCATCAAGTCACTTTTTAATTTAAAATTAACCAAATTACTTCAAATATTATTATATTATGATTCTTCTATAATAAAATTAAGTTATTATTATCCTAACATCAATTATTAATTAATATATGTCACAGAAACAATTAACTAAAGTTTCACAAACATTAGCACATCACAATTGACGAATGCAGACATAAAAAAAAATGATTTCACGAACTAAATCAAGAACGGAAATGGTATGAGAATTAAACCAAAATCTAGGCATAGTACCAAAAAAAATACGAACACAGAAAATAATGACGTCACAGGACTCTATAACTGACGAATATGTACAATTATCAAATAATCGAAAGTAAGATTGAGAAAAACATGAAAGATTACAAACAGTAGACGAAAATGAATATACATGCAACTTATTACAAAAGAATTACACCAGATTTAACGAAACTATACACCTAACACGTAATATCGAATTTTTGCAATAACGAGCAGAACGTTCCTCAGTTTATGTTAGAGGGTCTCCCGTAGTAAAATTGAAAAAATTCAATGATCCCTAATGAGAACCATCAGAATTGTTTGAGGTCTGCCAAGGCGACATAACAATTAATCCTGATTGCCGCCAACCAAATGCCCGCTTAAAATTACAAACATAGATTACATAGATATATATATATATATAACATACATGAATGAAATATGCCAACGAAGGAAAGTGGACCACAGTTCGCTATCATTGCACAAACGTGTACTTAGCTTTACAAGTTTGATAGTTTCCCCCGGACAGTGTTAGCATACGCCAACGGCGAAGTTAGTTCTTTCTTGCGGTTGCTATTGAATGTTTGAGAGTACAGGCTTTGTTTCGAATGCAGTAATGTTCTTAATTTGTCGTTAGGCATTCTTGTAGAATATCTTGTTTTCGGCCGTTCCTCTTGCACATAATTTGATGACGTAGTTGCCCTTGGGTCATTATGCGTAGTGCGTCACAGTTTGTAGGTCACATGAGTGATTCATGATTATAAACATTTTGTAGCGATACTAGAAATAACTGTCCTTTTGTCACAATTCACTTGTTTAGCCTCAATAAGAAAAAATTTTTCGATCCCCGCTATGGCCGCCAACTTTTGTTACCGTAGTTTGTTCAGGTTTCATTCTAAGTTTCGGTTAGCATTTTGACTTCGGTAACAAATATATTTTTGAGGCTAAGTTCCTGCTTTAGGCTTGTTTATCATTGAAATACATTGCTCTGGTCATGTGATGACTATTCTTAGTGTAGAGCGAGATCGTGCTAAGATGTAAACAACGAATGCATGGGCCAACAGTGATAATATTCAATAGCGCAATTTCACTTGACAAAGTCCGCTAAGTTGAGAGTCCACAGGTTACATTTATTAACGGCATACAAGTTCAGTTAAAACAGTTCATGATCAATCAAGCAAATACATCCCACAAAAAACGTCTCATGAGTTTACCTTATTGTAGTCGTCCTACCGTCAAGATTATTTACACGTGATTCCATAATCCGGTAACGAATAATTTGACTTAGGCGATCAATATGAATTCTGCATACTTATTCAAAACAACTTGCTCCCGATACATTCTATCCAATTGAAGTATATTCCACTTCAGTAACTGAGACGTAAATCGTATCCAATAATAATAGGCAGACCCTAGTGCCATACAATAAGTTCCTTTATATAGTTATCATCATCATGGGAGACTTCCAACAAAACCCGTCCGTCAAGGACCACGGTCACTACAAAAGGGGTACAATTACAAGGTCGTCACGTCGTAGCTTAACAACGTGAAAAACGTCATCCTAAAATCTAGGTGACCTATATTCTTTGCGTTCAAAACCCTGAACCGCGAAAACCCAATAACATATAAAACCAAAATGTGCAACGTTAAATATAGCTCTCACTACCCTAGTAGCTACAATCTGAAATCCTCACTTAACATCCACCCTATCACCTGTTCCTGAATTCTGCGATGATGACGATTTGTGGGTATCAAGCATAAATAACTTGATTAACTGTAGAAACTTCTCTGCTGCTGACTAGCTTCTATGATTTGCTCCTCTAACCCGCTCCAGATTTAGAGGCAAACACAGCATTGATTTCTGGCTGTATACGATTTAACCCAGTCTCACGGCCACCTGCCGTTGCTAGAGACTATAATAGCGATGCTCTCGGCTGTATGATAAATAAACCCCGTTCCAGCTGAAGCATAGGGACTTCACTGCCAGAGACCATAGGTTATTTTTCTTTGCTCCGGACGATAACTCGAGTACTCTGACCCTGAGATATGTCTTTTTGCCGTGGATAATTTTATTTGTCAAAATTATGCTCCCCACTGTTTCGCCGTGACTCGCTGAAATTAAAAGGAAATGCGTCTATAGTATAACAACTCCAACATAACGCATCTCTAACCCATTAATCTTTGTAACTCCCTTACTCAGTACTTCACTCGTCATGTACAACAATACAAAAAATTAATATTACCCACGTGGCACTTAAATCTCTCTCCTCCCTCTCCCCTTCTCTCGTTCTGAAAAAACCGATACATAAAATATTCCTACTCATGTGTCTCTTCATTCTCACTCCTTCCCCCTCTCTCCCTCAACTATAATCTGCCAGGTAAGTAAGCAGAAACCTCCCGACCTGTCTGCCTCTTATCTATTTGTTACGCGTGGCTACCCACGTGTCCAAACGTTCAAACTAGGGAATTCCTTTAACGTTACCCATGAGGTTTCCCACTTACTCCAGAATTAAATGAAATCTCGTTATAGGAATAGTTTACTCCTCTAAGCCGTATAATTCACTTATAACATATCCAAATTTAAGGCACAATAAAAGTAACGTACACACAATCGATTCCCACTAAAATTATATTTGTAAATACACAGGAATAAATGGTGGTTTTACATAACATTCTACAACTATGAGCACGCGTGTAGCTTATAACTTCCCACATTCCTATCTACTGCCAAAATCATAGAAAGAATAAGCACACTGTTGCATTTACATCGTTCGTCAAAGATGATAATGAATGGCACTATCCTTTAGAACTAAAAAGTTAATGTCCCCGAAGAAATTAACTACGGGCGAAATTCTAAAAACCCCACTAATAAGTAAAAACGATAATAAAACTACTACGTACCAATTATCACTGTTGTTCCCCGCAATGGAGACGATAAATACGCAGTCATACGGCAGGCACTTATTTCTTACGATAGAGAGCTTGGCCCCTGTCTAACTGGCTATTTATACACACCGGGGCCACCCCCGTGTGTTCATTAATCTACGCACTCGGGCCAATGGAAACGCTTAGAAAACTAAACATAACTGTGAGCTACGCCAATCAGATTTGAAAACAACGCAAACCGCGTGTCCGAAGATTGCGTCACGTTATGTGACGGCCGCGTGTTTCTGACTTGTGTGCATGAAATGGCGATTTCCGTAAACACCGAAAAAAATCGCATGATCAGAAGAAAGTAAAACTGGTCGAGTGTAAAATAAACCTACCATCATAAAACGACCCCGTTTAATTATCTACTCAAAAATACCAAACACGATATATATACAAATGAGAAGAAAAAAATGATGAAAATTCAAAATAGAACCACAGAATCGGGCCGGGTGAAGGACAGAATTACAGTGCGGCATCACAATTATGCTAAAAACATATTTTCCAAAAGATTTCACAACTTAGTGTTGAATGATTCTTCTGTGAAAAGTATGAAAGACAATAATCATAAAACATCTATAAAGATTTCTTTAAAAAACTGTTTGGTTTTAAATAACTAGTGTGTCATGATCTTGATCCCTCTTTTTATCTTTTACTTCCTACATATTGTGATAGAGTTTTTTTTTAAAATCTTCTATCCCACATTCATGATACCAATTTTTATTTCCTTCCAGAATCTCATATCTCAGATCAAAGCATCAGGCAGAGACCATGTGACAGTTTTGTTATCTGAAATCTTTCCGGATAAACTCAAGTTAATGACTGAAGTGGAAGCGTATGTGTATTTTGTGTCCTTTTAATTCATTTCTATTGTTATAGTTAAAATTTGTTGCAAGTGCAGCAATCTGGAGACTGTAGATGCAACCTTTTTTCATTCATGCACATGCATAGTTTGCTCACTGCACCCACACAATTGGCTGTCATCTGTAGCAGTTTTATTTCCTACTTATATCTTATCTGTCAGTCCTATTGTATGGCTGTGAAACATGGAGAACAACAAAACCAACAACTTAAAAGCTACAGACTTTCATAAATGCATGCTTATGTAGAATAAAAGAATTGAAGTGATATAATAAAAGGACTAATGTGGAACTGATGACAAGAACTAGACAGGAGATGGTGGAACAAGATGGTGGAACAAGACGCTGGAGATGGATAGGACACTTATTGAGAAAACCTGTTGATAGCTTTGCCAGGCAGTCCTTGTTCTGTAAGAGAGTGTTGGAGGAAGAACACATGTAGAAGAGAACTGGAGAGTGTAAGAGAGTGTTGGAGGAAGAACACATGTAGAAGAGAACTGGAGACTGTAAGAGAGTGTTGGAGGAAGAACACATGTAGAAGAGAACTGGAGAGTGTAAGAGAGTGTTGGAGGAAGAACACGTGTAGAAGAGAACTGGAGAGTGTAAGAGAGTGTTGGAGGAAGAACACATG
This sequence comes from Oreohelix idahoensis, assembly GCA_024509875.1. Classification (NCBI taxonomy): domain Eukaryota; kingdom Metazoa; phylum Mollusca; class Gastropoda; order Stylommatophora; family Oreohelicidae; genus Oreohelix; species Oreohelix idahoensis. The sequence continues at coordinate 24,302 of JAMPIV010011904.1, forward strand.
TAGAAGAGAACTGGAGAGTGTTGGAGGAAGAACACGTGTAGAAGAGAACTGGAGAGTGTAAGAGAGTGTTGGAGGAAGAACACATGTAGAAGAGAACTGGAGACTGTAAGAGAGTGTTGGAGGAAGAACACATGTAGAAGAGAACTGGAGAGTGTAAGAGAGTGTTGGAGGAAGAACACTTGTAGAAGAGAACTGGAGAGTGTAAGAGAGTGTTGGAGGAAGAACACATGTAGAAGAGAACTGGAGAGTGTAAGAGAGTGTTGGAGGAAGAACACATGTAGAAGAGAACTGGCGACAGACATGAAAGGCTTGAAGAAGACAAAGGCAAGGCCTTGAGGTGATGGCACGGGACAGGGAGACTTGGCATATGTTTGTTCAAGGCCTGTGCTCCTTGGGGAGTTCATAGGTGAAGAGAGAATATCTTATCGGGGGTGTATAGCAGATAAGCTGATTTTTTTAATTGACAGTTTGTTTTGTTTCTGAAAAATATACTTAAAATTTTTTTAAAATTTTAAACCGGTAGTGACTATTTTTGCAAGCTGTATGGTTCCTGTATAAACCGAACAAAAAGTGTTTCTGTTTTTTCTTCCCACTTTCAGCTGGGTCCAGGTAGCCTGTCCAAGGTTATCGATAGACTGGGGAACTGCATTCAGTAAACCTCTACTTACTCCATATGAGGTAATCTACATTGTTAATAGGAATACAATCATTAAACAAAAGTACTGATAAGGTATAATATTAATGAAAATGACCATTTCTGTTTAATGTGAAAGAACATGAAAACACTCACACACATGATAGGAAACACCTGAGAACTTGTCCAAAGAACATTAATTGTTTCATGAGTTTCCAAAAGAACATAATGAAAGCCAGTAATTAAGACCCTGTCTGGTTCCCAGAGGTCTCAGTTGAGACAAAGAAAGAATATGTCTACTGCACTCCCAGGCATGTTGTACAAGGTGACTATTATGAGGTTGTGCAAAGGGCTGGCAAACTCATCATGTAAAACAAATTACCATATAAAACACTGCTGCAAGATCATGTGACTGGATGGTGTGGGCTTCCAAAGGGGACCCGCTGCAGTGGTGGTTCCATGCTCTGTAAGGAGCTGGCACTATCGGAAAGTACGGCGTGGGTCGCTGTAACAGCAATGGACTTCTTCTCCTCCAGACTTGCGCAGAACATGACCTCCTTGTCACCAACACCATTTTTCGACTTCCTACCCGCAACAGGACCTCCTGGATGCACCCTCGCTCAAAGCATTGGCACTTAATTGACTATGTAATTGTTAGGAAGAAGGACAGGCAAGATGTCTGGGTGACCAAGTCCATGTGTGGTGCCGAATGCTGGACTGATCATTGTGTCTAAATTTAAAATTTGTATCCAACCAGCCAGGCGCCCTCAGGGGAAGAAAACTCAAAAAAGGCTGGATGTCATCAAACTACAGAAGACAAAAATCAAACAGTCATTTACTGACACCCTAGAAGAACATCTCAAATCTATCTCGTTAGACGGCCAAAGTGTGGAAGCAAATTGGGCAGCCCTAAGTGAGCAGATCTACAACACTGCTACGGAGGTCCTGGGTCCCACCATCAAGAAACAAAATGACTGGTTTGATGAGAACTCAGATGATATAAAGAAGATGTTGGCTGAGAAACACCATCTCCATAAAGCATATTTAAATGATCCAAAATCTACATCCAAGAAAGACGCTTTCAACAACATGCGTAGAATTGTCCAACATAAACTACGCCTGATGCGGGATTCATAGCTGAGTAATAAAGCAGATGAGCTCCAAGGCTTTGCTGACAGCCATGACTTGAAAAATTTTTACCATGCACTCAAAGCGGTCTATGGTCCAACATCATCAGGATCATTTCCCCTCCTTAATGCAGATGGTAAAACACTAATTACAGACAAGGAAAAAAATTCTCCAACGCTGGGTCGAACATTTTAACAATATTCTGAACCAGCCATCATCTATTAACGACGAAGCCATCATCCTCCTGCCCCAAATTCCTATAAATGAAGCACTAGATGATATACCAACTCTGGAGGAAACTCAAAAAGCGATTCGTCAACTTTCTAGTGGAAAGGCCCCCGGCTCCGATTCAATTCCTGTTGAGGTTTATAAAGATGGCGGTACAGTTCTGATAGAGAAACTTCACATGATCTTCCAGCAAATGTGGCAGAGTGAAACCATCCCACATGATCTCAAAGATGCGTTAATTATACTAATATATAAACGTAAAGGTAATCGCCAAGACTGTAACAATCATCGAGACATCTCTCTATTATCAATCGCTGGGAAGATATTCGCCAGAATCCTTCTGAATCGCCTAACGGCTCATCTTGACAAAGGTCTTCTACCTGAAAGTCAGTGTGGATTCCGGAAAGAATGTGGAACCACCGATATGGTGTTCGCTGCAAGACAGCTACAAGAAAAATGCCAAGAACAGCACTGTGACCTGTACACAGCTTTCATCGACTTGACAAAGGCGTTCGACACGGTCAGTAGAGAGGGTCTATGGAAGATCATGGCAAAATACGGCTGCCCAAAGAAATTTATCACAATAGTGCAGCAACTGCATGATGGAATGCAGGCTAGAGTTCAGGAAAATGGTGAGCTATTGGAGCCTTTCCCCGTCTCAGATGGAGTTAAACAAGGGTGTGTACTTGCACCGACTCTGTTCAGTATCATGTTTTCTGCTTTGCTGACTGATGCTTTCAGATACGGGGACACAGGAATCGACATCAGATATCGTATTGATGGAAAATTGTTTAACCTTAGAAGGCTTCAAGCAAAAACCAAGGTCTAATCACACACCATCAGAGATCTTGTTTGCTGACGATTGTTGCTGGCTCTTTGCGTGATTCTCCGATTGTGCCCTCAATGTAATGGCTCAAGGCATGATCTGCAAATGGTGGAAACTGAATGTTAGATAACTTCCACTTGGAGCACATTATCCCAGAAACATGTCGCTTGATGATGAGGTGGAACACCAGGATCTCCAATGCCAGCAGCACATTTGGCAGAATCTCCGCTAGTGGCAAGCCTGAAGGTTACCAGCTGCGGTGCTTTGGCTTACCATGGATGTATAACAGGGAGAAAGAAGCTAAAACCTTCCAACATCTGTCTCAGGAAAATCATCAAATGCAAGACAAGATCCAACCAGTATTCACCCTAGCTGATTGCGTCACAATTCGACTTAGGTCATACTGCAATGCAGACCATCGACTCGCGAAAGAACGCCAGCGAAATCAAAAGAAGGCTTTCAAACACAAGCTTAAGTCTTCATTAACAAAATTTAAATGGTGCGCAAGACCAATAAAATACACACGAAACGGGCGAATGTTAAAGGTGTGATGCGAATCATCCAGAATTGCGGGAACACAGACAAGCTAGGAAAAAGACCTTTGGCAGACATTCCATGCCCACATTCGAACGATCTTTCCAGGAACATCATAGACTAACCTAACATATTATATAATAATTGGATGAAAGAGTGGGTCTGATGTTTCATCACCCTGATGGAGAAACAACATTAAGGAGAACAAGAGGAAAACTGATAATGAACCACATTTTGATGAGATTCTCCGAAGCCCTGTTATACAGACTTTGGGCTTACCAATCAAAACCAGCAGCACATACTGAGCCCAATCCATCAAGGTACAATGAGAAACAGAATGAACAGATTCACATCACCTTGTGGTAGCACATTATCCCAGAGGGACAAAGGTCAGATATGATGAACAGACTATATTAAAATAGTCCAAAGCCAGCAGCACAGTTTGGCATCGAAGTGGTTGTTAGTCTACATGACAAAGCTGAAGGTGTACAGAGCTGCGGTGCTTCCAGTGCCTGCTTTATGGGATGTGAAACATGACTGTATAACAGAGCGCCACGTTAAAGAAGCTAAACCCATCTTCCATACAGTCTGTCTCAGGAAGGTAATGAACATCAAATGGCAAGACAAAGACTGCCCGGATACCGCCGTTCTTGAAACAGAGCTGGTATTCCTAGCATTGATACTATTCTGATGCAGTCACAGATTCGCTGGGCAGGTCATGTAGTCTGCATGCCAGACCATCGACTGCGAAAGATACTCTTTTATGGTGAGATGCAGAAGGGTAAACGCTCCCATGGTGGCCAAAAGAAGCGCTTCAAAGACACGCTTAAGTCTTCATTAAAAACCTTTGACATAAACCCTGACACATGGGAAGCTGCTGCGCAAGACCGAACTGCTTGGCGCACATCTCTTCGTAAAGGTGCAGCGGCATGCGAATCATCCAGAAGAGCAGCAGCGGAACAGCGGAGACAAGCTAGAAAAGACCGTGTAATAAAACCTTCACATGAAGCAAACATTCCATGCCCACACTGTCCGAGATCTTTCCAGGCCTGCATCGGGCTCATCAGTCACCTTCGTACCCATAGACTAACCTAACATATTCCTAATAATTGGATGAACAGAGTGGTCTTCATCACCCGTGATGGACGAACAACATTAAGGTTTGAACTGTGGTGCAAACAACGATAATCAAAGCTGATTAAAGCCCATTTTGATGAGATTAGACAAGTTATGCTTGGTATAAAGGGGGTGCTTGAATATGATGAGAAAAATATCAGTATTAAAAGGAAGTTAATGGAGCTTTAATATATCACTGGCAGGGAAGAACAATACAAACAGCAGGAATATAATAAACAGTAGAGGTTAGGGACAGCTGGGTCAGGGGACTATATATAAACAAGTGTGTGTAGAAAATAGTAGGTTAGGAAGTAAATGGTTGCGTTGGTCTTTGGTTAAATCAACAAAATTTTGGCATACCTGTACTTAGTGTCTTACAATTCAGCTTCGTATACTTGAAATTAGGGTATGTAGAAACGGCTCAACGATGGGTGCATCAAACTCATTGATGTACTCATCACTTTCTCCATGCGCGTTTTTCAGCTTGGACCTTGGTAACTATGTTGATGAATAGCTCCAGATATTAAATGGAAACAGGAACATAGGTGACATGATGCTTCATGTCAGAAATTGTTCCAATAAGTCATTCTGAGTGAGATTTTCAGTCATGTACACGTGTGCCAGACTGTTTTAGCACCTTAACAGAACTTTTCAAGTTAGTATTTCCAAGTGGAAGCTACTCTGATTTTCTGACTTATCTGATTACCAACATTCTGTCTAAGTTCAGGCTTACCAAGTATCCATGAAGGCTAACTTTGTGTTGACATAACATAAATTGTATATAAGTTATACCTGGATTATTTATAACTATTCACTGTCACAACTGCACATCCTACCATATTATCACTGATTATAACAATTAGTGACAGGGCATTTGTTAACACAGGGCAGGATAAGTAAAAAAGAAAAAAACGTGTTGGATGTGCATAAAGTTTCTTTTATATCTATAAACTGTGGTGAAGTTCTGGTTCTACGAGGGGCAGTGTCATGATCAGCTTAGAGAATTTTTAGCTGGCTAAATATGCCTTCTTATTGCTGGTCATAGAGAGATGTGTAAATGAGTCCTAGTCACATCTGAGTTATATAAGGTCGAAACAAATCTCCATTCAGCTTAGTTCTAGTACTGTCTTCCTATGTCTCCTCTTTGTCATTATTTTGTAGTGGAGTTCTGCATTCGTGTACTTTTTTAACATAGTTTTTCCTCTCTACTATCATAAGATCCATCCCATTGTACGAGGGGCGTTCAGAAAGTAATGCACCACATCGTTTTTCTCAGGAGCTGTTTATTCAAAAAGCATGAAATTTATGCACAATATACATGGATATGTCATGTAAACATCGGTATTATTCAACATAATCCCCATCAACTTGTACGGCTTTATGCCAGCGCGAAACAAGTGCATGTATTCCTAGCCCGTACCAGATTTTGTCTTGATCATGTAGCCATTTCTTCGCTGCATGAATCACTCCTTCATCATCTTAAAACCTTGTCCCACGGAGTGTATCTTTAAGAGGACCAAATAGATGAAAATCAGAGGGTGCCAAATCGGGACTATAGGGTGGATGTGGTAGTACAGTCCAACCCAATTTGGTGATTGCTTCCCGTGCGCATTGTCGTGAAGGAGAAGCAGGTCTGCTGGATTCTTGTGCGGCGAACTCTGCGAAAACGTTGATTAAGTTTTTTCAATATCTTAATGTAAGCTTGCGAATTGGTTGTCTCTCCTCTTGGCATAATGTCCACAAGAATCACACCTTCAATGTCCCAAAAGACAGTGATTATGACCTTTCCAGCTGAAGGAATTGTCTTGAATTTCTTTCTTCTTGGTGAGTGGTTTGCGCATTTGCACTACCGATGCTGACTGACAGCTGTAAGGCCAATTGTTGAGTAGTGATTCGCCTATCAGTAAGAATAATGCCCTCAGCGCATTTCAACATTTCTGCGTTGGTGGCTGTGGCAGGACGTCCACAGCGAGGCCGATCAAGCAGCTCTGTATCTCCACTTCCTGATTCTTTGCTTCTCTGAACCCCGCGACTTACTGTACTCCTGTCGACTGCAAAATTTCCATACACATCACATAGACGCTTGTGAATGTTCACAACAGTTTCCTTCTGTGCAACGAGAAATTCTATCACAATTCGCTGCTTATAACGCATGTTGCTAACACGCTCCATTTCAACAGTTTAGGGCAGCCGTATTATTTGGCCGGTTGCGGTGCAATTTGGTGCTCACAATTGGCGCATGCCATATTTGAAGTGTGCAAAATTTCATGCTTCTATCTTTATTATTAGCTGAGAAAAACGATGTGGTGCATTACTTTCTGAATGCCCCTCGTACTCACTTCTCCATGAGCGTTTTCAGCTTGGACCTTGGTAACTTTGTTATGACACTGAGCTCCTTTTTAAATGGAAACATGAACAGTGGTGAATGAGCTTCATGTCAGAAATTGTTCCATCATTCTGAGTGAGATTTTCAGTCATGTACATCGTGTGTCCAGCTGTTTTAGTACCTTAACAGAACTTTTCAAGTTAGTATTTCCAAGTGGAAGCTACTCTGATTTTCTGACTTATCTGGATTACCAACATTCTGTCTAAGTTCAGGCTTACCAAGTATCCATGAAGGCTAACTTTGTGTTGACATAACATAAATTGTATATAAGTTATACCTGGATTATTTAAAACTATTCACTGTCACAACTGCACATCCTACCATATTATCACTGATTATAACAATTGGTGACAGGGCATTTGTTAACACGGGCCAGGATAAGTAAAAAAGAAAAAAACGTGTTGGATGTGCATAAAGTTTCTGTTATATCTATAAACTGTGGTGAAGTTCTGGTTCTACGAGGGGCAGTGTCATGATCAGCTTAGAGAATTTTTAGCTGGCTAAATATGCCTTCTTATTGCTGGTCATAGAGAGATGTGTAAATGAGTCCTAGTCACATCTGAGTTATATAAGATCGAAACAAATCTCCATCCAGCTTAGTTCTAGTACTGTCTTCCTATGTCTCCTCTTTGTCATTATTTTGTAGTGGAGTTCTGCATTCATGTACTTTTTTAACATAGTTTTTCCTCTCTACTATCATAAGATCCATCCCATTGTATTTCTTGCCCGTCCGTGTCTTACCAGTCAAGCTTCGTCTACTTAATTGGATCTTCAGGCTCATGCCCTTTCATTATTTCTTTCTGTCTTCCAAATCTACTGCCAGTATTCATCTTACAGTTTTGCTTTGATTCTCTGATTGTTATCTTACTTTTGTTATTTTACTTTAAAATGTCATAGTTGTGTGCTAAACTGTGGAAACTATCAGTAACAGTGACCTTATAACACGACTTTTCGCAGATGAGTGTTGCTTTGAAACTTACAGACTGGCAGTCCACCTACCCAATGGATTACTATGCTGCAGATAGTCTGGGCCCATGGACTGTAAATAATGAAGCCCACAAGCCACCAAGGCAAAGAAAGCCCAAGATAAATATTAACACAAGTTCAGCAACATGTGATCATGCAGAAGACAGACAGTGTTGTAAGTCGGCACAAGAGAATCACTCAGTTATCGAAGGAAGCATAGCTTCTTAACCATAGATATTGTAAGTCACATTAAAGATAATATCCTGCAACATTAAACTATATTTGTTTTAAATTGTGTGTTTTTTTATAAATTGATTAAATTATTTTTGTTGTTGTCTGGTTGTAATGTGTACGTGCTGAGAGAGAGAAGGGACTGTGTGTAAGAATAATTTATGTGCCGTATAGTTGCCACAAAAATGCAGCTATAATTTGTATTTGGAACATGTTTTCTTTGTTTGAAGGGCAGAAACAGTTGCTTAGTAACAGAAGTTAGTTCTTTATAGTTCCTGGCAGGTCTATGAGTAGACACAGAAAGAATAGAACCACCACTTCTTCAGGCATGTTGTTCAAGGTGACAAATATGAGATTGTGCCTGAGACTGGCATACTGCTGTGCTTTGGACACGTTTCTGATCGGACCATGCCCCCCTATGATCAGATTGGCTGTTTTTTATTTTATTTTTTTTATGTGGAGGGTGTGTTATAACCAGGAATTTAGAGCAATCAAATTGTTGAATCACTGCATTCCAGCATCAACATTGACTGCTAGCTGCTCTTCGAGTTCCGACTAAAATAATATTTTGCTGACTTAAAAAAATTTTTTTAATGCACATTGTAAATTTCAGAAAAGAAACTTTATTGAAGAATTATCGAACAATGTAACACACATATTAAATATTTTATTTCATTTTTATATACTCGTATTTAGTATAATATCCATTTTGGATTGAAAAAGGAAAAAAAAACTGGAGCAGTCAAGATATTCTGTGCTCAGGCTCCAGCTCTTGGCAAAAATCTACTGCTTCATGCTCCAGCTCCGGGCTATACCCCAAAGCCCTGGCTATAACAGAGTAACCAGACTTCAGAATGCTTACACATTTTGTTATTGAGCCTCTATATTTCCATACAAAGTTTTTGTTTATTACAGTTGAGTAATCTTCAGTAGGCCCTGTGTAGGTCCTGGAGGTCTCTGAGGAGGAAGATAAGGACTACAGCTTGCTGAGGTAAGAGGTGACTAATATGAGATTGTATAATGGGCTGGCAACCTCATCCACATATAGCTACAGATGCCACAGTTGCAAGAGCGTATGAATGATTTGGTGCAGGCTTCCTGCAAGGGGACTAGCTGAAGTGGTGGTTTCACTCTTCATAAGGGGCGAAAAGGGAAACGAATCCTGAATAGAAATATCACCTCTCAAAACTTATGAGAGACAGACACGCACGCACACACACAAAAACTGTCAATGTGTGAAGCAGCAGGTCTAATGCTGGCATGTATTCTTCTACAGCATTTGGGGCCTTTATTGTGCTCACTGCCGCAGACATCCAGTTTCTATTCATCCCTATCGTTACTAATATTCTCTCTCACACGCGCTCTCTCTCTCACTTTTTCAGTGTATTTCCATTTTGTCGCTTCGGGAGAGCTTGTGTGTTCACACCAGCCTAAGAGCCTTGTCAGTGGCAGCAGGATCTTCCAAGTCGGAAAGGTCAAAAGGTGTGATCAAACCAAACAAGACATAGCCTTTTACCCTTTAGGCATGCAGGGGACAGTCAAGTGCTAAGGAAGGCTATCCTGAGAAAAAGACCAGGTAAAATTGGATGGAGAAAGCCACTGGCCAAACTGAACAGTGCATCATCATTCGCCCTACAAATACTTCAGTCACAAATGAGAAGATAACAAAATGGTGCTCATCCTGTTAAGTTCACCAGATGGTGAGAGTGCCAGATCTCCTGCCACAAAAAAACTTCTAATACTGCTGTGGGTGACCCTTCTGTGGTGTCAAGGCACAGAGAGAAAAGTAAATGCTGATCGATAAGCCAGGACATCTAAATATACTACAGTGGAATGCAGAAGGAGTCCTCAGCCCGCCCACCCCCCCCCCCCCCCCCCCCACAAAAAAAAAAAAAAAACAACTCCCAAAGATATCGTCTCTGTGAGTAGTAGATTGACGCTACTTACTTACAACAGACACACTTTAACAACAACCACTAATTCTCAGTATCAGACCTTCTGACTTCTCAGAGCAGGCCATAAAGATGGTGTACTAATGCATACACACAACTGAGTCGTAAGTAGTGACGATTCCAATATGTACCAACAACTTGGCAGAAATAACAGTGAAAGAAACAAGCCTTCAAATATTCAATAAGTAGCATTGAAAAGATCCATAACTTGCCAGTATGGAAATAAAGTGCTCACACTGCCTAGATGTTGGTTATATCAACAGCTATTCCGAAAGATGGGGATACCCTGAAAATTTTAAAGGAAATGGAATGCACAACTGGGAAATAGATACAATTTACAAATCTCCACCTGATGACAAACCCAATTTCTACCCGAGAAGGGAGGCAGACCACCCCTACTCCAGATGGTCTTTTACAAAGGGAATTGATAAAGTTATGTTGTTTGTTTTACTACACACGCCACACAGGCTAGATTATTAAATATGAGTTATCACTGTCACTGGGTAGAATGTTGCAAGTGGGTGCGTGTTAGGGTAGACACTCACGCCACAGGCACGTACATACGAATCATGGAATGTGGTAAACGCCTGGTGACATTTAATGACGATTTATTAAGTCACGACATAATCACGTTTACATTCATGTACAGTTTAGATCACAGCACGAACACATTGAACAATAATCTCAGCGCTAGAATGACTGCACCCAGCAGTTAACAATAATATCATGGCCTATAATGTCCTCACGACTCACAAGACTGCACTCATGGCAGTTAATAATATCATGGCCTATAATGTCCTCATGACTCACAAGACTGCACTCCTGGCAGTTAATAATAATTAATGGCCTAAAGTCCTCACGACTCACTTCTGCGCTATAAGATATAATGAATCCTACTAGCAATTTCTTACAAGACTGCACATATCCTCGGCAGTCTGTAATAATCTCGCCTTCACTCATCTCAGCGCGACTATAATACTGCACACAGCAGTTAACATAAATTATGGCCTAAAGTCCTCACGACTCAACTCTGCGCTATAATACTGCACACCCGGTAGTTTGCAATAATCTCACAATCAACATGTCTTCACATATCAAAAATTGTCCTCTATAAGGAAATAATGGCCTACACAAATAATGGCCTCTTATCTTCAGCACTGTACAGGCATACTATCGAAAAACACACAGTGTTGACCACCCCGGTCCAACACTCCGAACGTTCTCTCCCTACGGGATCACACACTAGACCCGCCAAAAAACCCAATCACGAGACTCGGCTGTTTAGAACACCGCTCTCAATAATACATGCAGCCTAGCTGCGAGCTATTCACATCGCTCAAAACAGTACAGAATAAATACATCTCAACATTTGAGATTAAACAGCGTTCACACGCTTTTCTGTACTCTGTCACTCAAAAATAGAAGGAGATATTTCTATTATAAAGTTAAACAAGCCTCCGCTTAATTGAGCGCACAAGCACCGTAACTCACAATCTACCCTGCCCAAAAACATATTCAGAATTACTGCCCTTTTCATAGGATCAACTCGTTACAGTTTCCGACACACCCGGGAGAAAAAAAATGATTCTATCATTTTTTTTGAAAATTAACTCCCAAAACGAAAAAATTTAAAAGATAATGAAGTTCTAACATATGTTTTACAAAATTCATCTTATGATAAGTCAGAAATAGTATATCTACAAAATATTAGCAGTAAATGTAAAGTAAATAACAATCATCCAACGTAATCAAGTAAGAATACTAAAATTAATCTATTAGAAGACCAAGCTAAGTATCTCAAAATTAATCTATTACAGAACTAAGTTAAGCATATACAATACTCAAACAAGCAACAAACAATAGTAATAGAAATGACAATATCAAGCAAACGAAGTATAATTCGAAAAGAAGTAAAATATGAAATCATCATATGAAAAACAACAAATAATATCACAATGTCAAATCATGTAAAGCAAATACAACTATCAGGACTAATTACCTGATCTAAAGTTACATCATTACTTAAACAATACAAAGAATGAAAGTCTAAGTAACGTAATAGAAAAAAGTATACACGAAGCATAAAGTGAGACAAAGATGGAATACGGAAGTATAAACAACATATCAGATCATGCTGAAAAGACAACAGAGAAGATGTAAAGGGATGACGAATAGTCAACAAAGACATAAAAAGTAAAGATGCACATGTAGAAAAAAAATAGTAACGATACATTATCATAACTATCTAAATTAAACACCATATTGTCTAAATTAATACAATCATAATAAAAAATTACAACACAAAATGACAAAGTATATCTATACTAACAACACAAAGTAAAAAACTTATGACAAAAAGAATAATAAGTAATTTAACCAAATTATAAAACTTATACATAACTAATAATAAATTATACAAGATATCACACAAACAAAAATAAAAGCTATCAAAAGGTTTGCACTTACTCAAAGTCAGGCGCTAAATACAGAAAATACATCAAACATTAAAAAACAATTTCAAGGAACTAATGACACTACACATTACTAACCATAATATACAGACTAGCATTGGCGCAGAAAAAATATTACAACGTTCGAAAAAATACATTTTCCAAAAAATAAAATACAAAAAAGTTTCGTAGCACTAAGTTGCATAAAAAAAAATATTTCATTTACAACCAATTCAAAGCTATAATAAATAAACTAACAAAGAAATCGACTTCAAGAAAATGAAGGACGTATAAACAATCTATCTCTAAACAGACACACATTAACAAATGTAAGTTTTTTTTTCTCAAAAAAAAAACATCACATAAAACACATGAGAAGAAATTCAAGTGCTCATGAATTATCTAAAAGTAATTATTGCACCATTACAACTAATGAGTTTTGTGCATAGGGCTGGCAAACTCAACATGTACAAAGAGTTATTTTAACAAAACTGCTACAAAAACAAAAACAAAACAAACAACTGCAAGTTCAACAATGGAATATAACTAACAATAGAAACAAAAAATCATGGCAATCAAATGATGCATTAAATATTTCAACGAAATTACATGTTATTGCAAAACAAGAACATATCATTTATTATACTAACAAATACAAAAGAAAATATTTACTGTTTTAATAAAAATTATCAAATGCAAATCTCTAACTTTCCTGTCAACATGTCCTGACCCTGAGCAAGCAAAACATCCGATGTTTAGTGAGACGCTGAAAAAAGTTACGCTTGATCGCACACAAGGACGCAAAGTTGACCTACTTTTCTCACCGTTAATATGTCACAGGAGCCTTGACTGTTATCGTAAAGTTGCTTCTGTCAAAATATATGAATGAAAATTTCCATTTTAATGAATGGTGAAATCTAATGAGAAAAAACGTAGAAGTAAAAATGACAATTACCCAGCACTTTGGTTCGTGTAAAGCAATGGTCTTTTCACAATGCCCTCAGCTCTTCTCCTCTTAACATGTAGACATCACAGAAGACTAGGGGACAACTTGACCGCAACACTATGTCATCACTTTGTAGGCTGAAACAAAGTGTTACATTCACAACACCGAGACACTTTCTCGTGATGAACAACATTATCAGATATAGTATTTAAAACACCACTGTTATTGTTACCTTGTTTATCTCTATTACAACCGATTCTGGGCTCATGTTGAGCAAAGTTAGCATACTTGCGCTTATTATTTGTTACATGATGAAAATATTTATTACTACAGTTGCTTTGTTTACAAACAATGACTCTAGTCTTTTGTTGAGCCAAGTTACTCTGGTGATGTAGAGAAACATGTGAAGAGCTATTATCTCTCTTTATATTCTTGTCAATTCCTCTATTATGACAAATGTTAGGTTTATAACCCAAGTTAGCATTGTTGTTATTAACATATCTTCTTTGACAAAAATGTCCACTAGACAGCACTTGCTTTCCAGTAGCAAAATCATTACTAGATTGATAGTTTTTCTTACAGTTATTTCTACTATAACTTAAAGAATTCTTCGGATCAAAATGTTGAAATCCGCTAAATTGTTTACAATTCCTTGGAGAATCAAAATTACCACTTGATAAACTCCCTTGGTACTGTCTAATCTTGTGATTATATCTCTTACTATCACTGTTCTTTTCACCTATGGGAATATGTTTACCAATCCCGTCAAACTGGCTGTGCTGAGTTTGACAAGTAACTGGACCCTTAGAATGTTTATTTTCCTGCCCATAGTGGGTTTCATTCCTGGAAAAAATAGTACTATGTTTATTCCCTGTTACAAGTTTATCAGAATCTGCAACAGTAAACACGTGATTGATTTTAGAAGCCTTAACCTTCAATTTCTTACATTTCTCTTCGTAATTAATAGAACTGGCTGAAACACAAGAATCTTTATTAGCCTGACGCCAAGAATTATCAATAGAGTCACTAGTATCACTAGCACTGGGAAAGTTGTATCTCCCACGAAAAGATCTATGTTTACCATGTATGGCCTCTCTATGAGCAAAAAGTGTATGGGACTGACTTTTCGCAACTTTCTGTCTATCACTGTCAACATTGACAGAAGACCAATTTTTTTTTATCCAAGACGATGTCAAGCAGGCCATCTACTCGTTTTCTGGCCTCTGAAATTTCAATATCTCTATGTGAGATCCCTTGACTAAGTTTCTTATTTAAATCATTAAGAGCCAAAACTCTGCAACCCTCTTCTGCTAGCAATTTCTCAATCTTAGCAACCTTCTCTTTCTCAGCCGTCAACTCTACCAATGTCTCTTTTCCATCCTGCTCTTTATTTACCTTTATTGACTGGGTTTCATTCTCACCATTATTATTATTCGCTAGCTCATCGACTTCCCCTGGAAATACAGTATTTTTCTCTTCAAGTTTATCAAAACATACATCATGTATCATTTCTATGTATAATCCTTCTCGCTCATTGGTTTCCGCTTTTAATTTTTCATACATGTCTTTTCTTCGTTGGATCTCTTGTGTAAGGTTTTCCACCTCAACATGCTTAACTTTTCTCTGGACCTCCAACTCTTTGATCTTCAATAGTGAAGAATCCAAACTTGCTTGTACTCTAGCAAGTTCCAGGTTTGATCTATTTAAATCACTTGTAAGTTTAGCTAATTTTTCCTTAAGTTTACTCTCTTCAGCTTTACCCTTTAAGCAATTTTTTCTTTCCTGTCTGTTGACTCTTACTTTCTCATCTTCTAGCTTCTTTTCCTGATTGTCAGCAATGTCACAATGAATTATATTGTGTATACCCTTCAATATATTGTCGTGTTTAACATGAATATTCTTATACACAAATACACGAAGGTCGAGCAGCAGCAAACGGGCTAAATTCCTAGCCATTCTTAAATGAGGGATGGACTGAAATCTATCCTCAGCAAAATCTCTTAGTGCTCTCGACGCACTGACCATAAATCTGTCCATCACGTGTGCTTCCAGTTCTGGTCCTTGTAATTTCTCAAAATCTTTACCCTCTTGAAATAAATATTCCAACAAAGGCCACATATTATCAGGATCCATATCATCATCATCCATAGTGACTTATTTATTGAGATCACTGTATATGTATCAATGAACCTTCTACTCCTGACAGCTAAATAACCATACAACAAATTGCAACTATTCCTAATTACTGTCAGATCAATTTCTGTACAAAGAACCTTTATATGGTCATATCCATATCATGGAAGTCAACATATGTCAATAGCCATTAACTACTTATGCATTAAATTCTACTTATATGTCACTATAGACATAAACAACAACAACAACAGAATAAAAATGCATAGAATTCAAAAGGCCTGACGACATGGGTGAAATGACACACTTTACAGAACAAAAAAATCACTTATCTGTCAATATTCCATTCCCTTCCGCCAAGACCTTAAATATCACATAATTCTGACGCTAAATCAGTCTATCGCCGAAAGGTACTGGATCTAGACTCTCTTCCCTTCAGGTCCTCGCTTCAGTAAGGTATGTGCTCAAACACTGCATAGGAGCACATGATGATCGTAACAGGAACACCGCAAATCCTCTCTTGACTTGAGATATACTTGCAAAATGACTGGTACAACTGCACATACACTCGACTTGTACACGCCATTCTTCCGACGTTGGATCACCTCATAAACTGCTGGCTCGCTGCTTGACAATTTCGCTGCACATCTGATAGCAAATGCAGACTACAGACGTTGTTGTTTTCCACAGGCACGACACAGGACGTCAATTGAAACCGGTATAAAGCTGATTATTACCACGAATAAGGCATTTCCCAAATGCGCTACACAGGCA
>JAMPIV010011905.1:0-269155 GCA_024509875.1 Oreohelix idahoensis
CTCCTCTACTACTCGGGAAGACAGAATAAATTACAAATTGGATGGCAAGGTCCATATACGGTTCTAGAGAAGGTGTCTAGAACAAACTAAAAAATTGACAAAAAGGGGAAGGAAAAAGTTTATCGTGTAAACCTGTTAAAGAAGTATCTGGACAGACCACTCCAGGAAAGCACCCCCTTATTGACCTTGGCTATTGCAACCCAGATGCAAAAAGAACCACTCACCTCACATGAATACCCATTACATCCTTGTGAAACAGCAGCACAGGTAAAAGTCAGTAAGCACCTGACTAAAAACCAGAGGGAGAGAGGTCAACAGGTTCTGGAGGAACATACAGATGTATTAACAGATAAACCAGGCCATACAAATTTGCTACAGTATGACATGAAACTGGTAGACTCAAACCCAATCTGTATGAGAGCCTATTCTATTCCCCTTTCGGCATGAAAGGAGAAGAGCAATGGAAGAAAGAATAGAGTATTTATGAAGAGGTATTATTGTCGCACAGTAATCTCTTTTAGTTCTAGTGTCGTTGTTGAGGAAACCGGGCTGAACACAACTGTGGCACTAGATTACAGGAAACTGAGGCTGTCATCTGGAGATGTTGTTTGATAGACTTCGGGAGGCGAACTTAACTGCTAGGCCAACAAAATGTTGTATTGGATGCAAAGAGTTGGAATTCTTGGGGCACACTGTATATCAGGGTAATATGACCCCTGATCCTAGAACTTGGAAAAACTGCAGAGAGCACCTAGGCCACAAACAAAAAAGGACGTGCGATCATTCGTGTCGTTATGCGGATTTTATCAGAAATACATCAAAAATTTTAACGCTATTTGTGCTCCTCTGACTGATCTGACTCGCAAGGGACTTCCAGATAAAATTATTTGGACTGCACAATGTGAACTAGCGTTCCAAGAGTTAAAGGAAAAACTCACTAGCAAGCCTATTCTCAAACTGCCTGATTTGACACAGGACTTTGTCTTAAGAACCGATGCAAGTAATGTGGGACTCGGAGGGGCTTTGTTGCAAAGATCATCTTCACCTGATGGGGAACTGAAACCAGTCGCTTATGCAAGCCGCAAATTGAATAAGGCGGAACAAGGATACTCCACAAGCGAAAAAAGAATGTTTAGCATTAATCTGGGCAATAAAGAAGTTTCAAATCTATCTGTATGGTAGGACTTTTGTGGTGGAGACGGACCATCAGCCTCTCGTGTTCTTGTCTCAGGCTAAGCATGAAAACGCAAGATTGCTGAGGTGGTCTTTGTTGCTTCAACCTTATCAGTTTAGTATCCAATATATCCCAGGCAAATTGAATGTCGGTGCAGATTTCCTCAGTCGGCACCCCTGTGATCAAAATTAGAGTAGTGGCAGACGTGAGGAGTAATTTTACCTATGTGTATCGCTGGTTTTGGAACTTGCCATAGGCATGTTTTCAAGTGGGGAGATGTGTAGTGAAATTGACAGAGATACAACGGTAAAATATCTCCAAAGATAACATGTAAGGATAAAAACATAATGCGTAGGCTGCGAATAGTACATGATCGCCTAGACCGCGGGTCATCATCCTCCATAAAAATTGACTTGCTAGACAGGAGGGGAACGGCGGATCAAAAAGGAAAAAAATATGACTGGAAAGATTGCGTGAGACTAGAAAGGCTAAGGAGACGCAATTGGGGGGGAAACGGAGAAAAGTCACGTTTCCCAAGTTGACATAAAAGTAAGCAACTCGACAGAAGGGACCATAGATATGTTACGCCACAGTCATTTATTGGACGCTTTTGCGCGATACCAAGCTTTTGATTTGAATTCAGCGGCTAAACGCAGATGTTCGAAATATTACAAAATTTAAAAAGTACTTTTTTCTTAATATTAATGTTAGGAATATAAAAATTAGCTGGCCGGATGGCCCATTCTGAGCAGTGAACTAATATGTTCTTAATTTTACAAACGGATAGATAATATTGAAGATAATGACAAAAGACAGTGTTGTTCACATCATCGACAGACTGTATTGAATCTAAAAGTGTCGCTATTTGCACAAAAAAACACGACCTCGAGACGCAGGTGTTCAAATCTACGTAGTATGGAAGAGAGGGACATTTGTGGTGGCTGTGTCTAAATATAACTTTTAACGACAAAATTTTGGAGGGGAGAGAAAGGTTGGTTCAAAAATCAAGTACATTTTTGTAGAAACACAAGTAGAGACGGACAGACTAACAGATAACCATCCATACTTGACTGAAGCATGACTGAAATGACTTTAGGGTAGGAAATTTGAATTTAAAATAAACCTAGGCAGTGATTGGCTACAAACAATCATATTATTAGCGCTCAGTCGCGCAAGTGGGGCCATTCTTCAATAGTTGTTCAGTGATAGACACAGATTTTAAAGTGTGGTGATTTCCATATGAAAGAAAGTGAAAGAAGTTTAGGGACGCCATACTATAGCCAGCAGCTCAGCTGAGTTTTGCTAGCAATTCTGTGTTATTTATTCATAATCTGGTAAGATTGAAATTATTTCCTTATATATTTTGAATATTGTTTAATGTTCGAGTGATTTGATACTGCCATATCGAAATCTAGCCTTACAAACAAGTAGGGATTTGCTCTAGACCCCCCGCCCTAGTCAGGGTCTAGGGACCAACAATGTACATAAACTCCAGCAAGGGTTAGGCAAGACAGATCAAGTGTTGAGAATAATGAAACATATTACCTATCCTCTTTTAGGGCAGACAACTAATAAATATTTTTCAGAACCTATAGTCTGGGAGGATCTATCTGATGTAAAACCACCATGGTAAATGTGCTGTTTGGTCAGAGAGATCTGACCTGTCTGTATGATGTGGTTGTTGTGTCAGTGTTGTGTCCAGACGTGGGTAGAGAATAGATTTTGACACATGGCCCATACTTTGATTGCAGAGCTGTGAGTTTCTGTTGTCAACAAAGCAGTGTCTATTCAGTTGGTGACTTACTCGAGTGTATCTGTGCAGTTCTTGTGACAGAGACCACCATTATTGCCCGCCAGCACGGAGAGGTGGGACCACCAGATTTCAGCACCAGAGCTACAACTACAAGATGAGTGAGCCTCTGGTCTGCTGGACATTCACCAACGCTTTGTAGTTACTAATAACCCCATAAAAATTCCCACCATTTTCTGGACACTGTGTAGTCAATATAGACAGGTGTGATGAGGCCACCCCAACAGCACAAACATTAACTATCCTCCCAAGTAGATGACTACTAGAACATTTTAATAAAACTAACTAGTATAGTACATATATATGTACACTATTGCATTTATGATATAATATTCCATGCATTTCTTTCATAATCTCTAAATCCTTTTAAGTTCTGGTCAACCTAAAAAATTGATCCAGAACAAAATAAATGTAATATAATTCTATCAAAAAACTTTACACTATTGAGTTAGTTCAGTGTGTTGTAATATTTGTTAAATATTATTAGTCTACTTAAATATCTGTGGGTATATCTATATCTATCACACCACATTACATATCATAACCCTAGACACTTTACGTAGCCACATTCATTAAGAAAAAAATTAAGTGTGAGGTCGTAGTGGTAGCAAGAAAGGCCTTCTGACAATTCACAACTACATTTTATCTCAGGAGCCTTCACAGCTGGCCTCATACATTACATTTAGTAACATCACCATCATACAATACCATCAAACACCACTACAATTTCTAAAATTTCCGGAGTCGAAAATTTTTTTGGCCCGACTCCAAAACCCAGATTACTATGAATAAAGTTTAATTTGTACTACCCATGTCTTCACTACGACGTGTAGTTCTTCTGGGAGGTGGAAGTGGGTGGTATCTCACGAAACATAGAAATAATATGGCATGAAAAAGACGACTAATATGAAATTGTGTGTGGGGCTGACAGCCGCATCATGTCAAATAAATTGTTACAGAAACCACCAATGTTAGAGCACATTCATGCTTTGGTGCAGGTTCCCGCACAAGGATTATCAGCAGTTGTCGTTCCATAATCCATAGGGGCTAAAAGGGACCTGATTTCTTCTTTATTAAGATAACTAGTGTAAAAGCCCGTCATAAGACGGGAATTAAATTCAAAATCACCAATACCTAACGGCAATTTTACTTATTCATTGACAAGTATTTTTTAAAAAACCCACTGTGCATCACCACAGTACACGAACTACGTAGCAGCAGCGAGGATCCCAATGTATGTATACGGGATCACACATTCTATAAATATATTTTTGTGCACACCGTCATTTGCGCATTCTTCTTTGGTAAGTGTGTTGCGTACTTTTTACATAGTGGGTAGTCTTCGGTCCTGCCAGTGTACGCACCAGTCTTGATATAGTTATATTATTTGTGCGTTCGATTTATTCACGCACCGACGTGCACAATGCAGAGTATGAGTTACTCTTGGCGCACGGGTTACCTAGTTTAGGGGTTATGACGTCAGGAGCTTGTAAGGGCAAGTCGGACTTACTGTCCGTGTGTTTATATTATTTATTCTGTACAATTCTGTGGAAGAATTGTTTGTGAAGGATGGTTGGTCTTCAGGTGGAAGCCAACATCCAGTTCGATGCGTAAGTTGTTTTGAGCCCTCGTTTTATATATGTATTAATGATTAAGTGGAACGGCTTCTCATCACTGGAGTCTAGCGGGAATCCATATTTGCTGGATTCCTAGAATGGAACAGTAGAGATCTTAGCCTCACTTAAATCTTACGTAGTGGGAAGTCCTACGAGTAAAGGATGTATTTGATCATATGTTGAATATCGTATTTTGTAATGCTAATGCCAAGGTCGTGGCATATTGAAGAGAGGTTAGCCAAAGGAAGTCTCTAACCTATTTGTATTTTGATGAATGACTGTATGGATCTTTTCAACTGTATAAATTATTGCTAGGAGAAAGTCTTGGATTAAGACCAGTCTTATGTGGAAGCTTCATTCATGAATATGAAAACTGTTTACTATGACATATGTCCTTGGAAGAAGGTCAACGGACATTACCGTAATGTATCTCATATAGTAACTGTTAGTGAATCCCAATCACTTGGGTAGGAAAAGGATTTGATTGATAAGGGATCTGCAAGAATTGATTGTTATTATCAGAAACTGTACATTATAATGCTCTCATCTTTAATCATGATCGTCCTGTTGATTGTCGTCCGTAATACGTCAATAAATCTTAATAACTCTTACCAACGAGTTGATTAGAGTCATGCATTGGCCAATTGCCTACCACTCGTTGGAGTTTGCTTGAAGAACTCTTTTGACATTTTCATTGAAACCATTCGCGTGTTTAAGCTAGAACATTAATACACCTATCACTAGCTTACTATTACATCATCACAAAAGAACCCAACAGTAAATGGCGGCACAGTGTGATTTGGACAAGTTTCAAAGAAGGGAACTTACTCAATATTTTTTCAAGAATCGTTAGACAAAAAGACCCGTGTCTTCATCATGGAATCAACACGACGGGTATTAGAAGGTCAAGGTCAGCAGTGCACCTCAACAGCAAGTTCTCCAGTGACTAGCTACGTTGGAATCATCCTATAGTCCTTATTAACGTGAGAGCAGTACTCAAATACTCAAGGCGAAGTATTTCGATTCTCATACGTACATCTACGGAGACGAGGCACAATTTTTTGTAATCAGCCGAGATAAGTATAAACGTGATATCGTTTATTGCTGTATTGTGTTTGGCTGTGCCTATTCTCTTATATGTCCATTTATTAGTTATGTTGCATGTTCTGTGTTATATATTCATCGTGAGAGGTTGGGTACGGCGGCTTAGGACGGAAACATACCAGTTTCACCACAGGTCCGTCTTAAGTGTTCTGTAGGATTATATTTGCAGACTTCCCTCAGTGGAAAGTTCCTACACGTGAGTGTAGAAGGATTCTAGGTCCACTGTGTCTGGTAGTCTGTGACACCTGACTGTTTAGCTGTTCCGTCAAGTTTTAATCGTTGTTTTCATAGTTATTTTTATTCGTACTTTAGTTTTATGATGTATTTTGTTTGTATATTACGTCCTTCTCACCTGGCTTTCGTTCAGTTTTTTACACCATCAATGTTTATACACTGTCTTGTCAATTGTCTTGTGTAAGTTTTTATCGCATATTTCATTGCATTCTTTGCAACATTATTTCTTAATTTTTCCATTTTTCATTTTGGTTGATTTATGCGAACGTTTTCAGTCGTTTATTATATCTTGTCTTGTCAGTATTGTTTCTATTGTCTATCACGTTGTTGCTTTCATAACATTTCATTACATAAATTACTTTATTGATTATTAATATATTTGACAATTATATGAGAATAATTTACCGTTCTAGGACAGGAACGAAGACCACTTGGTATAGTAACAAGGATAATTAATTTACATTAATTAATTATCATTTTTAGAAAGCAAGAGTATTGTGACTACTTATAAAGCATAATGTATTCACTAGATTATTTCATTAAACAAGCAAAAGCTCTTCAGATGACTCCTGAAGAGGTAAAAGTATTCGCTATGGCGGAATATAGAAAAGTTCAAGAGATAGAAGCTGAACAGAGAAAGTTAGAAACTTTAAGACTAGAAAAACTTCAGATTGAGGCAGATCATAAAAGGATTGAGGCTGAAGAAAATGAGAAAAAAATGAGATTAGCCGCTGAATTAGAAGAGAAACGATTTCAGCGTGAGGCAGAACAGAAAAGATTGGAGGCTGAAGAAAAATTTAGATTTGATGTTGCAGAAAAAGAAAGACTACTTAAGATTGAAATGGAAATAAGCAATGGGATACAGCAGAAAAAGAAAGACTACTTAAGATTGAAATCGAAAATAAGCAAAGAGAGATGGAGGAGAGAAAATTTATTGCTCAGGAAAATGCAAAGAAATTTCAACTTGAAACTGAGGAAAATGAAAGGAAACGACAGCATGATCTGAAATTGGCAGAGGTAGAATATGATAGAATTAGGTTAACTCAAGAAGCTAATTCTCAGAGAACTTTCGAAGGCCAAGCTTCATCCAGACATGATAACTTTAAGGAAGTTCACCTTAAATTACCTAAATTTAATCCTCCGTCTGACGACGTAATATTCTTTTTAGACAGATTTGAGGCCACTTGTAGGTCTTACAATGTGGATAAAGCACTATATTGTACATATTTATCCAGATTGCTTACTGGAGATGCTTTGTCGGTTTATCATACCACCAGTATTAATTATAAGAATGATTATGACGCTCTTAGAGCTTCTCTTCTTAGAAAATTCCAAATGACGGAAAATGAATACCGATTGCGTTTTCGAACATTGCTACCGCAATCAGGTAGAAACTTTAGTGATTTTCTTTCCCAAATACGGTTAACCCTAGAAAGATGGATGGAATTGTCCAAGATAGAAAAGTCGTATGAAGATCTTTTCGATTTACTGCTGCGCGATAAGGTGCTATCGTCAGTAAATCCAGCCTTTCTTGCATTTTTGCACGAACGGAAACCTTTATCTATGAAAGATCTAGAAGAACATTCTAAAAATTTCTGCACTGCTCACCCATCCATGGATCTAAGTAATACACAGATTAAAAGTGAATTGCCAGTTGCTTTTGCCATACAACAAAATAATTTTCCACGCAATCGTTCATTGAGTAACGACAGATACTTCAATAAGGGAAATAATGACAATTTCAACAATGGTAACTTTTATAAGGGGAAGCAATTTCAACAATCTGCTCCATTTAATGTTTCTTGTAACCAAGCTCATAGATCGCGAGATTTTGGTAACAATAATTTTAAATATAATCCAGGAAATTATAATAAACAACACTGGCGATCAAAATCTCAAGTTCCACAAAATAGACAAGGTTCTTGGAATAAATCATTTAACCAACATCACAACGTTAATTACAATAATTGGCGTACTCATCCAGATTTTAACTCAAGCAGAAATGATAATTGTGGCAATTTTAATGCCAATAATCAGAATCGATCGCGACGAAGAGATAGATCTTCGAGCAATACACGTAGACATTCTAATGTCGCTTTAAGTGATACTCAGGCTAACAATGAACAGGGTAAAGGAGCTGAAACTCATAATGCTATGTCTTGTTCTCTTGATTGTAACCAGGTGAAAGATTGTCCAGAATGCTCGACTCTTTTCCAGCCCAAGGCGATCACGACGCTGCGGACATATTTTGCCTAGTCTACCTGCGGTCTGCACGGATACTTCTGCGTCAGTACACCAGGGACAGGGTCCTCTTAAGTTTAACAGAGGATATGTCAATGCCATTCCATGCTCTCTTTTATTTGATTCAGGTTGTAGCACTGTCGGCGTACGGACTTCGCTGATCAACCCAAGTTGCGCTACGGGCAATGTTGTGAAATGCGTGACTTTTGGTGGCACGGTTGAAACATTTCCCACAGCTGTTATTGATTTAAAAACACCTTTCTTTTCAGGAAAGATCCACGCCTGTCTCCTTCCAAACCCAATTTGTGATGTCATCCTAGGTCGCATACATGGTATAACAGAGTGTACACCACAGCAAATTGCTGCATGGGAAGAGCGACATATTCAAGCTGCAAATGCAATAGTGACCAGAGCGCAAGCTACTATTATGTCGCATGATACACCCGATGAACCTACAGTTCATACCACTTGTGATGACGATGCTCCTATTTCACGGGAGTTGTTTGCAACGTTACAAAAGAATGATGATTCTTTAAAAAAAAAATTTCATTATGTGAACAAAAAGAATACCAGCAACAAACTTGCAAAATCTAGACATGACTTTATTCTTAAAAATGGGATTTTAGTTAGATTGATACGGGAAAAGGATTCATCCTTATGTTCTCAGATTCTAGTCCCGTCTTCTATGAGATCTCGAATATTGCGACATGCTCACGACTCGCAATGCGCGGGCCATATGGGTTTTTCGCGTACTAAATCCAGAGTGCTTTCTGCATTCTACTGGCCGGGCGTTCATAGAGATATTACTCTCTATTGTCGTTCATGTTTGATATGTCAGGAGGTTAAAGTACGGGGTCCATTTCATGCGGCTCCTATTCAAGCTGCGGACATCCCGATTAGACCATTTGATAAAATGGCTATTGACATTATTGGTCCGATGCTTCCATCTGCCAGAGGGCATACGCATATTCTTACTTGCATTGATATGTGCACTCGTTGGCCTGAGGCCATCCCTCTGAAG
Organism: Oreohelix idahoensis; assembly: GCA_024509875.1. Classification (NCBI taxonomy): domain Eukaryota; kingdom Metazoa; phylum Mollusca; class Gastropoda; order Stylommatophora; family Oreohelicidae; genus Oreohelix; species Oreohelix idahoensis. The sequence goes on from JAMPIV010011905.1 coordinate 9,201, forward strand.
AACACTTCATCTGCCAGTGTAGCAGAGGCGTTGATGTTGATCTTCTCACGCATTGGTTTTCCGCGGAAGATCTTATCGGATCATGGGGTCCAATTCATTTCTGAATCCATGTCCCAAGTTATGAAGACATTAGGTATAGACAGATCTCTTAGTTCAATTTACCATGCCATGTCCAATGGGTTAATTGAGCGTCAAAATAGGACACTCAAGCAGTTGTTGGGTAAGATGACTCAAGATCACCCTCAGGATTGGGATCGGGTCCTACCCGCTGCTCTCTTCGCGTATCGCGAAGTGCAAAATCAAGCCACAGGTTTTTCTCCATTCCAGCTTGTTTTTGGCATGCAACCACGTGGACCGATGTCGTTAATCCACGACTTATTGGTTGAAGAGAATATTGAAGAGGAAACTCAATCCTCTTATGAGTATGTGATCTCTTTGAGAAAGAGAATCATAGATGCTTGTAGACTAGCTACTGCATCATCCGAACAAGCCAAAGAAAAAGCTCGTCTATTTGCAAACAAGTATAGACGTCTTCGCCAGCTTATCCCTGGTGACGAAGCTTTTGTCTTACTCCCTGCTCATAACAATCGTCTATTAATTACTTGGAGAGGTCCTTTCAGGATCATCTCAAGAATATCCGATGTCGACTACATCGTTGATGTTAATGGTAAACATAAAACCTTCCACATTAACATGTTGAAGGAGTATTACTCACGTCCTGATTATCTACAGTCAGTGTTCCAAGCAACTGACGATCCTACACCTCCTATTCAACACTATTCTAGTTTGTCAGTCATCCAAGAAGAAGAATCTTCTTTCGATGATGTACAACTGCCAATACCAGTTGTACCACTTCATTCCACTGAGAATTGGAATGATGTTACTATCTCATCTACTCTTTCGGCTGATCAACGTCAGCAAGTCTCTAATATTCTACACTCGTATGAGGATGTCCTCACTGACATCCCAGGTCATACGTCAGTTATCCAACATGATATTATTCTGACTGACGATACGCCTATTCGAGTTCGCCCATATCCTATCCCATTACACTTTCGTGATAAGGTTGATAAGGAATTGGATGATATGCTTCAATTAAATATAATTGAACCATCTTCATCACCATACTCTTCATCTATGGTGATTATTAGGAAGAAAGACAACAACATTCGTCTTTGTGTAGATTACAGGAAATTAAACAAAGTTACAAAATTCGATGCGGAACCTTTACCTCTCTTAGAAGACTTATTGGTAAAATTAGCTCATTCTACATTCTTTTCGAAATTGCATCTCTCGAAGGGCTACTGGCAAGTGCCACTCACACCTAAAGCAAAGCCATTCACCGCTTTCTCAACACCACGGGGCCTATTCCAATGGAATTTTATGCCATTTGGATTAGTGAATGCGCCAGCTACCTTTGTACGCATGATGCGCCGCATACTGTCTCATCGTCTCGATGTCATTTCTTACATAGATGACATCTGTCTTTTCAGTAACTCTTGGGATGAACATATTCAGGGATTAAAAGCTTTACTTTCTACTTTACGGGATTATAACTTAACAGCGAAATCTTCAAAGGCATTTGTCGGTTTTCATGACATCTCCTTTCTGGGTCATCGTATAGGTCATGGTTTAATGTATACAGAAGACAGTAATGTCTCAGCACCTAAGACAAAAAAACAAGTTAGATCTCTTTTAGGACTAATACAGTTCTATTCTAAGTTCATTCCTCATTTGTCTACTATAACTGCTCCTTTTTCTTCTTTACTGAGAAAAGGGACAGCTAACATAATCCAGTGATCTAACGAACATCAAATCGCGTTAGATTGAATAAAAAATTTTTTTCAAATGAGCCTGTTTTGAGGTTGCCTAACAAAGATCTCACTTTTATTCTTCGTAGTGACGCATCTTCTTACGCCATTGCTGCAGTGTTGATGCAAGAATATACAGGCACCTTATTTCCAGTTATGTACGTTTCGAGAAAATTGACGACGAGCGAAATGAAATACTCCGTTCTTGACAAGGAGTTACTAGCTTTAGTATGGTCAATCACAAAACTGGAACGATACTTACTTGGCTCACACTTTGTGGTGGAAACTGACCAAAAAGCTCTCACAGCACTGAACACTAAGGACGTTAAATTTTCAAAGTCAACGAGATATGCGATAGCTCTCCAACCATTTAACTTTGAAATTCGATCAATTCCTGGAGTGAAAAATGTGTTTGCGGACTGTTTGTCAAGATGCCCAAGCGAACTTGTCGAACCTAAACCACTTCCAGATGTTGAAACGTCCTCACAGATAATCGTTCATATATAATATCAGGAACTGTGTACGGTATCATTTATTGAACCTCTATACATACTTTGTATGGAACTGAATTATTCGTACAAGTATAACTTCCAGGATATATTTAATTTTTTCGATTATGACATAACTTCTTGTGTAGTAACATTTTATTAGTATGGAAACATTGTTAATAGTGATAAATGGATAGTCAATATTCTTATGGAAAATATTATACTACATATTGTGTTAGAGAATATCTTTTCATCGTGTATGGAACATTAAGAACATATTCTCGTCGATTACTAACTAGTCTTAATGGAACAGTAACACTGAGTAAAATTGCAATTACTTAAATAAATTAGTAATTAGTTATTTGTTTGTAATTAAGAACTATATTAATTAGAAGAAATCAATTTAAGCTACTTAATTAATTGTAGAGTACACATGAACTAACTTTCATAGTTGTAAATGTCTCTTTGTACTTATATTTACTTCTCATGGTACATGATCTTTCAACTTTTAGATAACTTCACCTTACTAATGTTAGAAACATTAATGCTTTCTTAACGTGTTTAATTAGCATGTTTTATTTTCATTTGTCTGTTTTTTGATTCTCTTGTCATTGATTATCATCATCATAGAGAGATATGAGGGCACTGGACATGGATCCAGCAACATGATTAGAAACACTAAGTGGGATGCTATTTACGTTGCTTCAGATTGGGCGAAGAGTGGTCACAACAAGAAGCAGAGGTGAGGGGGAAAATTATGCTTTGCTTTCACCTTTGCATGTTTTATGACTTAGGGGCATTTTTTTTTTTTTTTTTTTGATTTCTTGTCATTGATTATCATCATAGTTGCTGTTCATTTTCATTTGAAATCATATGTTTGTTTTGAAAATTTAGTTGAATGTTTTTATCATCCTTTTTTGGTTTTCATTTTCAACTTTCTTTTACTTCGAATTTTACCACATCGTTCCAAAGTAGGTCGATTGTGGATGTGTGCTTTAATGCATACTTTCATTTAGTTATATTGATTTCCATTTAACATTCTTTTCTTAAAATTGTATAACATTATGTCTTTGATTTATGTTCATAGATATCGATGTAGTTTTGACTCACCTCTCTTGGGTACTTAGTTCAAAAAAAATTAATAGAATTAATTTTTTTTAAGGGCCGGTGATAAGGGAGCTGTTGCGTACTTTTTACATAGTGGGTAGTCTTCGGTCCTGCCAGTGTACGCACCAGTCTTGATATAGTTATGTTATTTGTGCGTTCGATTTATTCACGCACCGACGTGCACAATGCAGAGTATGAGTTACTCTTGGCGCACGGGTTACCTAGTTTAGGGGTTATGACGTCAGGATCTTGTAAGGGCAAGTCGGACTTACTGTCCGTGTGTTTATATTATTTATTCTGTACAATTCTGTGGAAGAATTGTTTGTGAAGGATGGTTGGTCTTCAGGTGGAAGCCAACATCCAGTTCGATGCGTAAGTTGTTTTGAGCCCTCGTTTTATATATGTATTAATGATTAAGTGGAACGGCTTCTCATCACTGGAGTCTAGCGGGAATCCATATTTGCTGGATTCCTAGAATGGAACAGTAGAGATCTTAGCCTCACTTAAATCTTACGTAGTGGGAAGTCCTACGAGTAAAGGATGTATTTGATCATATGTTGAATATCGTATTTTGTAATGCTAATGCCAAGGTCGTGGCATATTGAAGAGAGGTTAGCCAAAGGAAGTCTCTAACCTATTTGTATTTTGATGAATGACTGTATGGATCTTTTCAACTGTATAAATTATTGCAAGGAGAAAGTCTTGGATTAAGACCAGTCTTATGTGGAAGCTTCATTCATGAATATGAAAACTGTTTACTATGACATATGTCCTTGGAAGAAGGTCAACGGACATTACCGTAATGTATCTCATATAGTAACTGTTAGTGAATCCCAATCACTTGGGTAGAAAAGGATTTGATTGATAAGGGATCTGCAAGAATTGATTGTTATTATCAGAAACTCTACATTATAATGCTCTCATCTTTAATCATGATCGTCCTGTTGATTGTCGTCCGTAATACGTCAATAAATCTTAATAACTCTTACCAACGAGTTGATTAGAGTCATGCATTGGCCAATTGCCTACCACTCGTTGGAGTTTGCTTGAAGAACTCTTGACATTTTCATTGAAACCATTCGCGTGTTTAAGCTAGAACATTAATACACCTATCACTAGCTTACTATTACATCATCACAAAAGAACCCAACAAAGTGTTACTTTTTTCGGGAGAATACATATAAGGGAGACAATATAATTAATGTCTAGCTTTTAACCAAAGTTGCCTCCCTTAGCGTTACGCACTGACAGAAAAAGCTGGGATTTTATATATAGGATAGCCTGTCTTATCTGTTGAAAAGAAAGCGAAGTGACCGCTGAGGTAAATATCTGGAACCTAAGAAGAATACACCAGATACAATAAAACACAAGAGTAATTGAGTACCGTACTGAAAACTTAACATTTCTATATCATATACCGGTACTTTAACGAATTTAGGGTATGTCAAATTTCTTAGTAGCCTACCGTACCCCCGCTTACATCGCTATATGTGGGAAGATAACATCAAGATAGGGAAAGGAAAGAGTCTATCGCAGTGAATAGTCATGAGAAGAGACAAGAAGCTCGAGATCCGTTGTAGCCGACCTTCGATATGGAGATGGCAACTGATGATAATGGCCCATGCTTGCGCGTCCATGTTAACGCACACTAACATCCATACTGTGGATTACGTTTCTGTTTTATTTTTCTGTATTTTCCACGTACAACACTATCTTCTCGCTCATTTTATCTTCTGCGTTCTGTCTAAAATTGTACTTCAAATAACAGTGAAAAGATGACATTTCACTTCTCATGGTCACAAATTTGTACATCTTTCTTTTTCACCCAAGATTATCAATAGTTGACGTATCTGATATGTTCTACGAATGCGACATCCTAGGTGCCATATTTAACTATACTTTAGGCAGCATGGACAATGTTCTTCTGCGTTCGTCCTAAAAAGGACGTTGGTTGCGTTGTGTCGTCGTTTACAGCAAAGCTGCGGTGTCTGCGCCTTTTGGCCCGACACATCCGACTTCATCATGGCATTTTTTAGGACCGGGTTTGCCTTCCCACTTCGATCCCTACTCTCTCAGATAGACTGCAGTGATGTTGCAGCCTGTTTCCAGGACCACCACATAGAGGTGGAGTAGTGTCTTGGTCAGCTCTGGTTCGCTGACCCTGACGGAAGCAGTCAGCTATGGGTCTCTGACTGTATTCCACTTTTGACGCGTCTTAGGTCCCGGACAATGTTCTGAAAGAGCTTTCCGATTATCATTTCACATTTAGACATCATCGAGAACGATAATATTCTTCAACTTATTCTTTTACATCGATAGGGCATGGAAAAAAAGGACTGAAACAACCTTCCAATTATTCTCTGACATTTAGACGGCATGGAGAATGACCGGAGACAAGCGTCTTGACTATTCTCTAACGTTTACATAGACAGCTTCTGGAATTTCTGAGTCCAATTATAATATATAAACTCGAGGCTGACAAGGTCAGGTGATCGTAACCTAAATGACCTCGTTTCTCTTTTCACTTCGAGAATTCATAGCTCTCGACCTCATGTGTGCTCATGAAAATGCCAGACATAATTGTGTATACCCATCCCTGAGATCCAATTTGGTAGCTCTGTATCAGCGTGTGTCGACGTCGCAGCAAGATCCCCAGTGACAGGAGAACAGAATTCAATTATCCCACGAGGTATTTTTTTTATCTCAACTCAAATTCAAACCACTAAAGTAGGTGCATGATGACCTTCCAATCCCTTACAAAGATTGAACACAATTTGAGAAGGCGAAAGAATAGAAAAATACAAAGAAATGTATGGCTTGGCAATATAAAATAACCTTCTATCCTTCGATTTTTCCGGGACCCTTATCCTTTCAGTTATTTTAACTACAAACCCCTTCAGTTTTCTGAGCAAAAATTTTCTGAGCCAGTGAACTCATCAACTTTCTGAGCCAGTTACCCCTTCCACTTTCTGAGCCAGTGACCCCGTTCAATTTTCTGCGTCATGTATCCCTTAAGTTTTCTGAGCCATTTACCCCTTCAGTTTTCTGAGCCATTTACCCCTTCAGTTTTCTGAGCCATTTACCCCTTCAGTTTTCTGAGCCATTTAGCCCTTCAGTTTTGTTAGACATTTACCCTTTCAGTTTTCTGAGCCATTTACCCCTTCAGTTTTTTGAGCCACTTAGATCGTCAGTTTTCTGAGCCATTTACCCCTTCAGTTTCGTGGGCTATTTACCCCTTCAGTTTTCTGAGCCATTTAGCCCTTCAGTTTTCTGAGCCATTTAGCCTGTCAGTTTTCATAGCACTGAATCAATTCAATTTTGTGAGCCATTTACTCTTTCAGCTTTAAGAGCGCTTTATTCCTTCAGTTATTAGAGCCATATACCCTCAGTTTTCCGAACCTTTTACCCTTCGCTTTCCAGAGCTATTTGCCTCTTCAGTTTCCCGAGCCCATTACCCCTTTAATTTTCCAAGCCTTTAAGCTTTTTACAATTATAGTATTCTTATTATTTTTACGTGACGATTTTTCTTCTGTTTTCAATTCAGCGGTAACTTCAAACAATATATTGGGTTCACAGCTGGGAGTAGGTTTGAGGGTAAGGTTTGAACTCTGTTAAATGCTTCTAAGACATGCGACTCAAATAACCCCTGAAAGTATAATCATGACCTTCTCGTAATGTCAGATAGATCCAGATATGCGATGTCCCGGGTAAAAGCGTATATGCGTGTAACCACAGACAAAAGGTATCCCCTGCATGGGAGCAAAACTGACACCAAAGGATCAAGAATAAAGTACGGGATGCCATGGATGACGCGGGCAGGTGACCCCGGTTGAAAATATATTCAAGGGAGAAGAGTGGAGTCAGATGAGAGCTGGATGAACTACCAGCAAGTCATCATCAGCCTTGGTAGAGAGTGCAGAACTTGGGCCAATGGGAGAGCGCAGCTGGAAATTGGCCAGCTGATAAATTATAATGCTGGGGATAATGTTGCCAATGTGTACACTTATGGGTCTGTAATACGTTGTAATAAATCAGGGTGGGGCTTCTCTGCTAGAGTAAAGGGCAGAACCGTCGCTGAACAAAGCAGGCTTACATGATAACAACCTCCAGCATGAAAATGGAGGTAGAGACAGCTACTGCTGCCTTAATATGGCTGTCAGATACTTTATTAACACAGCCAGTTATTGTATCAGACTCACAATCCATGCTTCGAAAGGTCAAAGTGGATGGCTTCGACATGAATGGAAAACCTCCATAGAAGCATTGAATCTTCAAGAGCTGATATGGATCTACTGTCCTGGTCATGCAGGGGTACGCGGCAATGAAAGAGCTGTAGCCTCAAGAGCACCCATAGAGGGCGCATTGGACTTGGATAAGAGACATATACTGAGGGCAATTCATGATCGCTTATTAGAGAATGACACTGCAATCGATGAATCATCAAGGCTAAGACTGCTGAAATTTGGCATCGAATGTAAAACCAGCAGGGACGGACATATCAGAGGACGCATCCTGCGTATATACAAACAATGCGCAACAGGAACAATTAGCATTCATAACTTTCAACATTTGCTGAGGGAGACTGAGCACCTATGGGTTTGGTCAGAGTGCAATGACATCGATTCTGATCAACAGTAACAATAACAGATAATATACATCAGTTTGAACGGCGCAAAGGAGTGCATTAAAGCAGCATGTCCCGTAAGCGTTCTTCATACCGACCAGATGACCCCAAACCGTCATCCAGCTACTGTGTGAAAAATAAACAATATTAGGGACAAGGAATTCCAACTTAAAGCAGGCTGTCCCGGTTGGGTTCATCATACGGACCAGATGACCCCAAACCATCATCCAGCTACTGTGTAAAAAATAAACAATATTAGTGAGAAGGAATTCCAATCAAATGAAAAGAAACAGAAAAGCTTATAAACGTAAACATTGAAACAAAGTGACTGAACTTTAACAGTTTGGGATTGTGCGAGACCGGATGGAATGGATTAAGAACTAAAACGTCAGAGGATTATAAAATCGTATATTCAGGAAGGTCCTTGTAGTCTCCAGGTCCTCTGATGAGACAAAGACAGAAAGATTAGGCCTACAGCTCCCTCAGACATGCAGCACAAGGCCACTAATATGAAAGTTGTCCATGATGCTGGCAACCGCATCGTGTAAAACAAACTGCTACCACCAAGGGCCACCGTTCCAAGAGCATGTGAGTAATTTATGCAGGCTTTCTGCAAAGGGGAGCCGCGGTAGCGCAGTGGATTGTACACTGGCTTCCTAGCTCGGTGGTCCATGGTTCGATCCCCAGTTGAAGTGGAATTTTTTAGACCGCAAACGGCTCCGGGGTCCACCCAGCCTCATGAATTGGGTATCAGAGTAACTCTGGGAAGGTTAAGGCGGCCGGCGTGATGGTGACCATATCACTCCTAGTGTGCCGATGGTCAAGAAAATATGCGCCCAACACCATATTCCCAGCATGCCTCAATGGGTGTGTAACGGGATCCTTGACCTTTTTATCTTTTCCTGCAAAAGGACCAGCTGCAGTCGTGGCTTCATGCTCCATATGGAGCGAAGAAGAAAATAATGATAATGCGGACGACGATACTCAGGAAGGCCAACACTCAAGATGTGTATCATTGACTTCGGATAAGGAAAGATCAAACTCTGCCAAAGTATATTGGTGTTGCAGGTAGGTATAATGTATGAATAGATTTTGACTGATTTCGGACAGAGGATGAATGTATAGAGTGAGAATAGAGAGAAATAGAGTCACAGACCACAAACCACAAATCAAAGAACAACATCCAACACCGCAACAACACTCTGCTTCACCACTAAATAAATCACGCACAAGCCCTCATTCACTCACTCCGCACAGACACTCAGTAAAGTCTGCGATAGTCCTGCTTTTAACGGACAGTGAGCCCCCAGTTCTGGTCGAACAGCCGCTTCGGCCTTGTTGGTAAATTAATCCAGGAAATGTTAGTACTCTTTCTTACGAGCCCTCACGACGGGTCCAACGAATGTGGTAATCCAGTGGGTTATGAAAGAAACTTCAGTGAACTATGTGGTACAGGTAGGTTTGAAAGTTATTTATGGTCCCGTCTGAGTAGAGTGGATGGTGATAAGTACGTGAGAAATAAAGGTGTGATAAATAGATTTCACGGGTGAATAGTTTAAGAAGATCTGTCTCTGGAATTAGTAGTTTTATCTAGTCTAGCCTATCTATACTACTATAATTTAGTACAAGACATTATTTCCCTTTCTATACATGTAACTATAAGTTTAACTACATACACACACAATTATGTGACAACAAGACACACAAACGTGAAAAAACTATGGTTAATTGGGTATGGGTCTGACCAACTCACAAAGTTAAGTTCTTTTTTTTTTGTTTATTATCATTAAACTTGACAACACCAAATATCTAAAGAAAGATCAAATAAATACATAGGAAAATAACAGAATAATTGTGCCCTCCCCTTATTGAGAAAATAAGAACCCAAAAAGTTAATAACCCAAAGGTCAAAGGTTAGCACTATGTTACAGAATAGACAGTAAAGAAACAAGTTCCTACTAAATGATACACAGTAAAGTAAACAAGTTTAAGCAGAATCAAGGATGATACAATTTCCTGTAACAAAGAAAAATATTCACTCTCTCTGTCATACTTGGCCACTCAATCACGCTTACCTAATCTCGGTGATATCCCTTGGAATTACAATGGTTCCTGAATATACAATATGTCAGGTGTATTTCCCAAATTGGCCCCAGTCCATCCTCTAACTTACTTACTTAGTCGTTCCCCTTCTACCATGAGGTGTAGAGGTTTGGAAGAGAGAGCGCCAGACTATCCTACCGGCTGTCTTCCTCCTGGCCTGGTTCCATTTTAGTCCTCGGTCCTTCAAACCATCCTCTAACAATTAAGATTAATAAGGGGGACGCCAAATTTGGTGGTTTATTCCTGGATAAACAAATGTCACCTCGAATAGTTAGTGTAGAAAAACCGAGATCTTGGGGTTCACAGTAAACAGAGGAAAATACTTCCAGTATTGGGAAACATCTGGTTTCTAAAACTGTTACAATTGATAAATGACGGTAATCCTATCGGCTGGCTCTCTGGTGAGTGCCGATTCTGAAACAACGTAACTCTTCTGGATAAAATCCACTTGGATACGACCATCAAAAGTCGGCAGAAAACGAGTGCGCACCTATTGTACACAGTCGCGAGTAACTAATTCAAAAAAAAAAAATATTTTTGAACGGATCTTGTAACTTTCCTGTAAAACTACTAAAAATTAATCCAGACAACGGTAAGAGTTTATTTTAATAACGTAAAAAAGAAAATTCGAACATGACATGAGTTTTGTAAGGGCAAAAAATATATTAATAACTGCATGGAAAATCTAAGACTGCATGCAAAAATTCATGTCCATACAACAAACAGTTTTGAGAAAATTTACGCTTTCTGTGGGCACGAATTTCCGAACGGACTATACTATTCTATACAGCTACATATTGTAGCGGGAGGTTATTTAAAATTATTTATCTATGTAAAAATCCAGGTATCTCATATGCTACCAGGATAGTATGCCAGTAAAGAGTTCTGGTCTTACAAACAATACCCCAGTCTTAGAAATAAGCACTGGTGTATGGATATCATAGAAATAGTCAGACTGTGAAAACCCTGGCCAGTTGGTAAGAAGTTGTACCAGGATTTAAGGTGTCTCCTCCCTGTGACTATCTTATGATTTCTTATTTTCTAGGGGATAATTAAAATGAACATTCACTGTAACCACAAATGTAAGAAGTGAATAATTCCTCAGGTACAGTTAAAATAGTTTAATATTTACACTAATATTCTATTTCTGCTAGTTGGAAAAAAGCATTAAAATATATAAAAATATTCACACAATTACTATTATTGTCTGTTTAGACTTCAAGATCTTGAATAATAAAGTTACTGAAACCTGGAATCACTTTAACTGTATCACTGTTCTTAGTCCTCTGACTTTACACATTACTGTCCTCATTTGACTGTATTCCCTAATGGTTGACTACTGTTGTAGATTTGTTTTATCTCACAACTATTGCTGTTTGTTTCATATATTTTGGTGGTCAGTGTCCTAAGTGACACTTATCTGAACATCTGGATACTGCTGTCGCGGCACTGTCCGTTGTATATATCAGTATTGGTAGACCCAGCACTAGGGATGCCAATGACCAGTTGAAGTTCACTCTTTGGGGTCCTGCACTTTTGTGGGATTGCCTCTGATGAACAACACAGGCTTCTGATACTTGACAGTCTGGTTTGAGTTATTTCATGGAACCTGAAACATCATATCAGCCTTGGCTAGTATCTGGCTAGACTTGTAGCTGACTAGCACAGATGTCAGACCAGTCAGTCATCAGATGTCAAAGTTATACAGTCATAGTAAATAACATCATTTCAATGATACGGAATTAATATTATCATTATCAGTAATAAACATCATCTGGTTTATTCCGCTCCTGTACATCCTTTACTTATTTATAACATGATCTTTCCAAACCATTTCAGGACAAATTTAAATACTGATGCCATTCCTAGCATCTACACAAAATTAATACACAATTAGATGAAGTGAGTGCCCGACTGACCAAACGATCAGGTTGCTTTCTTCAGAAGTACAACTACATAGTTGTTGAATTGAAGCCTGGCTATGGAACACTCCAGTTTACCAGCTGTAAATGGGTACTCAGTTGTGCGCTCGAACTAGGGAAGAAAAAGGCAGCGACGAAGGGAACTAGTCACCTAACCTTGTAAAAGATGTATCTTCCATGATGAAGCTTCTAACACTTCATTTGCCTATGACAATCTCTGCCATGGGACTGCCTTTATCTTCGACGAGATACAGCATTTACTATGATAGATGTTATCTACATTTGGCTGTGGGGCTAGTTGTGATTAGTTTTTGTACAAGCAACAATCATCCACATAGCGCATGTTTAGACCATATTAAAAATAACAATACATTATATCAATGAATATTCTACGTGCATATTTTGTGAAGACTATACGAACCTGAAATAAAAAATATTATACACGGTAGTTATCATAATTTCGCTTACCCTCAGACTTCAGACACAGGACTGAAAATTTCTGGCGATCCGCTCACAATTCAGGTGGTACATGTGTAGTGGTGAACTCTGCCTCTCAGTCTGTCTCAAACCTCTTTCGTTGTGTCGCCTTTTAGTTAAACGCTCCGCTCTTTATAAGTCTCTGGCGGACGTATCGGAGAGCACTGACGTCACAGCTTAAGACTCGGGCTGAAATCCCTTTCCGAAACAGCGATTTCACCCGATCTGTGCGTTGCCTGAAACTTTCCCCGTCTCATCCTCGGCTTATATATTATCCATACTGTTCCATCCTATCTTGTTTTATACAGCCGATATATATCTATTATCCTATCCATGTAATTTCACAAACTGTTATATGTTGATTTTAGTATTTAGAACAGAAGTGGGTTTACAGGCTTTCAGCTTAACTGCAGACCGCCGTAATACGCATATATCTCCGTAAATGATAACTTCCTACTGTTTTTCCTTATATACAGTTATACACAATCCTCTCCTGGACTACAAGGTGACATTCTTTTCACAAAGATTCCATTACGCTCTTATTTATCATTGCCGATTGCCGATGTCTCATCGACATTTTGTCGATACACCGCCATTTTGTAAGTGGCCGGCCCTGTGACAATCGATCGGTGAATGGTCTGTAAACTACACGAAGCCACGTTTGTAATGTATTGAAACCAATTTTGCGACACATATATGCACACGGACGGGGACAAGACGATCTCTTATCCACTCCGTCAGATATTCAAAAATGTGGTGTATGGTGCCGCAGTTAGATTAGACAACGGGATTGGAGTACAAAAATAAAAAAAATAAAAATCATGGAGTAAGACAAAGATGTGTCTTATTCTCTGACCTTTGCACGTTGAAAAAGTGACCCGACATGACAGTCCTTATTTTTTCAATACATTCTATGGCGATCTGTGCAGGCGATCACGTCTTCACAACTTCTGGTCCCCAATACTGTTTATTGAAACTGCTGTTTATTATTAAATTGTCGTGTTTTCAGAGTGTCCGGTTGATAGAGTGGTGAGAGCGCTGGTCTGTCGCGGCAAAGATGCCGGGTTCGGAGTCACGGTATCGACACGCTCCAGTCTACCCAGCTGTAAGTGGGTATCTGACTTTGAGATAAAAAAGGAAAAGACAGCGAGGAAGGGAACTGGTCACCCCACCTCTCGATGCTGGACCTAGTACAGTGAAGTCTCTAACACTTCACTCCCCTGCAGCAGTATCTGCTATGAGTCTACCTTTTTAACCTAGTGTTTTCTTAGTCTTCTTCTAGCCCTGTTCGGTCCTCTTCGCCAGGCCACAATGTGTGTGCTTTTAAAAAAATGCCATTCAAACGTGATATTTTTTATGCGTATAATAATTCATTCTTTTGCACATTAACTTTGTAGTGTGACATCTTTGTTTAGTTATTAATTTTTTCTATTGTTTACTGCTTAGGGGATTATCAACATTTTGCTTAAAAACAGAATCTTTACATTCTCCAGTGGTCTTGTAGTTTGTTCACTGACTCACTCACAGACTCACTCACTGACTCACTCTCTCGCCCACTCACTCACTCATTCACTCACTCACTCATTCACTCACTCACTCATTTATTCATTCTCTCATTCATTCACTCATTCACTTTCTCACTCACTCACTTACTCTCTCGCTCACTCTCTCACTCAGAGTCAGTGAGTGAATCAGTGAGTGACTGAGAGAGAGTGAGTGTGAGAGACACTCACACTCTCTCACTCACTCACTGATTCAACTCACTGACTCACTATCTCACTCACACACTCACTGTCTCACTCATTCACTCGCGCATTCTTTCAGTCACTCATTCACTCACTCCCTTCCTGACTTACTCACACACTCACTTTCCGTTAATACACATTAACAGGGCCGGACTAAGGCCAACTGATGCCCTAAGCACCGCCCCCCAATGGTTCTTCCCCCCCCCCCTCCCCCCACGGCGCTTCCATTGCTTAACTGACAAGACACTAAGACTCAATAAATGCTGAAGAGACTGAAAATTCAATTTTCTTCCTGGCCAGACTCCACTGACCTTCATGCAGAAAAACGTTGGTAAGACAGGCAAACATACTGAACTCTAGGTCTATGTCTGACACATTCAGTCAATCACCATACCAAAGAAAACGTTTTTTTTTTAAACAATTCGGATTAAAGTCGAACACGGCAGATATTGAAAATTATTAAAAATTCAACTAAAGACGACTGTGGGAGTGAAAGAGTTGAGAGTTAAGGGCATGATAGCTAGAGGGAAAATTCTGTGGTGCCCCCTCCCTTGGTGCCCTAAGCACGTGCTTATTTTGCTTAATGGTTAATCTAGCTCTGAACATAAGACCACCATTACAGTTTTCCCCTTGCCAGAAGACATCGCTAAAGCCCTCCCTGTGCCCTCGCTGTGGTGATTTTCTAATCAGTTTATTTTACAAGATAGGGTTACCAGTACGTACACAACGCTCTTTTAATAGTCGCCTCTTAAGGAAATGCCTGGAGCGACATCGTCTCTGGTGTTTTTTTTTTTTTATTTATTTTTTTTTTTTTGGGTCTCCTAACAAACCAACAGAAACCACACACGGTATTTTTTTTTCCTAGTTTAGACAACTATTCGTTGTGATATGACAGGATCGATTACATGATCACTGAAGAACAGTCCTTTGTATTGTCGTTCATAAAACATTTCTTGCTTGGGATGTTCCACAGGGCGAATTTGTTTAGAAAATATATTCTACCCAGACGTAACTAATGTGCATTCGATTTTTAAGCCGAGGACAGTGAACAAAATAAATATTAGCCAGACGCTCACACGGCATATGGATGGCTTGGTCAACTTTTGGGAATGATGCTAAACCAAGCGCCTCCAGCCGTCAAATGCAGACGATGTCTAGCAGCGAGGCATGAGGCTGCTGAGAAGAAAAATGGAAAGACCATTGTTAATACAATTATGAGAATCATAAATATAGACTGGCGCTGCTAGCCAACGGTTTTATACGGGCAGGTAGACAAAATTCTAATATGGCGTTTGATAAAAATCATCATCATCATTTTCCTTACGTAGCAAGGAGCCAACATTGTAGCTGGTCGAAGCCTGTGCCAAGCATTCACAGGAAATTTGTACATCTTTCTTTTTCACCCAAGATTATCAATAGTTGACGTATCTGATATGTTCTACGAATGCGACATCCTAGGTGCCATATTTAACTATACTTTAGGCAGCATGGACAATGTTCTTCTTCTGCGTTCGTCCTGAAAAGGACGTTGGTTGCGTTGTGTCGTCGTTTACAGCAAAGCTGCGATATCTGCGCCTTTTGGCCCGACACATCCGACTTCATCATGGCATTTTTTAGGACCGGGTTTGCCTTCCCACTTCGATCCCTACTCTCTCAGCCAGACTGCAGTGATGTTGCAGCCTGTTTCCAGCGGTTGTTTGTGTGGCAATTTGTTTGACATGATGAGAGTTCGGCCCGATGCAAAACCTCAGATTAATTGTCTTGAACGACATTCCTGAGGGTACAGGAGTCATATTCTTTCTTAGTCTCACAAAAGACCCCCAGAAACTACACGGAACGTGACAAAAATAGTCGACGGAAAAATTAAAATAAAACTTGTCTTATTTGGTAAAACATGACCCTGTCATACTGTGTTTTGTGAGAGCTGGCGAGTCGGTTACGCTGAGTCAATTTTGAGAAGAGCAGAATCTGTGAGAAATAGACACAGAGAGAGAGCGCGTGCAAGATACAGGAAAGAAAGCAGGTCAGACGGAAGATCCTTCTAACAAGAGTACTTAATGGTAGAGTGGCATGACATGAATGAGACAGGGCGTAGCATATTACTGTGTCTATCGATCTTTCTTATCCACCATCGATTTAGTCATCGCAATGTCACAGCCAAGTTTGGTTTTGGTATTTCTTCTTCCTCGTTCGTCCTGAAAAGGACGTTGGTTGCGTTGTGTCTGTTTACGCCGGAGCTGTGATATCTGCGCCTTCCGGCCGACACATCCGACTTCAGCACGGCATTTTTTGGGACCGGGTTTGCCTTCCCTCTTCGATCCCTACTCTCTCAGCCAGACTGCAGTGATGCAGCCTGTTTCCAGGACCACCACGTGGAGGTGGAGTAGGGTCTTGGTCAGCTTTGGTTCGCTGACCCTGATGCAAGCAGTCAAGCTATGGGTCGCTGACTGCATTCTCTATTGCTGCATCTTTGGGTTCCGTTTTGGTATTTAAGGATCATCCTGATTGCACACGGACAATGCCATCAGTCATCCGATCTTAGATCACACGAAGACGATCTCAGCACAGTGCACGAGCTCGGTAGCACCGCCGAGGATCGCAGTGCGTGTATACAGGAATCACACATTCTATAAATATGTTGTTTTTTTGGTGGCGGGTAGGTTTTTCCTAATTTTGTAAATTTTGCCAGGACAGCGTCCGTATTGCCTACTCTTTATGATTTCCAACTGCCGAGGGATTTTTAACGTGTGTAACTTACACATCGGACCACTTTTTTTTCGCCCTTATCCGAGAAGGCTAGGCATCCGATCTCACTACCCAGAGAGATCGGGTTGAGTATGACATCATTAAAACCCACTGGTTCTGAAAAAAATGTCCATCAAATATACTCCCTGGGAACCGAACTCGGTACCTTTAGAATTAGAGGCGGGCGCCATACCGCTCAGTCACTCCGACCTTCCTGCAGTGAAGACGATTGACAAAAGGCATTAGCGAATCTCGTTCAGGAAAATGCTGCACTTCCGAACCTGCGTACATCTGAGTCCGTTCTTCAGTTTGTTATGTTCGGAGATGTGTTACAGTTTCATTGTTATGTTTTGTGGTCGGTCAATATAGTTTTATTGTTATGTTCTGTAGTCAGTCAATATAGTTTTGTATTTACGTTCTGAAATGTATCAGTATAGTTTTATTTTTATATTATATGCTGTGTCAATATAGTTTTATTGTTATGTTTTGTAATGTTGTGATAAACGAGCGATAGGTCTTATCGCTGTCTTTCCCATCGTCTCTCTTTTCTTTCATTTTCAACCACATTTGCTCTTTCGTCGTTGTTCAAGTAATTTTTTAATCACGACTGGAATTTAAACAGTAATCTTTATTACTCACGACTTGTATCTAAAATAAAACTTAACGCTCCTTTGATTCAGTTTCCCACCTTGTTAAACATATCTGGTTTCGTCATAATCTTTGGAAATACACCTGGCTATAGAACGATTTCTTTTGATAAATAGGTCCCTGTGCAGATATCGTCAGATATTTGAAGTTGCCAATACCTTGGAGTATTGAATATTTTGGAAGACATGCGGCTGACACAGCATGGTAGTCTATTCATGGCTAAGCCGCTGTTTAAACAAACGACAGTCATCGCGCACAATACAATTGACGCATGCAAACAATAGACTCCGGGCGCGGGATATCAAAGGCCCGTGACACGGACTACAACCTTTGTTTCCAGATGGTAGCCGGCCGTAGAAGAATAGGAATCTTAGACATGAAATAGGGAGATTAAGGGTCGCCGCACGCATGGGAAAACAAAGTTGACATGGAGGGCTTTGTGACAGTTGAAGAGGATGATTTGTTTGCAAAGGCCAGCCAATTGTCAAACTCCAGCTTGCCGTGCCGCACGGCATTGAAAGTTTGTGGAGAATAGCCCACCCACTTTTAGACTGACAGGGGACAAGTGAGAGTCAAGGTCTGAGCCACAAGATGGAGGCCTAGCTATTGGTTTCGTGGGCGGAGTTATACGTCACAGGCCAACTGGACCCACCTGGGACGGGTTAGAGATATAATGTAGCACAATGTTCATCAGAGATCAGTACAGTTTCAGTACAGCGTGGTGTAGAAAATTTACCAGAAGCCTAGCCTTATTAAACGTGTTCATTCCTGTGTGGATATTGAAATTCGTATATGTGGAATTTATAGTGTTCTTAAAAGAATTTGCGAAAGGGAAAAGGAGTCCAACAGAAGTCTGGGTCGACATATTACGTGTTGAACGTTTAACCAGAAAGAAGCTAGCAAAGTGTACGTCTGGATAGCAGAATTCGCCTTTAGGACATCCTAAACTTCCTCAGTTAAGAAGGGAGAATTCTCGCCCACGTTTGCAAGATGGTTGCAGCATTTTTATTCACCTGTTATATCAAGTTCAGCTCCCTCGAAAGCTTACCACTTGAGTCAAGCTAAAGAGCTCAAAAGTTGATTCTCATATTTATACCAAGTGCAATACACTCTTAAGCGCAGTTTATAAAACAGACTCCATAGTCACAGGTTGAGTCGTATATACAGATATCAAGTGCGGCTTACTCCAAAGTATATCTTGAACATCAAGCGTACATACTCAAGGTGATGAGTCTACATGCTGTGACGTACGTCTAGTTCGACAAGTGAATTTTCCCTGATATGATGGATGATTAAAGGGACTTTTAGCTTTTCATAACATTAGAACCCCTGAACATTTGTTGTAACTTTTCGTTTCGCCAGAGCGAACCGACCGGGACTCATTTAGATAGTGCGACCACGATCAAAGAGACAGACTGAGGGATTTCAGGGCAGACTATCGGCGCTATCAAAGACAGTAGTGGTCCCTGAAACGATTTCGCATCTCGGTGTTAAGCACGGATCCGATCGCAGCCAGAGCGAACGGGGAAAGCTGACGCAAGCAGCGAGCGAAGATACGAAGAGGCCAGGGGCGGCTTCTCTCTTTGGATTTGGCGGTCAGATCCCCCAAAGTCATGAGATCAAAAAAGCTGTCAAAGTTCTCATGTCCCACTCATCTTGCATTCCAGTTGTAGATATACAGATCACTTAGAAATACACTTCATCACTCGCTGGCCAGAACTTGATAGAAGCACTAGCGATATTTGAAATCTTGCTAGATCATCCCATGGATTTTATACATATTTGCAGTGAATTCTATTCTGTGCAAAGCGATTGATCACCTTTTGCAATCCCAGCAATAACGAAATCTTTCAGAGTTTCCATACTCGGTTCTTAAACTTCCAGACAGTTTGATGAGACATTTTTTTTAAAGTAAATCTTGTGGTGGTCCGGTACGGCCTAGCTATCATAATTACATGAAAGAAAGCCAACCCAAGAACATTTGATTATTATCATCAAATTAAATCTGTAAGATAAACTGGAAGATGAACAGTGCCAGTAGCGATAGTTTATATACTGCTCTATTGTGAGAGATTACCGATTTACCTGAATGTGACCGAGCCTAGTTTTTCCTCACTGGATTAAAAACTTTCCCGGTCAGTGGCTATCATCACGCAGTGAAGGATTATACCATCACCTCATTTTTCACCCCTATGTCGAACTGCGTCAGTGCCATGCCATAGACTCGTTTCTTTATAATAAAACACAAGAACTCTTAGAACTTCAAGTCCGGCAATAAGCGGGAATATTTGCTCTCAGTGAATCCTCGCATTATCTGGGGCGGGACATAGAAGGACTAGACAGTTGTCATACGTCAAGAGTTAATTATTGTGTTTATCATTCTAAGGGATTGTCTGATGCTGCAACTCGGTAAGTGTGTGGTGTATATGAGTGTGGATCCGCACAAAGTGTATGAATGACAGGAAATTAATTCTTTTGTTTTACCATTTGTTAACTTGCCTACTGGGTAATACGTTTTCTGTATACCCGGCATTGTTCCCTTTTTTGTGGGATAATTTGTTAACTCTGTTTCATCCCCCCCCCTTTTTTTTCTTTGCTTAGGAAAGGGAAGACACCATTGGGATAACAGTAAATTTTGTCTACCACCATAACTAATATTGTAACACCTCTTTCAGAGTAATTAAATTCACTGTTGGGTTACATTACCTATGCTCCTGATAACTATCTATCTTGAGTCTGGGTTTATCTTTGTCTAATACAAGCGGGAAGGGCTTAGTCGATACCAATCTTCTTCACCCCCTCCCTACCTTGATATTTGCATTTTTTCTGTACTTATGATAAATTTATGTAACACTTGATATTGTTTTTTTTTTGTGATTTGATCTTTACGGTAAATAAACATCATAAACTTAAATCGGACTGTGTTGGAATACCCAAAAGCCCAAACATTCCCTATTTGTTTAATATAGCTGTATCCACGTCGTCTGAGTGCTTGAAGCAACAAATCGGTGTGAGCGCAGACGTGTGTCTGGAAAACTGGCAAATAATTGTTTGACCAGGAGAGTGGAAGAGAAGATTGAGAGAAACGATTTGTCGTAAATAAGTCTGTCTTTACTCTCCTCCAGCACTCTGTGGAGCATCATATTTAATCTATACATTTCTATCACTGAGTTTTCATCATCATTCTACACTCTAAACCGGACTACTATTTCTAGACTCCTTTTCTCTCAAAATAAATTTACGACAATATTTGGCTGGCTCGCCGGGATAATTTTGAGATACATTTGATGCACACATATTTGTGGGCTGATTCTGGGATCTTGAGCTACATTTGAGGCAATCGCATAGCCGGGTTAAAGATATTTTGAGTCTGATTTAGTCTGGGTCTAACTAGGTAGAGTGTGAATGATCTGTCTTTGTGAATTAGGGAAATAAATAAATAATAACACCCCTAGACAAACGTCCTTTAAGTATTTGGGTTGTCCACACAGCATATTTACAGGTTGTTTTCTCTCCACAGCAGTAGAAAGTACAGATAAACAAAAATATTTGCTATTATAATTATCCTCTGGCGGAGATAATTCAATTTCTTTCTTTGTAAGAGTTGCTGGGATTGCGTGATTGTTTTACAGTCACTAAAGGTTTTTGAAGTTAACAAGAGTTGAGCTTAGCTAAAGACGGATTGTTCTGATTTTTAAAAATTAAGTTAACAACGTCTCATCTCAATAATTGACTTTAGGGACGGAGTTTGTTGTCAGAGATTTAAAATTTAGGGAACATTTTTTTTTCCTTTTAAATTGTTTTAATATAAATTTTTCTCTACTGTTAGTAAAAATAGATTCTTTTCCAGTGTAACTTACCATTTAGTGGCATAGTCGCTTGCGTTTAGAGCCTTAATTGCCAGATAATAGCAGCGATAAGTTTGCACAGTACAGGTAGGAGGTAACACTGGTAAATTTATACTTGTGTTTTTTTTTCTCGTAGCGGTTCAGAGTTCCTCCCCTTCGCGTTTCTTCTTACTAGTTCTCTAGGCATACTTCATCTTATTCTTTAACAATGACAGAGAGGATAAAGATGAGGTCCATCTTGAGGCTGGAAGCGAAAGAGGCAGGATTAGATGCAGAAGCTGCAAACGCGTTTATCAACCAGGAATTGCAAATATATGACGCGGAGCAACAGAGAGCCGAAGCTGAGAGGAAAGAAGTGGCAGAACGTCTTTTGGAACAGAAGAAAATTGAAGCAGAGATGGAAACTCGCAGAGAGAGAGAGAGAGACAAGGAAAGACAACATGAACTGGCGCTTAAGGCTCTAGAGAGTCGGGGCGCCTCTACTTCGACTAACGGAGAGCCGTCTTCGCCCCAGTCTCAATCAATGGACCTCTCCAGTACTCAATCTGCCCAATTAACTGCTATGTCGTTTTCTTTAGAATCTTTTCCTAGCCCTAACGAAAAAATTGACAGCTACCTAGAAAAATTCGAGAGACTCGCGAATCTTTATGGGTTAGAGAGTACCCGCTGGGCGCTCAAACTTTCAACGTCACTGAAAGGCAATGCTTATGACGTGTACACAAAGCTGGGACCGAATCAACATGATTACGACATGTTGAAGAAGGCCTTACTACAGCAGTTTGAGATGACTGCCCGAAAGTTTCTGCAGTTGTTCAGAAACAGCCGAAAAGAGAGCACGGAAACATTTCCCCAGTTCTCTTCACGTCTCACGGGTTGTTGAGGATTGTTTCATGCTTACAGACATTTGGATTTGTCGACGATCCGAATGGCTGTATCATGGAACACCTCAATCGAATAGAGATATATCTCCGCGACCGATGTCGATGATTGTTGCATGTGTGCATGCATTTGAGTTTTGATCACACTCGAATTGCTGCACCATGGAACATCGCAATTGAATATAGTAACGACATAGTATGCATATCACTATGCATGACGCGTATGTCTTTGTAACGTCATTCGACGTGTGGGCTTCGGCCCCAACGGCAGTGTTTGAAATGCGTGGCATCGCCACTATGGATTGTGTGGCATAGCCACTATATATTCGACTTGTGGGTTTTGACCCGTACGGCAGTGTGTTTCAGAAGTGTGGCCATTGCCACTTATATTGCGTGGTATAACCACTTTTTAATTGTGTGGCTGGGAAGCCAATTGAGCAGTGTATTTCTTGAACCAAACGTAAGTCGTCGTATGAATAACGCAGTTTGCATAATTATGGCAGATTAGCCTGGCGTGGTATGCCAAAGGAACATTACGGTACTAGCAATAGTGTAAGACTAGTATAGATGGATATTGTACAGCTAGCGGCAAGCGTAAGCCTAGTGTAACGGATATTAGACGACTAGCAGTAGACGTAAGCCTAGCATAATAAGTGTATTGCAAAACTAGCAGGATAGTTAAGTCTAGTGCAAAAGGCTATTGTATAAACTAGCGACGGGAGTAAGTCTAGTTAGCCTCTGAATTTATGCCAAAGGACATTGGCCGTTAAAAGGAACTGACCTTGAACCAGAACTCTAGATAGAGATTGTGAACATGTGTTTATGAAATAATGAGAACTCTTACAGATCGTACATGAATGTGATGTGACTTTTGTTCCCATGTAGTTGGTGTCTGCTCATGGTATGAAATTACTAATTAAATATTTTGAGTCGTCAAAATCACGGTCTTATCAACTGTCGTATTCGGAGTTGAGTTAAATGCTGTTAATATTCAACTGATCATGACCAGTGATGATTAATGTCTTAACACGCTGCATCTCACACTGCCAATATAATCAATAAGACAAGAGACTAATACAGGTCAGTCAAGGGTCGACTATTTAATATGAAACATGTTCAGCACATAATGTATCACAAGGGTTAAAGCAGACATTATCGATACCAACGAACAGTATTACGGAATCCTACAAAAGTGATAAGAACCCGAGGGACTTTGACTCTATAAACTGAATACGCATATAATAACTTGGTCATCCTCAAATACTAGAAGTCATCGAAGCACCCAGAACATACTGGGGTCCCGAGCCCGTAACACGGGTTATCTGACAAAGTGCATTGAATTATCTGACCTACCTCTTTCATATGAGGGACTCCTCGAACTTGTTCTTGTGGAGCAGATAAAATCCACTTTGTCGAATGAAACACGTAGATTTTTGGCGGAACAGGGGCAGTCAGGCTTGAGGACATACTCAATAAGGCAGAACGCTATACCAATGCAATGGCCGAACTTCCCAGCACTAAACGTAAACCCACAGATGAGCCATCTCGAAAACAGAATCTAGAGCAGTCATCCTATTCTTCCAATTCCTCTCAACATTTTAACCAACGAGATAATAATACCCAGAAACCTCCCCAGGAAAAATCGAAATTCTACAAAACCCGATTACCCCCCCCCCCCCCCCCCCCCCCCCCCCCCCCCCCCCAACAACAATTCTGATCAACCCAACAAGCCTACGTGGCAGCGCGGCCACCAAGGTCAAGGAAAAGGGAAGACCCCTACACCAGGAACGTCTGATCAGGGCAAACAAACCGGTGCAAACCGCATTGGATGTTTGCATACAGCCTCGAAAGGTAGAGTCAATGTCAGTGATTCTCAACCTGAGGGGGACCGACCCTCAACTCGAGGAACTGTAATTTTGAACGGTACCTCTACTACTTGTCTTTTTGACACTGGATTAAGTTTTGATTGTATTGTCGCTAGGCACCGAGTCAAACCCGGTCAGGAGACAGAGGAAACCGTCAAACTTAGTGGAGTTTTCAGGAGTGATGCACCCAGGACGCTTCCTATCGCATTGGTAGAAATACACTCTGATTTTGTCAGAAGGGTTATTAAAGCGGCCATAATGGATGATCCGATCTACCCAGTTATCCTGGGATGTAGATATGTGTCCATTGGGAGACCTAAGGAGCCGATTGTGGCAGCGGTAACCACAAGAGGGCAAGCCAAGAAGGATAGGGAGCCTGCGCCAAATTTGTTGCCGAATGAACTGAAGGAGGCGCAACAAAAGGACCCTACTCTGGCGCCCTGCTTTAAAAAACTGCCCATGGCTAAGGACCCCAGACACAACGGAGACATCTTTTCTAAGGATGGTGTATTGTATCGTAGAACGGGCAACCCGGACACGGGGAATAACCAGCTCCTAGTACCGACGCAGTACAGAAGACAGATCTTAGAAATGGGGCACTCTCTTCTCTTTAGCGGACATATGGGACAAAACGCCACTATTCAGCGAATAAAAAAAACCACTATTGGTGGCCAGGAATGAACTCTGACATTGTCAGGTATGTGAAATCCTGCGCCCAGTGCCAACGGGTAGCACCCAAGCACTTGACACCCCCAGTACCTATGGGGCAAATGCCAATAGTAGGGACTCCATTTGAACGAGTTGCTGTCGACATTATTGGTCCCCTGGAAAAGACCAAAAGAAGGAACATGTTCATCCTGACCTTAGTCGACACTTGCACTATGTGGGCCGAAGCTGTACCGCTACCATGCACTAATTCCAAGCATGTCGCAGAAGCCCTTGTGCAAATTTTTACACGGTTGGGATTCCCTCAACAAGTTTTGACGGACAATGGATCCCAATTCCGTAGCCTGTTAATGGAGGAGATCTTTAAGATCTTGAGGGCCAAACATATCCACACAAGTCCCTACCATCCGGCCGGAAATGGGCTCGTGGAACGTTTTAACGGTACCCTCACCACCATGTTACGTAAGCTGGGTCAGGAGAAACCGGAAGACTGGGACCTATATATATCGGCTGCCTTATTCGCCTACCGAGAGGTACCCCAAGCGTCTACGGGATTCGCGCCAGCTACACTTTTATTTGGCAGACATATTAAGGGGCCACTAGAAGCCTTACTTCGGTCCCTGACAGACCAGAAGGCTGACGAGACAGTCGTCTCTGCAAGCAAGTATGTATCCGAGCTTAAGGAAAGACTAAAGCTAGGATGGGATCTAGCTACTACCAACCTTAAGAAAGCCCGCGCTAAAATTACTAAAAGATACAACAAAGCTGCAAAAGAGAGAGAACTACAACCAGGGGAGAAAGTTTTGTTGCTACTTCCAACCGGAAGCAATAAACTTCGCATCGGATGGCAAGGACCGTTTACCGTCCTTAAAAAGATCTCACGTACCAATTACAAGATCTCCATCAAAGGAAAGGAGAAGGTCTTCCACGTAAATCTGCTTAAGAAATATTTGGAAAGACCGGTGCCATCCTCCGAGCATCTCCTGGCCGTCGCCATAGCAACGGAAGACGAGGAAGATGATGATGGTTGCATGGAGTATCCATTGCAACCCACAGAATCCTTTAAATAGGTCAAGATCGGCGACAATCTCTCACCAGAACAACAAACAGAAACCAGGGCTCTACTAAAACAGTACAGTGCAGTCTTAACGGATGTACCTGGTCGAACAAATCTTATTGAATTTGATATGAAATTAACAAACGAGACCCCTGTTCGAACCAGAGTTTACCCCATCCCGTACGCTAAAGCGGATGCACTTTGCGGAGAAATAGACAAGCTGCGTCAGGCAGGAATTATTTGTGAGTCTACATCTCCTTACAGCTCGAGCGTAGTGCTGTTGCAGAAGCCCAATAAGGAAGTTCGGCTGTGCATTGATTACAGGTTGCTAAACGCTGTAACGGAATTCCAGCCCGAACCTCTCCAAACTGTTTCTGAGTTGTTCACCAAGCTCAGCAAAGCAAAGATCTTCTCCAAGATTGACCTCAGCAAAGGTTATTATCAAATACCAGTCAAGGAGGAAATTAAACCTTTGTTAGCTTTCAGCACTAGTGAAGGACATTACACATTTAATGTGATGCCGTTCGGTTTGCATAACGCACCAGGAGTGTTCACCAGGATGATGAAGAAGCTTCTAGAACCTTTGCAAAGTCCCCATATCCATAATTTCATGGATGACATATTAATTGCATCGGAAACCTATGAAGAACATATTGCTACGGTTGCTATGCTCCTCAGGAGACTACAGGAAACGGGTCTCACAGCCAGACCTAGCAAATGTCTTATCGGGTTTGAACAGTTAGACTTCCTGGGGCACACTATTTCTCACGGATGCAGTTGGCCTATTAAGAAGAACGTGGAGAAAATAGTGGCAGCAAAAAGACCCCGAACGAAGAAAGACGTACGTTCCTTCATATCTGTAAAGTTTCTTTTCTTCTTTATTTCCCACTCTGTAAAGTGTCAGTCGGTGTGCTCTGTAAGGAAGCGTGGTGTGTTGTTGAGATCAGGCATGCTCCAGTCTACCCAGCTGTAAATGGGTAACTCACCCTAGTCCTGAGTTAGGGAAGGCAAAGGCTCCAGGGGAAGCAGGCCCTAAACTTGGTCACTTCAACCGACGCAGGATGGTGTATGTATGAAGTAGAAGTGTAGAGTGTGATTACCGCGAATGGTGTACTGTTCGTGTGCTGACCAATATAACCACTCATACACTTGTGTCTACAAGGCACCAATGCAGACTGCTGGAATCTTTGTTTACTCAATTTATTCAGACGTACACACTGGGACATACGAGTACATCATGGTATGTTGACATATCAATTTGTAGGTATACATAGCAGATCTGAAGTCATGACACATTCAGAAATAATGGGCAGTACATCAAAAGTTCAATGTCATGATATATTAAGGCCGCATCCCCCTATCTGACTAAACGCGTCAGTGAAGGCGGATCGATAAATAACTAAAGTTACTTGACGTCCATAGTTTGTAGTATATATTCTGAAACCACGAAAGGGGGGGTTTCTAGCAAGATTGAGATCTCCCTGTCACTGTCCGATAATAGGATAAATAATCTGTTCTCTTGGCAGTGATCAAAACATATGATGACCGAAATCTAACATGGCTGCCTCCCTGAGTTGCCGTTCACTCATTCATAGGAAGGAGAATATAAGCCAGAGTTAATTTATAATGGGTATATAAATGATTTCATAAATGTTTCCATACAGCTCTACGGTGATCAGGTTAATTCACGTAGCCATAACCGCTGCAGGAAAGTCTGTCATCTTCGTCGATACAAAACACGACCCTAGCGATACGAAGCACAATGTTCCATCTAGGTCGAATCGACATGAGATCATCAAAATAGGGTCTGGCAATACATGGAGTCCGAATTATACATTGTACCGTACCTTAGGAGAGTCTCTAACATAAACTATAGTAGAGATACCATCTCCTTTAGAAGAAAACCACTTCATGAATCATATTTCCTTAAGAATCTACCAGCCCTTTGAAAAGTGCGTACCCGCCATTATCACGGTACATCGGAACTCATCACGACTTGTCAAGACAACTCATACTTCCGCTAGACCGGAATAACAAGAATCTAGTCCCTCCTACCCATCCAAAATATACAATATAGGACTGATTCTACTTGTACTAATAATATGTAATACATATGAATTCAGGCCATAAACACAATAAGCAAATTAATATATTTTCTGGCCCTAAAAAATAAGTACAAACGTAAGCGCAATATCCTTGCGCCGGATCAATATATGCACGCAACAGATTACCACACCCCTCGGGAAAAAAA
This sequence comes from Oreohelix idahoensis, assembly GCA_024509875.1. NCBI lineage: Eukaryota > Metazoa > Mollusca > Gastropoda > Stylommatophora > Oreohelicidae > Oreohelix > Oreohelix idahoensis. The sequence goes on from JAMPIV010011905.1 coordinate 37,436, forward strand.
ATGGTACATTTTTTTTTTGAAATACATCTAGGAGCAACATACAATAGGCTCACAACGCACCAATAACAATGCGCAGATGATAAGCATAAGTTTTATGACCTTAGAGAAAGTACTTCTCTAAGTATAAATATTTCCAGAGAGGTGTCACCAACGCATACTACAATATTAGCAATGACACAATTTCCACATTAGTTTATACATAAATTTCATCTAAGATATCTTAACATCATGATAATCAAAGACGAAAAACATTGAAAGATCAGCGGTGAATAAATATCAATGAACCGCTAAGTAGTGTTACAATCAATATATGATATATTACATATGTGTACACATTTCAACATAGAAACAACTGTATCAAAGTTGTATAACAGTTATGAATCATGTGGGCATCTAGACAAAATATCTGCCATCACATTTTCTGACCCACGGATAGCTCGCACCGAAAAATGAAATGGCTGTAGAGCAATCGCGTATCGCGTTGATCTCGCGCTCTTCAGATTTTTACTCTGAATAGCCGTAAGAGCTTTCTGGTCAGTTTCCACAATGAAATGCGCGCCCAGAAGAAATCTTTGCAGTTTAAGGATTGACCAAACCATAGCCAATAATTCACGGTCTAGGACCGAGTAATTCTTCTCTGCGGCATTTAATTTCCGAGAAATATACATCACAGGATGCAGAGTTCCAGAGTACTCTTGCATTAGTGCAGCTCCAATCCCGGTGGATGAAGCGTCACTACGAAGAATAAATGTCTTATCCTTAGAAGGCAATACTAGGATAGGTGAAGTAGAAAACATAGTTTTAACCTTATCCAAAGAGGATTGACATTCTTGAGTCCAATGGACTACATTAGGAGACCCTTTCTTTAGCAAGGAAGAAAGAGGTGACATAATGGAGGACAGATTCGGGATGAATCGTCCATAAAATTGTATTAGACCTAAGAGACTTCGTACTTGCTTTTTAGTCTTAGGAATAGAAATGTTAAGTATCTTACTTGTATTATGGTCTTCTGTTTTTAGGAACCCATGACCAACACGGTGTCCTAAGAAAGATATTTCGCTAAAACCAATACATGCTTTCGATGGTTTCGCTGTCAGGTTATGCTCGCGTAAGATAGACAATAGTTCATTTATACCATTATAGTGATCGTTCCAAGTATCACTGAAAAGACAGATGTCATCAAGATACGCAATGACATCTGAGCGATGAGATAGGATTCGACGCATCATGCGTACAAATGTTGCAGGGGCGTTCATAAGACCGAAAGGCATGAAATTCCATTGGAATAGACCCCTAGGCGTCGAAAAAGCAGTAAACGGTTTGGCGTGTTCGGATAGTGGAACTTGCCAATATCCCTTAGACAAATCGAGTTTAGTAAAGAAGTGAGAATTCGATAGTCTCGTAAGTAGCTCTTCTAGTAAAGGCATAGGTTCAGCATCGAATTTAGTCACTTGATTCAATTTGCGATAATCCACGCAAAGACGTATGTTATTGTCTTTTTTCCGTACTATAACCATCGGCGAAGAATATGCTGATGTGGATGGTTCAATAATTTTTAACTCTATCATCTCATCTAACTCTTTCTCTACCTGTGCTTGAAAATGTATCGGGATAGGATACGGTCTGACTCTTATAGGACTATGGTCAGTAAGAATAATGTCATGTTGAATGACATCAGTTTGACCAGGAATGTCAGTAAGGACATCCTGAAATTGTTCTAACATAGTAGAAACTTGTTTCTGCTCTCCTGGAGATAATTCTGGAGAAATTGCCACATCTTTCCATGATTCATTAGAGTGAAGAGGAATCATTGGAAAAGGTAAATTTACATCCGAGAAACTCGTTTCCTCATCCTGTATTACTGACAGAGATGAGTACTGTCCATGTTGGACTGGAAAATCGTCCGTTGCCTGGAAAACAGGTTGTAAATAATCAGGACGTTCATGGAATTCCGTGAGCATGTTGATGTGGAAGGTTTTACGCTTCCCGTCAATATCGACGATATAGTCAACATCGGAAACTTTTGATATTATATCGTACGGACCTTTCCAAGAAATGAGAAGTCTATTTTCCCTACAAGGTAGCAAGACAAATGCTTTGTCACCTGGACAAAGTTGACGCAAACATCTCTTTTTATTGGCAAATTCCCTTGCCTTCTGTTTCGCAAATTCAGAAGAAGCAGTTGCCAATTTGCATGCTTCAATAATCTTGTGTCTAAGTGCGATGACATATTCATAAGAGGATTTTGTGTCATCGACAATATTATCAGCAGTTATAAGATCATGAAGTAAGGACATAGGACCCCGCGGTTTCGCGCCAAAGACAAGTTCAAAGGGAGAAAATCCTGTATGTTCGTTGGCGACCTCTCTATATGCAAAGAGAGCCGCGGGTAAAACCCTATCCCAATCCTGAGGATGATCTTCCGTTATCTTACCTAGTAGGTTTTTCAGAGTTCTATTCAAACGTTCCACCATCCCATTGGACATAGGATGATAAATACTACTCAGCGATCTCTCTATCTTCAGAGTCGACATTACTTGAGACATGGTATCCGATATGAGTTGGGTACCATGGTCGGATAATATTTCTGCTGGAAACCCCAGACGAGAAAATATTAACCAAAGAGCATCTGCGACATCAGCAGTAGTTATGCTCTTTAGAGGAACAGCCTCCGGCCAACGTGTGCACATATCAACACACGTCAAAATAAATTGGTGTCCTCTAGCAGACTTTATCTTAAATGGACCAATGATGTCTATCGCCATTTTTTGAAATGGCCGAATGGGAATGTCTGCAGCCTGAATAGGTGCATCATGGCGTGGACCTCTGGATTTAATCTCTTGACATACTTTACAAGATCGACAATAGATTCGTATGTCCTTATTCACAGCAGGCCAAAAGAAAGATTGAAGAACTCTAGCTTTAGTACGGGAAAAACCCATATGTCCAGCACACTGTGAATCATGAGCGTGCTGTAAGATTTTAACTCTCATATTTTTAGGCACAAGGATTTGAGAATGAATGGACTTAGCGGAGTCTTGTACCATACGTACAAGTACGCCATTCTTCATCGTAATCCAAGATTTACGATTAGTATCCTTATTCGGATCACCTTTTGTTGCCAGAGTAAAGAATTTCTTTAGAGTAGGATCATCTTCCTGCTGTTTGATAAAGGAATCGTGGGAAATCTCCAAGGGATCATCTCGGATCTGCGCATCATTATCTTCAGAATGTGAAGATTGTGGCATATTAAGAGCTTGAGCCCTAGTGATTACTGCATTAGCAGATTGCATATTAACATTTTCCCAATTAGAAATTTGCTGTGGAGTGCATTCTTTCACCCCGTGAATGCGACCGATGATAAGATCAGCGATCGGATTCGGCAAGAGACATGCTTGCACCTCTCCTGTAAAGAAAGGCGTAGCAATATTGATAATGGCAGTGGAGTACTTCTCCAATGTGCCACCAAATGTTACACATTTGACTATATTGCCTGTAGCTCGAGAAGGATTTACGAGTGATTGCCTCACTCCAATGGTAGTGCACCCCGAATCGAAAAGAATTGATACCGGAGTACCATCTATTAGGCCCCTATTAAAGACAAGAGCACCCCTTCCATTATGCGCAATTGACGCATGGAGAGCGGGAAGCGGGTGACCGCAGCTTAAAGTAGAAACTGTGGTTGGATCGAATAATGTTTTGCATTGCGAACACTCAGATGCTCTAGCAAAATCGAAAGCGGAATTTGCTACACTGTTGGAGTCTTTTTTATCATTATTCTGATTATCGGTGTCGTGGAACTCCTGTTGTGCAGAGTTAGCCTGGTAATAAGATTTACCATGTCTTTTGTGTTGTGATCTACCTCGGTTATAATTGTCTCTATAATTATTATTGCCTCTGTTATAACCCCTATTTGGGTTTGAATCATAATATTCATGATCATAATCATCATGCTCGTTATATTGAGTATCCCTGTAATATTGTTTTTTTTGTCTCCATGAAGCACTTGGGTAGTTCCTATAGCTACTCCCTTTCCGAGAATTTCTAACATTATGGGTACCCCTCGCGTGTCGAGGACTATCAGCCCGATTCCAGTTCTTCAAAGAAGAACTCTGATTTGAGCGGTTATCTTGGTTTTGATACTTATTCCAATTAACCTTTTTATCAAATTTATTTTTAGCTCCTTGGAATTTGTGTGAGTAATTCTGATTATATTCTGTTGCCGAAGCAACTGGCATACTCTCTTTAATGTTAGAGTTACTAAGAATCATGTCAGGGTGTGCCGTGGCATACTGGTCACAATATTCTTCCATTTGCTTTATTGTACCAGGTTTACGCTCATGTAAGAACTCTAGGAATGATTTATTTACAGAAGACATGACCTTGTCTCTTAGCAATAAATCCGTAAGACCATCAAATGTTTTCTCTGTTTTGGATAATTCAATCCATCGTGAAAGTGTAATTCGTGCTTTTGAGATGAAATCTGAGAATTCTACACCTACCTCAGGTCTCATTGTTTTAAACAAAAGACGGTAACCTTCCTCAGACAGCTGATATCTCTTTATCAAAGCTGCCCTAACAGCATCATAATTATCTTTGTCGGCCTCTTCAACAAAATATAACTTACTCAGAGACTCCCCTTTTAGATTTTCAGACAACTGATTCACATACTGTGATTTGTCAACATTATGAGATCGACAAGCCCGTTCAAATCTAGAAAGCCAAAATGTTATGTCATCACTGGTAGGGTTAAACGCTGGTACCTTGACCTTGTACACAAAGGGTTTACCATTACCACCAGATGCCTGATTAACATTACTCATACATGTCAATTTTAATTTCTCTAATTCAAACTCATGTTCTCTTATTGCTTTTCTCTCTTCAGCTTCTCTATCTAATCTTTTCTGTTCTGCAGCAGCAGCAGCTTCTAATTTTTTCTGTTCTGCAGCAGCAGCAACTTCTAATTTTTTCTGTTCTGCAGCAGCAGCAACTTCTAATTTTTTCTGTTCTGCAGCAACTTCTAATTTTTTCTGTTCTGCAGCAACTTCTAATTTTTTCTGCTCTGCATCAGCTTCTAATTTCTTCTGTTCTGCCTCAAATCTCCTTTCCTCCACTTGCATCTGCAATTTCTTAAGTTCAGCAGCAGTATCAGCTTCTTTTTTCTAATCTTTTTTCTTCAGCTAGAGCTTTCCTTTCTTCTGCAGCAGCTTTTTTTCTTCTATTTGAAGTTTTCTCTCCTCAGCCGCAGCTTTTTTTTCCTCAGCAGCAGCTTTTCTTTCTTCAACAGCAGCAGCAGTTTTTTTTCTCTTCTGCAGCTAATGCTTTGTCATATTGAGCAACAGCCCATTGTTCTAAGTCTTTTCCAGTCTTATCAAGAGATTTTCCTTGTGCAATGAAATAATCTAATGTAGACATATTGTCTTCTTAAATCAGAAACCTGAAAAATTAAATAAATTACCCTATTTCACTTTAATGGGAGACAAGTCTATACCATAGACTTAGTCTTAGTCCAAACTTGTATGGTTTATAATAACCAATGATAACTTGAGTACCTGTGGACAACAATAACTGTATCTCAAATACTGTGGGAGACAAGCCTTACAAAGGTCTTGTATATCTCAATGTAATCAAAGATCACTTGGGTACCTGTGGAAAAAATATTTCCCTTTACCAATCACTTTGGGAGACAAGCCTTACAAAGGTCTTGTACATTTTGTTTTATAACAATAACAATCATAAAGTACTGATCTGTACTATACTATCAGTGTATACCACTATACGTCATATGTCAACTAAAGACATTACAAAGGACAAACAAGAAAAGACAATATGAAAACATTTGCAGAGATCAAATTAAATTAAATAGGAGAAATGAAAAAAAAAATGATCACAGAATCCGTGATGATAACTGCAATAAGATAACAAGACAAATAACGCCACAGTGTATAAACATAAGGGTGTAAAGAAATCAAAAATAGAAAAGATGAGACCTACAATTATACAAACAAATCAAACAAAACTAAGGAACACAAAATTATTAACAAAAACAACGAAGAAAAAGAACACCTCATCACAACTAACAGAAATAGCAGCAAATTGTTGCTAACAAATTTCCAATTAAGAAAATGTGTACCTATAGAATACTAGTACCAGACCAATGTCACTCGGCATACCTTGTACTAGTCACACAGAACATAAACTAATTTAATACATAACAAATAACATGTAAGCATAAATAGCATATAGCATACAATATAATTTATGTCATGAATGGAATGTGTTGCAGGTATAGTGTTGTAAAGCAGGCACAGTTTATTTTAATACTAATAACTTGCCACTTTATTCAGTAATAGATTTAATTTTAAACTATTACACTGTCAATTTTTCTCTGTTGAGCATATGAAGATCCAACGATGAACTATGCACTTTATGTTCAACAACACTGTGATTCTTCTGTACGTTGAGAAATGTCAACAATACTGCTCCAGATATTTTCTACACTTGATACCACTGTCCTGTGTAATACTGTCTGTACAGCGAAAAACTGTCAACAAGCGCTGACCTAGATACAGCATCCTATCGGTAATACAGGTCAAGCTGACATCGACTGTATAGCTGTCCTACTGGTGTTGATGTGGTCAAACAAATGTTCTTTCAGCTGTAAACTGTGATTCTCAACACAAAACTGCGTAAGCTGGACCCAGGAATCTGGCTCGCCACTGTAAAGTTTCTTTTCTTCTTTCCACTCTGTAAAGTGTCAGTCTGTATGCTCTGTAAGGAAGAGTGGTGTGTTGTTGAGATCAGGCATGCTCCAGTCTACCCAGCTGTAAATGGGTAACTCACCCTAGTCCTGAGTTAGGGAAGGCAAAGGCTCCAGGGGAAGCAGGCCCTAAACTTGGTCACTTCAACCGACGCAGGATGGTGTATGTATGAAGTAGAAGTGTAGAGTGTGATTACCGCGAATGGTGTACTGTTCGTGTGCTGACCAATATAACCACTCATACACTTGTGTCTACAAGGCACCAATGCAGACTGCTGGAATCTTTGTTTACTCAATTTATTCAGACGTACACACTGGGACATACGAGTACATCATGGTATGTTGACATATCAATTTGTAGGTATACATAGCAGATCTGAAGTCATGACACATTCAGAAATAATGGGCAGTACATCAAAAGTTCAATGTCATGATATATTATGGCCGCATCCCCCTATCTGACTAAACGCGTCAGTGAAGGCAGATCGGTAAATAACTAAAGTTACTTGACGTCCATAGTTTGTAGTATATATTATGAAACCACGAAAGGGGGGGGGGGGGGGGTTTCTAGCAAGATTGAGATCTCCCTGTCACTGTCCGATAATAGGATAAATAATCTGTTCTCTTGGCAGTGATCAAAAACATATGATGACCGAAATCTAACATGGCTGCCTCCCTGAGTTGTCGTTCACTCATTCATAGGAAGGAGAATATAAGCCAGAGTTAATTTATAATGGGTATATAAATGATTTCATAAATGTTTCCATACAGCTCTACGGTGATCAGGTTAATTCACGTAGCCATAACCGCTGCAGGAAAGTCTGTCATCTTCGTCGATACAAAACACGACCCTAGCGATACGAAGCACAATGTTCCATCTAGGTCGAATCGACATGAGATCATCAAAATAGGGTCTGGCAATACATGGAGTCCGAATTATACATTGTACCGTACCTTAGGAGAGTCTCTAACATAAACTATAGTAGAGATACCATCTCCTTTAGAAGAAAACCACTTCATGAATCATATTTCCTTAAGAATCTACCAGCCCTTTGAAAAGTGCGTACCCGCCATTATCACGGTACATCGGAACTCATCACGACTTGTCAAGACAACTCATACTTCCGCTAGACCGGAATAACAAGAATCTAGTCCCTCCTACCCATCCAAAATATACAATATAGGACTGATTCTACTTGTACTAATAATATGTAATACATATGAATTCAGGCCATAAACACAATAAGCAAATTAATATATTTTCTGGCCCTAAAAAATAAGTACAAACGTAAGCGCAATATCCTTGCGCCGGATCAATATCCAGAACGATTACTCCTATAATCAAAAGTGTGAATCAAACATGGATTCTCTCGCTTTTACCATAGACAGCATTTTCATACACAAATGAATGAATGTCTATATTTTTCCCATATTAAATAGCCATATCGATTTTTGTAATATGTGCGTCAAAATATGCACGCAACAATATCGCTATGTGCATATTATCAGAAATACATCCAGAACTTCAACGGACTGACAGCACCTCTGACTGACCTCACAAAGAAAGGTTGTCCTGATAAGGTCATATGTCATCAAAAGTGCGAACACGCGTACAGCACTTTGAAAGGACAGTTGTCTGCATACCCCATCTTGAGGTTGCCTGACCTCAACAAACCTTTTGTACTGAGAGTCGACGCGTCAGGTCAGGGCATCGGGTCAACACTGCTTCAAGCCGATGACAGTGACCTGAACATGCTATTTCCAGTTGCCTATGGCAGTCGGAAATTAAATAAAGCGGAACGGAACTACTGCGTAGTTGAAAGGGAATGTCTTGCTCTGATTGACGGTATCAGACGCCATCATGAGTTTCTTTATGGTACATCTTTCACGGTGCAAACAGACCACGCTCCGTTAGCATTTCTGGGTGCAAATAAAGAATTTAACGCAAGGATCATGCGTTGGGCTCTTCTTTTAAGCGTTTATTCTTTCAAAGTGGAATATATTCCGGGAAGACAGAATGTCGGGGCTGATTTCCTGAGTAGAAACTGGTCTACAGAGGAAGAAGAGCAAACTGAAGATACCACTCATCCTAAAATCACCAATCAGGTCACCTCCATTGTCAAAAAATGAAACATGAAAAATAGTTTCATGTCTAAAAGTGGGGACGATTGTGACGTACGTCTAGTTCGACAAGTGAATTTTCCCTGATATGATGGATGATTAAAGGGACTTTTAGCTTTTCATAACATTAGAACCCCTGAACATTTGTTGTAACTTTTCGTTTCGCCAGAGCGAACCGACCGGGACTCATTTAGATAGTGCGACCACGATCAAAGAGACAGACTGAGGGATTTCAGGGGAGACTATCGGCGCTATCAAAGACAGTAGTGGTCCCTGAAACGATTTCGCATCTCGGTGTTAAGCACGGAACCGATCGCAGCCAGAGCGAACGGGGAAAGCTGACGCAAGCAGCGAGCGAAGATACGAAGAGGCCAGGGGCGGCTTCTCTCTTTGGATTTGGCGGTCAGATCCCCCAAAGTCATGAGATCAAAAAAGCTGTCAAAGTTCTCATGTCCCACTCATCTTGCATTGCAGTTGTAGATATACAGATCACTTAGAAATACACTTCATCACTCGCTGGCCAGAACTTGATAGAAGCACTAGCGATATTTGAAATCTTGCTAGATCATCCCATGGATTTTATACATATTTGCAGTGAATTCTATTCTGTGCAAAGCGATTGATCACCTTTTGCAATCCCAGCAATAACGAAATCTTTCAGAGTTTCCATACTCGGTTCTTAAACTTCCAGACAGTTTGATGAGACATTTTTTTAAAGTAAATCTTGTGGTGGTCCGGTACGGCCTAGCTATCATAATTACATGAAAGAAAGCCAACCCAAGAACATTTGATTATTATCATCAAATTAAATCTGTAAGATAAACTGGAAGATGAACAGTGCCAGTAGCGATAGTTTATATACTGCTCTATTGTGAGAGATTACCGATTTACCTGAATGTGACCGAGCCTAGTTTTTCCTCACTGGATTAAAAACTTTCCCGGTCAGTGGCTATCATCACGCAGTGAAGGATTATACCATCACCTCATTTTTCACCCCTATGTCGAACTGCGTCAGTGCCATCCCATAGACTCGTTTCTTTATAATAAAACACAAGAACTCTTAGAACTTCAAGTCCGGCAATAAGCGGGAATATTTGCTCTCAGTGAATCCTCGCATTATCTGGGGCGGGACATAGAAGGACTAGACAGTTGTCATACGTCAAGAGTTAATTATTGTGTTTATCACTCTAAGGGATTGTCTGATGCTGCAACTCGGTAAGTGTGTGGTGTATATGAGTGTGGATCCGCACAGAGTGTATGAATGACAGGAAATTAATTCTTTTGTGTAACCATTTGTTAACTTGCCTACCGGGTAATACGTTTTCTGTATATCAGGCATTGTTCCCTTTTTTGTGGGATAATTTGTTAACTCTGTTTCATCCCCCCCCCTTTTTTTTCTTTGCTTAGGAAAGGGAAGACACCATTGGGATAACAGTAAATTTTGTCTACCACCATAACTAATATTGTAACACCTCTTTCAGAGTAATTAAATTCACTGTTGGGTTACATTACCTATGCTCCTGATAACTATCTATCTTGAGACTGTGTTGGAATACCCAAAAGCCCAAACATTCCCTATTTGTTTAATATAGCTGTATCCACGTCGTCTGGGTGCTTGAAGCAACAAATCGGTGTGAGCGCAGACGTGTGTCTGGAAAACTGGCAAATAATTGTTTGACCAGGAGAGTGGAAGAGAAGATTGAGAGAAACGATTTGTCGTAAATAAGTCTGTTTTTACTCTCCTCCAGCACTCTGTGGAGCATCATATTTAATCTATACATTTCTATCACTGAGTTTTCATCATCATTCTACACTCTAAACCGGACTACTATTTCTAGGCTCTTTTCTCTCAAAATAAATTTACGACACATGCCAAGATCATTTCATGACGATCTCCAGTCTGGCCTGTACCCCTCGGAGATTAGACAACAGACATTTTTCATACAACTGTCAACTGTTTGTCAATGCTACAGAGATATTGTCAAACTTAAGAAGGACTGTATACTAAAGTTTTCATCAGAACGCCCTTGTCTTAGAGATAACCCACTTAACATAACTTATAACTACCTTGGACATTACATGCAAACATGTGAATCCTCCTACCTGGGAGAGGATTTAGAGACTGGGGTGGATTTGGTGTTATGGATGTTATTAGTTAATATTATTTGTTTACCAAGTGAGGTCAGCTGTGTAGGCCCCTGAGTTTAGTAGTTGATTGTTAAGTATTTTCAGGGAACCTAGCTGCTACCACCCTATGATCTCACTGGGCGCTATATTTTTACTTATTTGTTAGGTGACTACGTCTAAATGTCTAGGGTAATGAAGGTATCGTGCAGTGTAAGTCAAAACAATACAATTACACTTTAATTCTAACACATAAATAGGACTGGGTCAATACAACAACCACATACAGACTAACACTCTATGATATATCTTATAGAATTCTGTGGCTGAATATTATGTAATAGGCTATATTACAATTTTATTTGCCCTGATTCAGAATTTTCTGAGTCAGGACCAACAACAAAATGAAATTTATGGTTTTATTTACATAAAATTAAATACCACAATAGATCTTCTGTCCATATAAAGCAATATTGCAATCTAAATTATATTTAGGTATTACTATAGACTAAGTTAACACTGGCAATTAATGGTGGGTTTGGGATGTTCTCGTCATCCCCTCTCTTTTCTTTATCTCTTGTGGAATGTTTATTCAACAGTCAAATGTTTTATTTATTTTGTTTTAATACAAGTGGATGAACTCTTTGTGCCGACACACTGGCACTTATCTTTATGTGGGTCGTAGTTACGATGCTGACAATCTCCTATATTTCATGGGTTTATTTGTGGTAGACAGCGTGTACCAGCAAAAAAATTTCAATCGAATGACCAATCTGACACAGTCCCTGATGTAGTGTGATAGACAGCGTGTACCAGCAAAAAATTGCAATACTTCTCTCACGGAGATAAATACACCAGGGTTCTGGCACTAGCTTAGTACCAGAACAAAAACCCTGAAACAAGGTTATAACTGTACTTTTTCTCTTGTTGAGGTGATCACTGGCCCAAGACAGTATACATGTTGTTAGGTGTGTAGTGCGAGCGGATGATGAACTGAGTGTGGGTGCGAATGAAGGCGCGAATGTGTTTAGGCTCGTATGTATGTAGACCCTGCAACCCATACACTCACATGCAGTAGTCAAGGATGCTTGGACACTGCAGACACGTTTCAAAACATTTATTGACGAGAACACACATGGTATCAACAGGAACAGTCAGTGTAAACAAGGTCATGCTGACCGGAAATCGATAGGTATACATTAGGCATTCATCAAGCTGGTAAACATTTGAATATTCGTGCATGGTCAATACAATGTTCTTCAATAAGGACAGTTCGTGGCGTCGCCCTGGGATTACTGACTAAACGCGTCAGATACCTTAATCACTTTGACACATAGGTGCAACTTGGCATTCCCCGCCAATTGCACATTATCAGGCTGTAGTATAATAGCCGAAAACACAGGCCTCGTTCTGACGTCGGCTGTGTACTTCTGATAAGCAGGTTACCATCAACCCTGCAGTAATGCTTATTGTAGACATAAATATGCCGCCAATCTGCGGCTCCCACAATATATCTTCGTCACTGGATTTCTGGATGGTATGAAGACTAATAGTCTTGAATGGCTACCTTGAGCACAACATATAAGTTCTGAAATGGAGGACCGGTGAGCTGCAGTTCACAGACTAGGCAATCTTCTAACATGTTCTGCTACCGAAAGCATAGTAATGGAAAAAGTCGGTATTACCTGTAACCGAGTCCACAGAACAATATAAGAAACTCTGCTGTCATTCCAACGCACAGAGATTCACTGGGGAAAACTGCCAGTGCAGTCACTTCGAAGATTCTCCCCGAAAAACACAATGGACTCTCGTCCCTTCAGAAACCAGGACACTTCCCCGGCTCGCCGGAAGTCTAACTCAACTCCCGCTTAAAAAAACCTGCCCATGGGCATACGCCCGAACTGTCTACCTTTGACCCTAAAGGTCAAACACAATGAATGAATAAACAAGGGAAGACAACCCCTAATCAACCTGACATCGCAGGTAAAGACACAATTATTCTTATGATAAAAACATAAGCAAATAACTTGACAGATGACTCCGTCAAAAATGACAGCAACATATTACTACCACCCCCCTGTAAAAAAAAAAAATGAATTTTTTTTTTTTTTTAATATGTCCATGAGCAAGATTGCACAAGTATCACTTATGTGCTCATGAAAAAATGAACCTAATATCAGGTACAATAGACGCATAAACAAAGCGTCTGAAGAGGATACAAATCATCTCCCAACATAGGAGAAAATATCTCCTTTAAGCCAAACAAACTAAGGGGGTACCATTAAAGAAACCTAAGTTGCTGGCAATACCAATCATATATCAATCATTACTAAATACTATAATTATAGCAATATACAAATGTCATGAATTACAATGCTATATTAGCAACATATCATTGATGGATGGACAAAATGAAATTTGTTAAATTATCTAAACATCATCCAAATACATTTGTATTACAACATATTAGGATATTAAGGACAGACAAAAGTCTGAAAGTGTATCAGGAAAAACTAGGACACAAGATTTAACTGGAATCATGTGGGCATCTGGACAATATGTCCGCCATCACATTATCCGAACCACGGATAGCTCGCACCGTGAAATGGAAAGGCTGAAGAGCAATAGCATAACGAGTAGATCTCGAGCTCTTCAAATCCTTACTTTGCATAGCCGTAAGAGCTTTTTTGGTCGGTTTCCATAAAGAAATGCGCGCCCAGAAGGAACCTTTGTAGCTTAAGAATGGACCAAACCATAGCCAACAATTCACGGTCTAAAACCGAGTAATTCCTTTCTGCCGCATTTAGCTTCCTAGAAATATACATTACAGGATGCAGAGTTCCTGAATATTCCTGCATTAGCGCCGCTCCAATCCCAGTGGAAGAGGCATCACTACGAAGAACAAAAGTCTTATCAATCGTTGGTAGTCTTAAGATAGGATGAGATGAGAACAAATTCTTAACCTGATCCAATGAAGATTGGCATTCCTGGGACCAACGCACCATATTAGGAGAACCTTTTTTCAATAACGATGAAAGTGGTGCCATAATGGAGGACAGATTCTCAATGAATCTTCCATAGAATTGTATCAATCCCAAGAGACTACGCACTTGTTTTTTTTTTTGTCTTCGGAACCGAGATATTTAATATCTTCGAAATGTTTTGGTCCTCTGTCTTCAACAGACCATGACCAACTCGATGACCTAGGAAGGAAATTTCACTAAACCCAACAAAAGCTTTAGAGGGTTTTGCAGTCAAACTATGCTCACGTAGAGTAGATAGCAATTCCTTTAGACCCAAATAGTGTTCTTCCCAAGTATCGCTGAAAAGACAGATGTCGTCTAAATATGCGATGACATCTGCACGATCTGATAGAATTCGTCGCATCATGCGCACGAAAGTCGCTGGGGCGTTCATAAGCCCGAAAGGCATAAAATTCCATTGAAACAGACCCCTAGGTGTCGAAAAAGCAGTGAGAGGTTTGGCGTGTTCCGTCAGTGGGACTTGCCAATAACCTTTCGACAAGTCTAGTTTAGTAAAGAATTTAGCTTTAGAAAGTCTAATAAGTAGATCATCTAATAATGGCATAGGTTCAGCATCGAACTTCGTAACTTGATTTAATTTGCGATAGTCAACGCAAAGACGTATGTTATTGTCTTTCTTTCGAACAATAACTATCGACGAAGAATAAGCTGAAGTGGATGGTTCAATTATTTGCAGTTGAATCATTTCATCCAATTCTTTCTCGACTTGTGCTTGAAAATGAATAGGTATTGGGTATGGTCTTACTCTGATCGGATTACGATCAGTAAGTATGATGTCATGTTCTATGACATCTGTGTGTCCAGGAATGTCGGTAAGGACATCCTGATATGATTGTAGCGTAGAGGATACTTGACGTTGCTCCTCAAAAGACAAGTTCGAAGAGATTGTAACGTCCCTCCACGATTCCGTTGAAGTCAGTGGAATCGCAGGAAGAGGTAAGTTAACGTCAGAAAAAATAGTTTCCTCATCCTGTATAACGGACAGGGATGAGATGTGACCATGTTGGACTGGAGAGTCGTCCGTCGCCTGGAAAATAGGCTGCAAATAGTCTGGACGTTCAATAAACTCTGTTAGCATATTTATATGGAAGGTTTTATGCTTTCCATCCACATCGACGATGTAGTCGACATCGGAAATTTTGGAGACTATAGTGTATGGACCTTTCCATGAAATGAGAAGTCTATTCTCTCTTGAGGGAAGTAAGACATATGCTTTGTCTCCAGGACAAAGTTGACGTAGGCGTCTTTTTTTGTTAGCAAATCGCCTAGCTTTTTCTTTCGCAAATTCGGAAGATGAAGTTGCTAACCTGCACGATTCGATAATCTTTTCTCTAAGAGCAATGACATATTCATATGACGATTGTGTATCATCGTCAATATTATCAGAAGTTATCAAATCGTGTAACAAGGACATCGGACCGCGCGGTTGCGCACCAAAGACAAGTTCGAAAGGAGAAAACCCTGTATGCTCGTTGGGAACTTCTCTATAGGCAAAGAGGACTGCAGGTAAAACCCTGTCCCAATCTTCAGGATGATCCTCCGTTATCTTGCCAAGTAAGTTCTTTAGTGTCCTGTTAAGACGTTCTACCAATCCATTGGACATTGGATGATAAATACTACTGAGAGACCTTTTAATGTCTAGCGTAGCCATTACCTGAGACATAACGTCCGAAATTAACTGAGTGCCGTGGTCCGACAGTATTTCTCCGGGGAATCCCAGACGAGAAAAATATGAGCCAAAGAGCATCAGCGATATCGACAGTTGATATGCTCTTCAGAGGAATAGCCTCTGGCCAACGCGTGCACATGTCCACGCAAGTGAGGATAAATTGGTGTCCTCTGGCTGACTTAATTTTGAACGGACCAATGATGTCTATAGCCATTTTCTGAAACGGCCGAATCGGAATATCTGCAGCCTGAATAGGAGCAGCATGTCTCGGACCTCTAGACTTGACCTCTTGACAAATTTTGCAAGATCGGCAATAAATTCGTATGTCTTTATTAACAAATGGCCAAAAGAAAGACGCAAGGACTCTAGTTTTAGTTCTGGAAAAACCCATATGTCCAGCACACTGAGAATCGTGTGCATGCTGAAGAATTAAGGCTCTCATACACTTAGGCACAAGAATTTGCGAGTGCATAGACTTGTCCGAGTGTTGTACCATCCGTACCAATATACCATTCTTCATAGTAATATACGATTTGTGATTCGTATTTTGATTGGGATCCCCTTTCTTTGCAAGAAGGAAGAATTTCTTCAAAGAAGGATCCTCTTCTTGACGTTTAACAAACGAGTCATGGGAAATCACCAAGTGCTCGTCTTGGCTATCAACTTCATTACTATTATCCGATGAAGTTGGGGGATTAAGAGCTTGAGCTCTTGTCACCACTGCATTGACCGTTTGAATGTTTTTTTTTTTCTCCCAACTAGAAATTTGTTGCGGGGTGCATTCCTTAACCCCATGAATACGACCGATTATAAGATCCGCAATAGGATTAGGAAGAAGACATGCATGGACATCTCCTGTGAAGAAGGGAGTGTCAATCCTAATAATAGCAGTAGGATAACTTTCCATAGTACCACCAAATGTAAAACATTTGATTGTTTTTCCAGTGGCACAGCAAGGATCTATCAGAGACTCCCTAACCCCGACGGTAGTACATCCCGAATCGAAAAGTACTGAGACTAGCCTATCATTTATTAGACCTTTATGTAAGATGAGAGATCCTCTCCCATCATGCGCAACTGTAGCAGGTAGAGCAGGAAGAGGGTGACCACAACTTAGAGTAGATACAGTCGATGAGTCGAACAATGTTAAGCATTGGGGGCATTCAGTTGCTCTCCCAAAATCGAAAGCACAACCAGTGATAGCCCTAGAGTTACCACTATCATTTACTGTATTACAGGCTCCATCAAACTCTTGTTGTGCAGAGTTTGCCTGTTGGAAAGGTCTTTTTTTGTTAAACCTAGGTCTGCCTCGATTATCATTTCCCCTGTAATTATTTCGACTATCATTTCCCCTGTAATTATTTCGACTATCATTTCCCCTGTAATTGTTATCATATTGCCTATTGTAATCATCATTCCGGTTTGAATCCCGGTTTCTAAATTCACCATCGTCATAATCTTGACGTCGAGAATGGTTATCTCGAAAGCTCGAATGGTTATTATTACGATAACCCTTGCGAAAGTGTCTAAGATTATTACCATTAAAATTACGAGAACTACCATCTTGTCTCCAATTCATAGACGAAGAACCATCATGTGTTGGATTACTCCGCTTCTGAGTGTAATTCTGATTACTTCCCCTATTCCAGTTTTGTTGAGCACCCTGAAATTTTTTTTTTTGAAATTATGGCCATATGGTGTTGCCGAAGCAGCTGGCAACCCTTCTTTCACTTTAGAATTGCTAACTGTAGCATGGGGATGCGCGGTGGCATACTGACAACAGTATTCCTCCATATCTTTTAAGTTTTTAGGCTTACGCTCATGAAGGAATGCAAGAAAAGAATCATTAACAGATGACAAAACCTTATCTCGCAATAATAAGTCCATTAGACCTTCATATGTTTTCTCAGTCTGAGACAACTCAACCCATCGTGTAAATGTACGACGTATTTTTGTAACAAAATCAGAGAAATCTACTCCATTTTCTGGCAACATTGTCCTAAAACGAAGACGATAGTCTTCTTCTTTTAGTTGGTATTTTTTTTAGCAATGCTGCTCTGACAACATCATAATTAGTCCTGTCATGTTCGTCTATTGTCATAAGAGTAGTCACTGTGTCACCTGTAAAAAATTCCATCAGTTGTTCAACATATTTTTCCTTTTTTTATGTTATGCGTATCGCATAAAAATTGGAATCTATCTAGATAATCTGCTACGTCATCCTTTAAAGGATTGAAATGAGGCAATTTAATCCTATTAACAAACTCCTTTGTCGTACTCGAAGTTGTTTGCTGAGCACCCGTACTCGCCAATTTCAATTTCTCTAACTTCAAAGTTGCGAGTCTTTCATCAAGTTCCATCTTCTGTTTTCTTTCCTCATGTTCCATTTTTTCTAATTTCAGCCTCAGCTTGAAGTTTTCTCTCCTCTGCAGCAGCTTGAGCTTGAATTTTTTTCTCCTCTGCAGCAGCTTGAAGTTTTCTCTCCTCTGCAGCAGCTTGAAGTTTTCTCTCCTCTGCAGCAGCTTGAGCTTGAATTTTTTTCTCCTCTGCAGCAGCTTGAAGTTTTTTGTCTTCCATTTCCATCTGGAATTTTCTTTCATCAGCCTGAGCTTTTCTCTCCTCAGCAGCAGCTTCTCTTTGATACCTTTTCTCTTCAAGTTCTAATCTTCTATTCTCAGCATCTAGCTTCTTTAGTTCAGCATCTGCTCTCCTTTTTTCAGCTTCTGCTTTCAATTTAATTTCCTCTTTTTGTTTCTTTTCTTCTGACTTTAATGCAGTGGCGAATAGAGCAGATGAATATTCTTCCAATTCTTTACCAGACTTACCAAGAGTCAACCCTTGCTGGATGAAGAAATCCAATGTAGACATTCTGTCTAATAAGATCAGTAACCTGAAAAATTCAACAATTACCTTATCCCACTTCAATGGGAGACAAGTCTGAAATGCTAGACTTGTATACTCACTTCACTTTATTTCACACACTTAGTCTTAGACAAAGACCTTGTATGGTCCTCTTGTTTATAATGTAACAAAAAATCACTTGAGTACCTGTGGAAAATAATTCCTTTATATCCCACTCACTATGGGCACAAGTCTTTTTTTTTTTTTTTTTTTTTTTTAAAGAACTTGAATATGTATTTCACCTTGTCTCAATCTTTGTGGATAACAAGTCTTTTATCAAAGAACTTGTATAAATATCTTAGATAATAATATTTTATTAACAATCTCTATATGAAGAGTGTACCTTATCAATAACAATAATAATACATGACCAAGTATATGTATGTAGACTGTGTATGACAATAATGTAGAACAATCATAAATACAAAGACAAAATATACAGAACAATGACCGAAAACGTTCGCGGAAGTCAAATAAACAATACAGCAAAAAGTAAAGAAAATGTTACACAAATGTGTAATGATGACCGCGAAAAATAAACAAGACAAATGGCAACACTGTTATAAACGAAAAGGTGTAAAGAAATAAACGGAAGGAATGAGAGAAGAACAGATACAAACAAAATTAATCGAAAATCAAAGAACAGAAAAATAACGAAAACAACACTAACTGATGTCGTCACAGCTAAAAAAAAATAGCAACAAAAGTCGCTAGCAAATTTCAATTAAGAAAATTGCAATCCCTACAGAACGCTTACAGTAACCCTCGATTAAGTGACATATTTACTGTAAGACCCACCAACCGAAAACCCGCAAAAGAACACAAGAAAAATACACAAAAATAATACAATTAACATAAATAGCAATCAATTCAATGTGTTGCAAAACAAGTTCAGTCACAGCTGAAACTAAAGTAAATTTCTTGCTCCTTGCGAACACAGAAACAAAATGTCAAGCGCGCACTGAATGTCAAATCCACTGTAGCATAAAGTGGTATTCACGAACAAAAGTTACTATGACCTTCTCGACTTAGGACTTGCACATAGAATGTTTACAATTTCCACGTACTGTTTACAAACAGGAACTTGACCTCGAACAATGTAGCTTGAATGCTCGGGCGTAGAAAAGTCTGTTGTTGACTGAAACGTGTAAACGACCAGCGGTACCGTTTACAAAAAGGGACTCGACTTGCAGTTGCGGTCCACGTAGCAAATGCCTAGATGTTAACTTCAGTACTTGTCCTGTTGTGGTTTATGTAGCATTATAACATAAATGCTAGCACTGTTTATCTGAGTCAACAGTTGATGACCTATTTCTGTCCTGTTGTAGCCAAAACTTGCAAGTGTAGAATTAGCGATGTGTGTTACAGCTGTCCAGTGTGTAGCTTAGACCCGCAGATCAGAAATGTAATGTGTACTTGTCCTTCTCACGCAAATAGCCCCATGAAATGTAAATTTCTGGACCACATTAATGTCATCAATAATGTTAATTGCTCGCTCTGTCCACCAGAAATGTATCAGAAGAGCCCACGTAACTGGTCCACCAAAAATGTAACTGTACTTTTTCTCTTGTTGAGGTGATCACTGGCCCAAGACAGTATACATGTTGTTAGGTGTGTAGTGCGAGCGGATGATGAACTGAGTGTGGGTGCGAATGAAGGCGCGAATGTGTTTAGGCTCGTATGTATGTAGACCCTGCAACCCATACACTCACATGCAGTAGTCAAGGATGCTTGGACACTGCAGACACGTTTCAAAACATTTATTGACGAGAACACACATGGTATCAACAGGAACAGTCAGTGTAAACAAGGTCATGCTGACCGGAAATCGATAGGTATACATTAGGCATTCATCAAGCTGGTAAACATTTGAATATTCGTGCATGGTCAATACAATGTTCTTCAATAAGGACAGTTCGTGGCGTCGCCCTGGGATTACTGACTAAACGCGTCAGATACCTTAATCACTTTGACACATAGGTGCAACTTGGCATTCCCCGCCAATTGCACATTATCAGGCTGTAGTATAATAGCCGAAAACACAGGCCTCGTTCTGACGTCGGCTGTGTACTTCTGATAAGCAGGTTACCATCAACCCTGCAGTAATGCTTATTGTAGACATACATATGCCGCCAATCTGCGGCTCCCACAATATATCTTCGTCACTGGATTTCTGGATGGTATGAAGACTAATAGTCTTGAATGGCTACCTTGAGCACAACATATAAGTTCTGAAATGGAGGACCGGTGAGCTGCAGTTCACAGACTAGGCAATCTTCTAACATGTTCTGCTACCGAGAAAGCATAGTAATGGAAAAAGTCGGTATTACCTGTAACCGAGTCCACAGAACAATATAAGAAACTCTGCTGTCATTCCAACGCACAGAGATTCACTGGGGAAAACTGCCAGTGCAGTCACTTCGAAGATTCTCCCCGAAAAACACAATGGACTCTCGTCCCTTCAGAAACCAGGACACTTCCCCGGCTCGCCGGAAGTCTAACTCAACTCCCGCTTAAAAAACCCTGCCCATGGGCATACGCCCGAACTGTCTACCTTTGACCCTAAAGGTCAAACACAATGAATGAATAAACAAGGGAAGACAACCCCTAATCAACCTGACATCGCAGGTAAAGACACAATTATTCTTATGATAAAAACATAAGCAAATAACTTGACAGATGACTCCGTCAAAAATGACAGCAACAGTTATACAACTTATGTCAGTTCTACTGCGTGTGAGCAACACCACAGGCCCTGCATAAGTCTGCTAGGGGACCTTTGTACTTAGCCGTAAAACATTCCCAATAAAGCAGTATCTTATACACTAAATTTTTGTAATAACAAGGTTAATAAATTCGTTCTTACCACAATTCAACGAAAATATCACAAACATACGTTGACTGGCATTAGCATGAATATATATTTATTTAAGTTCAGCTTTGCTCTTGTCCAGACTGCCAAGGTTTTTTATTTTCACTCTTAGCACTGCTGTTCTCAACGCAGCTTGCATACTAACAATTTTGTATCAAATGGCGACAAGCCTTGGAAGCTTTTTGCCAATATCACTAGACTGGCCCAATCACTGCGAGGGTCTAGCTATTCAATTCAAATTTGAAAAAAAACAAAACTCCAAACATACTAGGAGTGAGTCTGCAAAATATATTTAGCTTTTTGGGCCAACCAATACCCTCCTTCCTATACTCCTATACTAACCAATCGGATTTGAATCACTCTAATGCCTCTTTTTAAACTTGCGTCCCCAAATAATGTTATGGATAGAATGAGCAAAAACAACAGTCCGTCCGTCTTACCGTTCGTAGATATATAGTATTATTTCAATATCTTGGTTAATAATTGGGCTACTATGTATATTAAAACATATTATTGCTCAGGAGACTCTAAGCTATCATTATATATGATTTTTATGGCCATATTCATTGTCGGTTGGATTTTCATATTCGTCACTGTTAGTCGTCAATTATATACTTTTCCATAAGTCGGCCATCTTTCCCCCCTTTCTCTATCACTTTTATTCAAAATAAAACAACTTGTTTGGGTTACGTTAGAAATACACTACTAGGCAGGAAATGAGAGCTGTCTATGTGTGTGTATATACATTTCAACTGCGAGAATATAGTACGATGCATGTGGCTTTGCGTCTTGTTTTTCAAATCTGCTAAAGGCCAATACTGTCGCGCGCTCGTTACAATTTTGCGTTTCAAAACCCAAACGCGTGACAATGGTATCATTTCTTCTGTCGCTCCTTCATCCACCTCCCTTCTTCTCTCTCTCGGTCTTGGAACAAATACTCCTTGACCCTGTAAAATGTTATTTTTAATTCTCAAGGACGAACTAGGAAAGCGTGTAAGATTTGACGGCGAGATCATTTTCTAAGCATTTCCACTGTACAAAATGCAGCGCTCTACTGGCGTAGACGACGATAGGCAACCACACACGGGCGGGTTTATTTATTATCATAGGAGTAAAATCTTACTGAATTTAGCGATCATCTCACAAATTTCGCTACAGAGACACATGGACTGTGTAGATTACTCATCATTTTGGTAACAAGTATCATATCACACCATCATTTCGCTTCACATAGTTTCATTCTTCTTTTTAACTAACTACAATATTAATGTCTCATCTGTGTGTTTTTGTGTGAATCGTCTTTCACCATCATCACGTTCTAATTACTACTAACCCTTTATGAGTAGGTATTTAATTAATAAACCCCAAAATCGTTTGATCATTGTCTAGTTCGTTAATGTATTCCTCGTGCTGTCGGTGTTAAACATTTACTCATAGATAAATTTCTACATTCAGATGAGGTTGGGAGCTCTTTCTGTTACGGCATCTAAGGGCAGAAGCTAAGGTGGTGGGGAAACAGAACTCTCTCCATAATTCACTAAAAAACACTGCCCATTGGAAAGCATTCGCATTCTCTACTTCTTGTCCTTATCTCGAATATGTCTCTATTCTTTCTTAACGAGCCAATTTCTGGAGACCTTCTTCATAATATTTCATAGGCTATTTCCGGCGAAACTACTGTTGAAGTTGCCCCAATATACACCATACGTCAGATGTGTCAGAATAGTTTTATTGTTATGTTCTGTGGTGCGTCAGTATAATTTTATTGTTATGTTCTGGTTCGTCAGTATAGTTTTATTGTTATGTTCTGGTTCGTCAGGTATAGTTTTATTGTTATGTTCCGTGATAAGTCGGTATAGTTTTATTGTTATATTCCAGATATGACATTTTCCACAGCAAACTAGAGTTTCTTTGTTCGTGTTTGTGTTCTATACTTTGCCATTCTTCTTCCAATCTTTTTTCTTTAAAAAAAATCAAGACACCGAAGAGAAAAACTCTAAAACGACATCTTCTGCAGAAAACATAACGTTTCTTTACCGGTATTTTCATGTTATTATTGTTTTAGCCCATGCACAAGGAACAGGTTTTTCGCATGTATGGAATACATGGTTCAACCAAATGTGGTTTGTAATCTGGTTATGTTGCGTTCTTTATTCTACAGAGCATATTGCACATTCTGCAAATGTATGTGATGCTTCTTCCAAGATGCAATCAGCTTTATTATGGCGCCTCATAAGGTATATAGTGTATATGAATGGCTTCTTTGCATGGTTTTTACCATATCTCACTTTACGCTGTATCCTTTGAGAAGACATGTGGATTTTAGTTTCTTGCTCTATTTTGTTTTACTGCACCTTTTTCTGTTTCATTTCTTGTAGTTAACGTTATTTTATAACATTGGTTTTGTGTTTATTGATTTTTTAAAAAGTTTATTACGATTTATATGTGTTTTTATCGTCTAATATCCGTCACTAGTCAACTTTCCTTCTTGTTAAAAAAAAAAAAAAAACCCCACTATTTATGAACACACTAAGTGATGACGTAGAACTAATTCATATCACCAAAGGGCTGTCAATGGCTTAAATTATAAATCGGGTCGCCAAGATAGAAACATAGTGAAGACAAAGCAGTAAATACTCAAATATAAGATATCATCATCATGATCATTCTTTGCGTTCCTTATGGTACACGGGGCCACAATTGCAGCTGGTCCCTTGCAGCACCAAGAACTTACCGCTCTTGCAGTAATGTTTTCTGTGGCAAGCAGTTTACGTGATGAAGTTGTCTGTCATATGCACAATCTCAAATTAATCGCCTAGTGGTGCAGTAGTCAAATCTGTGCTTGTCGTTACAGAAATCCGCAAGGATCTGCACGGGCCAAACTTACATATAATCATATTTAAATAGATCAAAAATATGTAAATAGCATATATATCTTTAAATACTAAAATCTGTCATAACTAGTAGAATAAAACGTTTGGTGAAAATAAAATGAAATTTTTAAGTTACATACAAGGACCCCTCAGACACTATTCACGAAGGCGTTCTCCCCCGGCCCCCCCCCCCCCCCCCCTCTTTGCACTAGAGGGTTGTCAATGGTGTAAACATGTAATAGGTTTGCACAGACGAGAATATATTGTGGCCAATCTTTAAGGGGAGGTTAAACCCCCAAAATGAAAAACACAGAATTATAAGTTAATATCTATATCTGGTCATTTATACTAGCAAAATGACTGAAAAAAAAATACAAAACATTGAGGTATATACTAAAAACTTGCAATCTATGGCGGAAAAACTGAAAAAAAGGCAAATTTTAGCTTTTTTGGGTATTTTGTTGCCCAAGATATCTCAAATGTGAGTATAACTTGAGTTATGAAATTTGGCTGTTTCATTTGTTAATATATGATAATGATTGTATACTAAAATAATTTTGATTGGTTTGATATCTGAGTTTTTTTGAATTTTAACATACCAATCGAAAAAAGTTGAAATTTTTAAGGGGGGTCTTGGCTATTTTTCAACAGTTTTGTAGTTTGTTAACATATATAATTTATTGTAGTTTATTTTAATGAGCACTATGTGTACAGCATGTGGCCCAAAATTTACTGCCGTATCACTAATAGTTTTTGAAAAATCATGGGCAACGTGCCCACATTTGTGTGAAAAATGAGGTTTTGAGAAAATTAAGAAAAAAGGGAGGAATTTCACTTTTACACAAAATTTACTCACCTCAGTATCCCCCTGCTATGTAGGAATCATCTCTGGTATTTTCCTTTATTGATTCCATGTTCTGTGTCATACTTTGCAGCTTACTTTTCATTAAATTCTTCATTTCAGCAGACTGTATGCGCTTTTTTTTCAGTTTCCGAAAAAATACATCCTTTCTCTGATAGACATGTACTATGTGGGGGGAAGTGATTGCTCTACCCTCAGCAAACTCAGTACATGTAGGAGAGGCTTTGCTCTCAATATTCACAAGATTATGATACCCTTATCAGATATTAACTGACAATGGTTCACAATTCAGAGGGAAACTGATGGAGGACGTTTTTAGGATTTTTCAAATATTCTCGTCCGCACATTTTATCATCAACAATCGATTGGACAAGTGGAAAGATATAACGGGACTCTACTTACAAATTTATGTAAGCTCGCACAGGAGAAACCAGAATCATGTGATTCATTCTTATCTGCAGCTTTATTTGCGTATAAGGAGGTACCCTACCACTCTACTGGAATACCTCCAGCTACGTTATTATTTCGATGACCCATCAAAGGACCCCATGGTTAATAAAAATTAGCCAGTCAAAATTATTTTTACACATGAAACTATGTTTGAAAAACTTGAATTCTGTTTGCTTCAGGGAAATGAATATGGTATCGAAAATTAAAATCCATGCATTAGAAGCAATATAGCATCACAAATATACCAATTTGTATATTTTACATATATAATTAGGTAAAAATACACTTACCTGACATACTTTAAAAATTTATATAAAATCATCCACAAAGGTTTTAGTGAAAATAAACATACAGAAATGTGGGCAAATGAATGTACTTTCCAGTGCAATATGTATCTAAAATTTGATATTTTCAATGAAATTCTTCATTTTTTTGGGCTTAAACCTCCCAAAGCAATAAAAAAATATGGTAAAATGTTATCTTATCTTGACACAGTAAGTATTACCTGCTGAAAATAAAAATGGGAATGGTGACAAGGAAGTCGACTACACTATAAAACGATACTAGACATTCACAAGTCAACGTCTTGTTGGCCATCATTAATATAAATTAAAATACGATGTACTCACCAGAAATAATCAATTTCAGAAAAAGAAAAATATTCTGCAAACGAAATTCCCTTGCACAAAACAGTTAACTTGCAAAAATCAAAGCACAATATTCAGGCACAGGTCAACATAAGAGAATATACGCACAGTGCAAAGAGGCAAACTCTCGAAACTGAGCGTGGAATAAACTTTCACGTGATTTATACGTTGCTCGCGCTCACCGGGAGCAAGAACCGATTGCCCTCGTCAGATATGCCACCGAATATAATTACATCTGGCACAAGCCAGATACGTTTATGTTGCTGCAGGAGATCTATCACTCGGGGCAAGCCCGACAGATATTTAATTAAAGATGAAAATATATCATTTAGTTTAATTTTTATTTTATTTTTTAAATTAATGAAGAAAAATATCCAGCTCAACCTCTGTTGGGTTATAATTAGGATATATATTGTTTTCAATTCCAAATAATATGAACAACTGCCGATATGAGAAAGTGGCATCACATTTGTCAAATCACTGTAAATAGGGACAATCACAATTATGCTTATATGTTAAATAAATTTTTAAAAAAAACACACACACAAAAATCAAGAAGAAACTCTGAACAATAATAATATTAAAGTGGAGGGGTGTAAAGGCTTAGTGGTTTCAGTTATATAACTACTTACTTTACTTACTTAGTCGTTCCCCTTCTACCGTGAGGTGTAGAGGTTTGGAAGAGAGAGCGCCAGACTATTCTATCGGCTGTGTATATTATATAACTAACAGATATTAAATTGACCTTCATCTGTTAAAAGGCATATGCATTGAAAGAACAGTAATGAGAAAAGTCAAAGAAGTGAGGTCTGACTTTTAACAGTAACCATTCTGCAGAAGTGCCATTGAAACGGTGATGAGAAGAGATCGCTGACGTTCGATACGATATACAATTAGGAAATCTGTTGATATAGTTACCAGATATTCATTGTTCTTGTATCCCCAGGGTAAGGTAAGTAGATCGGGAAAAAAAAACACACACACACAGAAAAGAACAGGAGACAAAAACACTCTTCAGACCGGAAATACAAAAAAATCGTTCCGAACGTAACGATGACTTTCCTGACGAAGGCCTTGTGGCCGTAACGTAGACTATTTTCTTTGTCTTTTGTCCTCGTAAGACGAATCACCTTTTTTCAATTTTTTTTTCAAACCCATCCATTGTATTCCACGTCTTACCGCAGTTCCCCTCAACTTCCTTGAAGTAAAAAAAAAAGCACATTTATTTTTTTTAATTTTGACTTCAAATAAATGTTTTATATTAAGAATACATGTTAACAATTATATCTGTGCTAAAAAAAATATACAGCTTTCACTTATTTTGACTTTGAAATTACACGCAGAAAAACGTAAACACCGCATTTGTCCGTCTGTCATTTTGGATATTTTGCGAACAACTCGACTTAATACATCGTAAACAAAATGCAGTCTGATAATGACTACAATGCATCCAGTGATGTAGATTCCTGTTCTGTTGATTAATCAGAGGACTTGAAAACATCTGATGAGTTGGATGGTGAAAATACATCTCAGAACAACTCAAATCGCCAGCCGTACATGTGTGGCCGTGTATGTTTATACGGCACTAGTAGTTATATTGATTTTATGTAGTCAGAGTTAATCCTTCATATGTTGTTGTGGTTCAAGTGCTGACTGGCGTTCCGCCAGAGATGGTGATACTTGACCTTTTGTTATTTGTTTCAACCAAGGAATGTTCTTCCCTTTAAGTTTGGTGATAAGCAAAACAGTTTCAGCACAACAACGTATATCCACAAGAAATTATTGTAAAGTTCCACAAACAGCAATGTAGAAAAATTCAATTAGAGTTTATTGATGTAATTAGACAAACACTGTAAATTTCACAAAATGATGGTTGTTTATCCAAAATGAACAATCTATAATCCAACTGAATAATGTAGGTACATCCAGATAGAATAATATATGTATATCCACAAGAAATAATTTACTGATTTGTCTACTCAAAAACTTGTCTTGGTATCCTCAAAGACGAAGTTCTCCTAACGCTATCAGTAAAAATCCTCTAGTCTAAAATCATGGTATCCTTGGAATCATAAATCCTAAAATCGCTACCTATCGCCCACAACTCTTCTATTTATACTATTTCTTCTTTTTTCCCGCCTTTTTTCACACGACCCGTCCTTTTTTTCCCACGACACAATAGTTAACATTTGCACTCTGTAACTGTCTTTTTTTCTTGTTGAGGTGATCACTGGCCCAAGACAGTATACATGTTGTTAGATGTGTAGTGCGAGCGTATGATGAATTGAGTGTGGGTGCGAATGAAGACGCGAATGTGTTTAGGCTCGTATAGATGTAGATCCTGCAACCCATACTCTCACATGCAGTAATCAAGGATGCTTTGACACTGCAGGCATGTTTCAAGACATTTATTGACGGGAACACACATAGTATCAACAGGAACAGTCAGTGTAACAAGGTCATGCTGACCTGACATTCAAAAAGGTAAACATCAGAATAGACGTGCATGGTCAATAGCAAAGTTCTTCAATAATGACAGTTCGTAGCGTCGCCCTTGGCGTCTCTGACTAAACGCGTCAGATGCCTTAGTTACCTTGACACATAGGTGCAACTTGGCACCCCCGCCAATTGCACATATCAGGCTGTAGTATAATAGCCGAAAGCACAGGCCTCGTTCTGACGTCGGCCGTGTACTTCTGTTAAATAGGTTATCATCAACCCTGCAGTAATACTTATTGTAGATAGAAGTTCCGCCAATCTGCGGCTCCCACAATATATCTTCGTCACTGGATTTCTGGACAATATAAGACTAACAGTCTTGGATGGCTACCTCGAGCACAAATATATAAGTTCTGAAATGGCGGATCCGTGAACTGCTGTTCACCCTAGGTAATCCTTTACATGTTCTGCCACCGAAAAGCGTAATAATGCATAAAGGTCGGTATTACCTGGTAAATGAATCCTCAGAACTACACAAGGAATTCTGTCGTCATCCCGACGCACAGAGATTCACTGGGGGAAACTGCCATAGCAGTTACTTCGAAGATTCTCCCCGAAAAACAATGGACTCTTGGTCCCTTCAGAAAAACAGGACCTCCCGGCTTCCCGGAAGTATATCTCACTCCCGCTTAAAAAACCTTCCCATAGGCCTACGCCCGAACTGACAACCTCTGACCCTAAAGGTCAAACACAATGAATGAATAAACAAGGGAAGACAACCCCTAATCAACCTGACATCGCAGGTAAAGACACAATTATACTTATGATACAAACATAAGCAAATAACTTGACAGATGACTCCGTCGAAAATGACAGCAACACACTCCTCTTCTCAGCTTTTCGACCTTTTTGCACACGACAATCTGTTATTTCGACTTTATTTTCACATGTGTGATCTTTTCCAACTTAACAATAGGATAAAAAAAAACCCAGATCACACAAACATTCATTTCCCACTTTCGCGCTTATAAAACCCATTCATTATTATCTGGTATGCAACGGGCTGATCACCCGTTTGCAAGTCACTTTGATTACGGAAACAACAGCAAATGGGCTGATTTGTCGTTGCCCTAAAGACGCCACTAGGCGTGATGGGAAACAACGGCAGAGAAAACCTGTCTGCGGTTGCCCTAAGACGCCACTAGGCGTAATGGCCACTGACTGCTTTGACGGTTGGTGGCTAAGGACGGAAGAAGAAGAAGAAGAATTATTATCTGGGACTGACCTACGTTTACCCTGTCAGAGCAGTGTAAAGTTTCTTTTCTTCTTTCCACTCTGTAAAGTGTCAGTCGGTATGCTCTGTAAGGAAGAGTGGTGTGTTGTTGAGATCAGGCATGCTCCAGTCTACCCAGCTGTAAATGGGTAACTCACCCTAGTCCTGAGTTAGGGAAGGCAAAGGCTCCAGGGGAAGCAGGCCCTAAACTTGGTCACTCCAACCGACGCAGGATGGTGTATGTATGAAGTAGAAGTGTAGAGTGTGATTACCGCGAATGGTGTACTGTTCGTGTGCTGACCAATATAACCACTCATACACTTGTGTCTACAAGGCACCAATGCAGACTGCTGGAATCTTTGTTTACTCAATTTATTCAGACGTACACACTGGGACATACGAGTACATCATGGTATGTTGACATATCAATTTGTAGGTATACATAGCAGATCTGAAGTCATGACACATTCAGAAATAATGGGCAGTACATCAAAAGTTCAATGTCATGATATATTATGGCCGCATTCCCCTATCTGACTAAACGCGTCAGTGAAGGCAGATCGGTAAATAACTAAAGTTATTTGACGTCCATAGTTTGTAGCATATATTATGAAACCACGAAAGAGGGGGTTTCTAGCAAGATTGAGATCTCCCTGTCACTGTCCGATAATAGGATAAATAATCTGTTCTCTTGGCAGTGATCAAAACATCTGATGACCGAAATCTAACATGGCTGCCTCCCTGAGTTGTCGTTCACTCATTCATAGGAAGGAGAATATAAGCCAGAGTTAATTTATAATGGGTATATAAATGATTTCATAAATGTTTCCATACAGCTCTACGGTGATCAGGTTAATTCACGTAGCCATAACCGCTGCAGGAAAGTCTGTCATCTTCGTCGATACAAAACACGACCCTAGCGATACGAAGCACAATGTTCCATCTAGGTCGAATCGACATGAGATCATCAAAATAGGGTCTGGCAATACATGGAGTCCGAATTATACATTGTACCGTACCTTAGGAGAGTCTCTAACATAAACTATAGTAGAGATACCATCTCCTTTAGAAGAAAACCACTCCATGAATCGTATTTCCTTAAGAATCTACCAGCCCTTTGAAAAATGCGTACCCGCCATTATCACGGTACATCGGAACTCATCACGACTTGTCAAGACAACTCATACTTCCGCTAGACCGGAATAATAAGAATCTAGTCCCGCCTACCCATCCAAAATATACAATATAGGACTGATTCTACTTGTACTAATAATATGTAATACATATGAATTCAGGCCATAAACATAATAAGCAAATTAATATATTTTCTGGCCCTAAAAAATAAGTACAAACGTAAGAGCAATCCATGCGCCGGATCAATATCAAGAACGATTACTCCTATAATCAAAAGTGTGAATCAAACATGGATTCTCTCGCTTTTCCCATAGACAGCATTTCCATACACAAATGAATGAATGTCTATATTTTTTCCATATCAAATAGCCATATCGATTTTTGTAATATGTGCGTCAAAATATGCACGCAACAGATTACCACACCCCTCGGGAAAAAAAAAATGGTACATTTTTTTTTTTGAAATACATCTAGGAGCAACATACAATAGGCTCACAACGCACCAATACAATGCGCAGATGATAAGCATAAGTTTTATGACCTTAGAGAAAATACTTCTCTAAGTATAAATATTTCCAGAGAGGTGTCACCAACGCATACTACAATAATAGCAATGACACAATTTCCACCTTAGTTTATACATAAATTTCATCTAAGATATCTTAACATCATGATCATCAAAGACGAAAAACATTGAAAGATCAGCGGTGAATAAATATCAATGAACCGCTAAGTAGTGTTACAATCAATATATGATATATTACATATGTGTACACATTTCAACATAGAAACAACTGTATCAAAGTTGTATAACAGTTATGAATCATGTGGGCATCTAGACAAAATATCTGCCATCACATTTTCTGACCCACGGATAGCTCGCACCGAAAAATGAAATGGCTGTAGAGCAATCGCGTATCGCGTTGATCTCGCGCTCTTCAGATTTTTACTCTGAATAGCCGTAAGAGCTTTCTGGTCAGTTTCCACAATGAAATGCGCGCCCAGAAGAAATCTTTGCAGTTTAAGGATTGACCAAACCATAGCCAATAATTCACGGTCTAGGACCGAGTAATTCTTCTCTGCGGCATTTAATTTCCGAGAAATATACATCACAGGATGCAGAGTTCCAGAGTACTCTTGCATTAGTGCAGCTCCAATCCCGGTGGATGAAGCGTCACTACGAAGAATAAATGTCTTATCCTTAGAAGGCAATACTAGGATAGGTGAAGTAGAAAACATAGTTTTAACCTTATCCAAAGAGGATTGACATTCTTGAGTCCAATGGACTACATTAGGAGACCCTTTCTTTAGCAAGGAAGAAAGAGGTGACATAATGGAGGACAGATTCGGGATGAATCGTCCATAAAATTGTATTAGACCTAAGAGACTTCGTACTTGCTTTTTAGTCTTAGGAATAGAAATGTTAAGTATCTTACTTGTATTATGGTCTTCTGTTTTTAGGAACCCATGACCAACACGGTGTCCTAAGAAAGATATTTCGCTAAAACCAATACATGCTTTCGATGGTTTCGCTGTCAGGTTATGCTCGCGTAAGATAGACAATAGTTCATTTATACCATTATAGTGATCGTTCCAAGTATCACTGAAAAGACAGATGTCATCAAGATACGCAATGACATCTGAGCGATGAGATAGGATTCGACGCATCATGCGTACAAATGTAGCAGGGGCGTTCATAAGACCGAAAGGCATGAAATTCCATTGGAATAGACCCCTAGGCGTCGAAAAAGCAGTAAACGGTTTGGCGTGTTCGGATAGTGGAACTTGCCAATATCCCTTAGACAAATCGAGTTTAGTAAAGAAGTGAGAATTCGATAGTCTCGTAAGTAGCTCTTCTAGTAAAGGCATAGGTTCAGCATCGAATTTAGTCACTTGATTCAATTTGCGATAATCCACGCAAAGACGTATGTTATTGTCTTTTTTCCGTACTATAACCATCGGCGAAGAATATGCTGATGTGGATGGTTCAATAATTTTTAACTCTATCATCTCATCTAACTCTTTCTCTACCTGTGCTTGAAAATGTATCGGGATAGGATACGGTCTGACTCTTATAGGACTATGGTCAGTAAGAATAATGTCATGTTGAATGACATCAGTTTGACCAGGAATGTCAGTAAGGACATCCTGAAATTGTTCTAACAAAGTAGAAACTTGTTTCTGCTCTCCTGGAGATAATTCTGGAGAAATTGCAACATCTTTCCATGATTCATTAGAGTGAAGAGGAATCATTGGAAAAGGTAAATTTACATCCGAGAAACTCGTTTCCTCATCCTGTATTACTGACAGAGATGAGTACTGTCCATGTTGGACTGGAAAATCGTCCGTTGCCTGGAAAACAGGTTGTAAATAATCAGGACGTTCATGGAATTCCGTGAGCATGTTGATGTGGAAGGTTTTACGCTTCCCGTCAATATCGACGATATAGTCAACATCGGAAACTTTTGATATTATATCGTACGGACCTTTCCAAGAAATGAGAAGTCTATTTTCCCTACAAGGTAGCAAGACAAATGCTTTGTCACCTGGACAAAGTTGACGCAAACATCTCTTTTTATTGGCAAATTCCCTTGCCTTCTGTTTCGCAAATTCAGAAGAAGCAGTTGCCAATTTGCATGCTTCAATAATCTTGTGTCTAAGTGCGATGACATATTCATAAGAGGATTTTGTGTCATCGACAATATTATCAGCAGTTATAAGATCATGAAGTAAGGACATAGGACCTCGCGGTTTCGCGCCAAAGACAAGTTCAAAGGGAGAAAATCCTGTATGTTCGTTGGCGACCTCTCTATATGCAAAGAGAGCCGCGGGTAAAACCCTATCCCAATCCTGAGGATGATCTTCTGTTATCTTACCTAGTAGGTTTTTTTCAGAGTTCTATTCAAACGTTCCACCATCCCATTGGACATAGGATGATAAATACTACTCAGCGATCTCTCTATCTTCAGAGTCGACATTACTTGAGACATGGTATCCGATATGAGTTGGGTACCATGGTCGGATAATATTTCTGCTGGAAACCCCAGACGAGAAAATATTAACCAAAGAGCATCTGCGACATCAGCAGTAGTTATGCTCTTTAGAGGAACAGCCTCCGGCCAACGTGTGCACATATCAACACACGTCAAAATAAATTGGTGTCCTCTAGCAGACTTTATCTTAAATGGACCAATGATGTCTATCGCCATTTTTTGAAATGGCCGAATGGGAATGTCTGCAGCCTGAATAGGTGCATCATGGCGTGGACCTCTGGATTTAATCTCTTGACATACTTTACAAGATCGACAATAGATTCGTATGTCCTTATTCACAGCAGGCCAAAAGAAAGATTGAAGAACTCTAGCTTTAGTACGGGAAAAACCCATATGTCCAGCACACTGCGAATCATGAGCGTGCTGTAAGATTTTAACTCTCATATTTTTAGGCACAAGGATTTGAGAATGAATGGACTTAGCGGAGTCTTGTACCATACGTACAAGTACGCCATTCTTCATCGTAATCCAAGATTTACGATTTGTATCCTTATTCGGATCACCTTTTGTTGCCAGAGTAAAGAATTTCTTTAGAGTAGGATCATCTTCCTGCTGTTTGATAAAGGAATCGTGGGAAATCTCCAAGGGATCATCTTGGATCTGCGCATCATTATCTTCAGAATGTGAAGATTGTGGCATATTAAGAGCTTGAGCCCTAGTGATTACTGCATTAGCAGATTGCATATTAACATTTTCCCAATTAGAAATTTGCTGTGGAGTGCATTCTTTCACTCCATGAATGCGACCGATGATAAGATCAGCGATCGGATTCGGCAAGAGACATGCTTGCACCTCTCCTGTAAAGAAAGGCGTAGCAATATTGATAATGGCAGTGGAGTACTTCTCCAATGTGCCACCAAATGTTACACATTTGACTATATTGCCTGTAGCTCGAGAAGGATTTACGAGTGATTGCCTCACTCCAATGGTAGTGCACCCCGAATCGAAAAGAATTGATACCGGAGTACCATCTATTAGGCCCCTATTAAAGACAAGAGCACCCCTTCCATTATGCGCAATTGACGCATGGAGAGCGGGAAGCGGGTGACCGCAGCTTAAAGTAGACACTGTGGTTGGATCGAATAATGTTTTGCATTGCGAACACTCAGATGCTCTAGCAAAATCGAAAGCGGAATTTGCTACACTGTTGGAGTCTTTTTTATCATTATTCTGATTATCGGTGTCGTGGAACTCCTGTTGTGCAGAGTTAGCCTGGTAATAAGATTTACCATGTCTTTTTGTGTTGTGATCTACCTCGGTTATAATTGTCTCTATAATTATTATTGCCTCTGTTATAACCCCTATTTGGGTTTGAATCATAATATTCATGATCATAATCATCACGCTCGTTATATTGAGTATCCCTGTAATATTGTTTCTGTTGTCTCCATGAAGCACTTGGGTAGTTCCTATAGCTACTCCCTTTCCGAGAATTTCTAACATTATGGGTACCCCTCGCGTGTCGAGGACTATCAGCTCGATTCCAGTTCTTCGAAGAAGAACCCTGATTTGAGTGGTTATCTTGGTTTTGATACTTATTCCAATTAACCTTTTTATCAAATTTATTTTTAGCTCCTTGGAATTTGTGTGAGTAATTCTGATTATATTCTGTTGCCGAAGCAACTGGCATACTCTCTTTAATGTTAGAGTTACTAAGAATCATGTCAGGGTGTGCCGTGGCATACTGGTCACAATATTCTTCCATTTGCTTTATTGTACCAGGTTTACGCTCATGTAAGAACTCTAGGAATGATTTATTTACAGAAGACATGACCTTGTCTCTTAGCAATAAATCCGTAAGACCATCAAATGTTTTCTCTGTTTTGGATAATTCAATCCATCGTGAAAGTGTAATTCGTGCTTTTGAGATGAAATCTGAGAATTCTACACCTACCTCAGGTCTCATTGTTTTAAACAAAAGACGATAACCTTCTTCAGACAGCTGATATCTCTTTATCAAAGCTGCCCTAACAGCATCATAATTATCTTTGTCGGCCTCTTCAACAAAATATAACTTACTCAGAGACTCCCCTTTTAGATTTTCAGACAACTGATTCACATACTGTGATTTGTCAACATTATGAGATCGACAAGCCCGTTCAAATCTAGAAAGCCAAAATGTTATGTCATCACTGGTAGGGTTAAACGCTGGTACCTTGACCTTGTACACAAAGGGTTTACCATTACCACCAGATGCCTGATTAACATTACTCATACATGTCAATTTTAATTTCTCTAATTCAAACTCATGTTCTCTTATTGCTTTTCTCTCTTCAGCTTCTCTATCTAATTTTTTTTGTTCTGCAGCAGCAGCAGCTTCTAATTTTTTCTGTTCTGCAGCAGCAGCAGCTTCTAATTTTTTCTGTTCTGCAGCAGCAGCAACTTCTAATTTTTTCTGTTCTGCAGCAGCAGCAACTTCTAGTTTTTTCTGTTCTGCAGCAGCTTCTAATTTCTTCTGTTCTGCCTCAAATCTCCTTTCCTCCATTTGCATCTGCAATTTCTTAAGTTCAGCAGCAGTATCAGCTTCTTTTTCTAATCTTTTTTCTTCAGCCAGAGCTTTTTTTTCTTCAGCAGCAGCTTTTTTTTCTTCAGCAGCAGCTTCTCTTTCTAATCTTTTTTCTTCAGCCAAAGCTTTTTTTTTCTTCTATTTGAAGTTTTCTCTCCTCAGCCGCAGCTTTTTTTTTCCTCAGCAGCAGCTTTTCTTTCTTCAACAGCAGCAGCAATTTTTTTTTTCTCTTCTGCAGCTAATGCTTTGTCATATTGAGCAACAGCCCATTGTTCTAAGTCTTTTCCAGTCTTATCAAGAGATTTTCCTTGTGCAATGAAATAATCTAATGTAGACATATTGTCTTCTTAAATCAGAAACCTGAAAAAGTAAATAAATTACCCTCTTTCACGTTAATGAGAGACAAGTCTATACCATAGACTTAGTCTTAGTCCAAACTTGTATGGTTTATAATAACCAATGATAACTTGAGTACCTATGGACACAATAACTGTATCTCAAATACTGTGGGAGACAAGCCTTACAAAGGTCTTGTATACCTCAATGTAATCAAAGATCACTTGAGTACCTGTGGAAAAAATATTTCCCTTTACCAATCACTTTGGGAGACAAGCCTTACAAAGGTCTTGTACATTTTGTTTTATAACAATAACAATCATAAAGTACTGATCTGTACTATACTATCAGTGTATACCACTATACGTCATATGTCAACTAAAGACATTACAAAGGACAAACAAGAAAAGACAATATGAACACATTTGCAGAGATCAAATTAAATTAAATAGGAGAAATGAAAAAAATGATCACAGAAACCGTGATGATAACTGCCATAATATAACAAGACAAATAACGCCACAGTGTATAAACATAAGGGTGTAAAAAACTGAAATGAAAGAAAAGATGAGACCTACAATTATACAAACAAATCAAACAAAACTAAGGAACACAAAATTATTACCAAAAACAACGAAGAAAAGAACACCTCATCACAACTAACAGAAATAGCAGCAAATTGTTGCTAACAAATTTCCAATTAAGAAAATGTGTACCTATAGAATACTAGTCCAGACCAATGTCACTCGGCATACCTTGTACTAGTCACACAGAACATAAACTAATTTAATACATAACAAATAACATGTAAGCATAAATAGCATATAGCATACAAAAAAATTTATGTCATGAATGGAATGTGTTGCAGGTATAGTGTTGTAAAGCAGGCACAGTTTATTTTAATACTAATAACTTGCCACTTTATTCAGTAATAGATTTAATTTTAAACTATTACACTGTCAATTTTTCTCTGTTGAGCATATGAAGATCCAACGATGAACTATGCACTTTATGTTCAACAACACTGTGATTCTTCTGTACGTTGAGAAATGTCAACAATACTGCTCCAGATATTTTCTACACTTGATACCACTGTCCTGTGTAATACTGTCTGTACAGCGAAAAACTGTCAACAAGCGCTGACCTAGATACAGCATCCTATCGGTAATACAGGTCAAGCTGACATCGACTGTATAGCTGTCCTACTGGTGTTGATGTGTTCAAACAAATGTTCTTTCAGCTGTAAACTGTGATTCTCAACACAAAACTGCGTAAGCTGGACCCAGGAATCTGGCTCGCCACTGTAAAGTTTCTTTTCTTCTTTCCACTCTGTAAAGTGTCAGTCGGTATGCTCTGTAAGGAAGAGTGGTGTGTTGTTGAGATCAGGCATGCTCCAGTCTACCCAGCTGTAAATGGGTAACTCACCCTAGTCCTGAGTTAGGGAAGGCAAAGGCTCCAGGGGAAGCAGGCCCTAAACTTGGTCACTCCAACCGACGCAGGATGGTGTATGTATGAAGTAGAAGTGTAGAGTGTGATTACCGCGAATGGTGTACTGTTCGTGTGCTGACCAATATAACCACTCATACACTTGTGTCTACAAGGCACCAATGCAGACTGCTGGAATCTTTGTTTACTCAATTTATTCAGACGTACACACTGGGACATACGAGTACATCATGGTATGTTGACATATCAATTTGTAGGTATACATAGCAGATCTGAAGTCATGACACATTCAGAAATAATGGGCAGTACATCAAAAGTTCAATGTCATGATATATTATGGCCGCATCCCCCTATCTGACTAAACGCGTCAGTGAAGGCAGATCGGTAAATAACTAAAGTTATTTGACGTCCATAGTTTGTAGCATATATTATGAAACCACGAAAGAGGGGGTTTCTAGCAAGATTGAGATCTCCCTGTCACTGTCCGATAATAGGATAAATAATCTGTTCTCTTGGCAGTGATCAAAACATATGATGACCGAAATCTAACATGGCTGCCTCCCTGAGTTGTCGTTCACTCATTCATAGGAAGGAGAATATAAGCCAGAGTTAATTTATAATGGGTATATAAATGATTTCATAAATGTTTCCATACAGCTCTACGGTGATCAGGTTAATTCACGTAGCCATAACCGCTGCAGGAAAGTCTGTCATCTTCGTCGATAAAAAACACGACCCTAGCGATACGAAGCACAATGTTCCATCTAGGTCGAATCGACATGAGATCATCAAAATAGGGTCTGGCAATACATGGAGTCCGAATTATACATTGTACCGTACCTTAGGAGAGTCTCTAACATAAACTATAGTAGAGATACCATCTCCTTTAGAAGAAAACCACTCCATGAATCGTATTTCCTTAAGAATCTACCAGCCCTTTGAAAAATGCGTACCCGCCATTATCACGGTACATCGGAACTCATCACGACTTGTCAAGACAACTCATACTTCCGCTAGACCGGAATAATAAGAATCTAGTCCCGCCTACCCATCCAAAATATACAATATAGGACTGATTCTACTTGTACTAATAATATGTAATACATATGAATTCAGGCCATAAACATAATAAGCAAATTAATATATTTTCTGGCCCTAAAAAATAAGTACAAACGTAAGAGCAATCCATGCGCCGGATCAATATCAAGAACGATTACTCCTATAATCAAAAGTGTGAATCAAACATGGATTCTCTCGCTTTTCCCATAGACAGCATTTCCATACACAAATGAATGAATGTCTATATTTTTTCCAATAGCCATATCGATTTTTGTAATATGTGCGTCAAAATATGCACGCAACAAGCAGTAACTGCCAACTGAACTCTGAATGAACACTGCGTTTTGTGTAAAAACGTCTTATTTGCTTTTAAGGTCTGTCATTCTTACCTGTAGCATTTTCTAGCACATATAAATGCTTATCGTGAAGTAGGAGGGACAAAGCTAGCGTGAAAGGTCAAGCGGTCACACATGCAAAGGTAATGTTACTTCTTAACGAAATGGTAACAGCTGATTTTGAAAAGCAGTAAAACAGTCGTTTTAGTGGGCTATTGTAGTCAGTATAGCTGCTTTCTGTTTTTTTTTTTTTTTTAAAGAAACAAATATTTCACCTTTCAAACAGTTAACAAAGAACTCATGGCACCAGGAAATAAATATAAAGTGGGTCGGACGTAACTTCTGAATCAGCTGATTTTTCTGACATCATTTGCCCTGTGAGTAGTATAGTAGGGAGGAAACGAGGCGTTTTCAGGTGGTGGAACATGACTTTTATATAACAAAATACTCCGATTTTTCAGGAGGATGAATTTCAGGCTGAGGCGCAGGCGGAGGCGCGTGACTTTTTAAATAAGGAAATGTGGTGGCGCGTCAGGAGGTGGAACATGACTTTTTATATAGTAATATATTTTAGCCGGGTTGACTTCCTTTGACGATCAGACGCATGATTTGTTATATAGCAATAAATTTGTTCGATAATGGCGGGCGTGTTGTTTATACAAAATACTTAGACAATAAATATAAAAAATCGATAATGAGGGTTTTTGAAGCGAGTGGAGCCTTTATGTGCTGGCGTGGGTGACGACGCATGTTGCGTTGTAGCTGGCGAGTGTAGGTTAGGGGGGATTTTTGTGTGTTGTGGTATTGTTTTGTTATGTGTGCTGGTGTGTTTGTTTATACATATATATATATATATATATATATATATATATATGGTGTTTGTGGTGGTATATATATATATATATATATATATATATATATATATATATATATATATATATATATATATATATATATATATATATATATATATAATAAAAAAGTCGATAATGACGGAAAATTTTTAAAAAAGCGATAATGTTAGATTAGGTTACTAAGAGGGTTTTTGAAGCGAGTGGAGCCTTTTTGAGCTGGAGTGGGTGACGAGGCATGTTTGGGTGTAGCTGGCGGTTTTAGGTTAGGGGGGCTTTTTGTGTGTTGTGTTGTGTGTTGGTGTGTTTGTTTATACATTTATACATACAATATATATATATATATATATATATATATATATATATATATATATATATATATATATATATATATATATATATATATATATATATATATATATATATATATATATATATATATATATATATATATATATATATATATATATATAATATAATATAATATAATATAATATAATATAATATAATATATAAAAAATCGATAATGACGGAAAATATAAAAAAATCGATGATGCTGGCTCAGTAGGGTACTAAGGGAGTTTTTGAAGCGAGTGGAGTCTTTTTGTGCTGTCGCGGGTGACGATGCATGTTGGTCTGTAGCAGGCGGGTGTAGGTTAGAGGGAGATTTTTGTGTGATGTTGTATTGGACTGGTAGTGTGTTGGTGTGTTTGTTTATACATATATACATACAATATATATAAAAAATTATAAAAAAAATTGATAATGACGGAAAATTAAAAAATCGAGGATGTTGGCTTAGTAGGTTACTAAGGGGTTTGTGAAGCGAGTGGAGTCTTTTTGTGCTGGCGCGGGTGACGATGCATGTTGGGTTGTAGCTGGCGGTTGTAGGTTAGGGGGGACTTTTGTGTGTTGTGGTATTGGACTGGTAGTGTGTTGTTGTGTGTTGTTTATGTTTTTTTGTGCTGGCGTGGGTGACGACGTATGTTGCGGTGCAGCTGGCGGGGTGGGTTAGTGGGTTTTTGTGTGTGTGTGTGACTCAGCAGTGTGTTGGTGTGTTTTGGGA
Source organism: Oreohelix idahoensis (assembly GCA_024509875.1). Lineage (NCBI taxonomy): Eukaryota > Metazoa > Mollusca > Gastropoda > Stylommatophora > Oreohelicidae > Oreohelix > Oreohelix idahoensis. The sequence continues at coordinate 79,257 of JAMPIV010011905.1, forward strand.
GTGAAGTGTTAGAGCCTTGTCTATACTAGGAACAGCATTGAGAGGTGGGAGTGAAGTGTTAGAGACCTGACTATACCAGGTCTAGCATCTAGAAGTGGTAGTGAAGTGTTAGAGTCCTGCCTATACTAGGTTTAACATCTAGAGGTACGAGGGAAGTGTTAGAGTTCTAGAGGTGGGAGTGAAAGAGACGTGTCACTATACTAGGGCTAGCGTCAAGAGGTGGGAGTGAAATGTTAGAGACTTGACTAGGTCTAGCATTGAGAGGTGGGCGTGAAGTGTTTGGGGGGTGTAGCTGGCGTATGTGTGTGTGCGCGTGTCTGTGGTTGTGTGTGCGTGCGTGTGTGTGTGTGTGTGCGCGTCGGTGGTTGTGTGTAAACGTGTGTGTGCGTGCGCGTGTGTGCGGGTGTGTGGGGGGTGGGGGGGGGGGGGGGGGGGGGGTGGGGGGGGTGGGGGGCGGGGGGGGTGGGTGTGGGGGGGGTGGGTGGTGGGGGGGGGGGGGGGGGGGGGGTGTGGTGGGGGGGGGGGTGGGGGGGGGGGGGGGGGGGGTGTGGGGGGGGGGGGGGGGGGGGGTGGGTGTGTGTGGGGGGGCTCGGTGGGGGGGGGGGGGGGGGGGGGGGGGGGGGGGGGGGGGGGGGGGGGGGCGGGGGGGGGGGGGGGGGGGGGGGGGGGGGGGGGGGGTGCGGGGGGGGGGGGGGGGGGGGTCTGGGGGGGGGGGGGGGTGGGGGGGTGTAACTGGGGGTTTGGGTTTTGGGGGGGTGGGGGGGGTCTGTGGTTGTGTGTGGGGGGGCGGGGGGAGGGGGGGGGGGTGGGGGGGGGTGGTGGGGGGGGGGGTGGTCTGTGGGGTGTGTGGGTGGGGGGGTTGGGGGGGGGGGGGCGTGTGTTGTGTTGTCTTTTTATACAATATTTATACACTATATATTTTACAACAGATATTAATATGTATACACACGATATTTATCCGTGTTTGGTAACTTCGCTGGTATATTAGAGAAATCGGCCCGGTGGTTGCTGTAGGGGGGACAAGGGTTCGTGTTAATAACTCTGGTTCCACATTTCACGCGCGCAGAACATTTCTGAAATGTTAAAAAAAAAATTCTTTCACACAAACAGAGATGTACACTGGGTATAACGTGAGGTGATATAAATGTGCCCGTGAGGTGATAGAAATGTGCCTGTGAGATGATAGAAATGTGCCCGTGAGGTAATATAAATTGCCCGTGACGTCATAGAAATGTGCCTGTGAGGTCATAGAAATGTGCCCGTGAGGTCATAGAAATGTGCCTGTGAGGTGATAGAAATGTGCCTGTGAGGTCATAGAAATGTGCCTGTGAGGTGATATAAATGTGCCTGTGAGGTGATAGAAATGTACCCGTGAGGCGATAGAAAGGTGCCCGTGAGGTGATAGAAATATTCCCGCCGGTTTTGGTAGGAAACTTTACATATGACTCACCAAAGTATTTTCGCACGTGTAGTAAAGGCTGGCCTCGGTAAAAACTGACAGAGGCGACCTTCAACCCACTATCCAACGGTTTAAGCATATCATCACTTCAACGCGTGTACACCCAATTGGTGGAAACAGTGGAAGACATCTTCAACGAGGTATGATCGCTAGTGTCTGTCGTTATCACGCCACCTCTTCAGTAAAGTATGAACGTGAGTGCCTGGACGTTGGTCTTCTAAGTGTCTATTTATATGAAGGAAAACTAGTTTTAATCTGGGTTTGAAATGCGGCCAGCCTTGTTGTACGCTAACAGAGAGTTGCTTAGTTGAAAAACTAATCGATCGTTGACGCGTTAAAAAAAACTTTTCTTGCAGATGCTGTCTTCCAGTTTCTCACTCTGGCTTCTGGATTTGGTGTGTGTGATTTTCAACGCGCCACTCTGTCCTTATATTTGGGCATCTCTCCCGTACGAGAAAGCACCTCCTAAAGTCCCACTAGATTTTCGTTTTATCTCCTGCTTTGAGGCGATCTGTGCGTTTTCTGTACTTGTTTTCTCTTCTTTTTACTACACACTTATATCCTTCCTTCTTTCCAAGGTATCCTTTCATTTTCCTCATATGAGGCTTTCATTCTATTTAAGTTTTAACAAAATCCGTTTAGGCATGTAGTTATAATACATTTTTAAAGATTATTAGCTAACTTTTAGCATATGTGATGACGATGAAAAATGTTAATTATTTTTAAAACTATTAAATTTGAATAATATCCTTTTGGATATCATTTATAGTCTATCTCCTTTGGTGAATTATTATTATTTAAATGTATTCCAACCAGGCGTTCTCTTGTAGCGTTAAATTTATTTCCTGTAAATGCAAACTTTTAAAGTCGGCCATTCCCTATCTTCGCTATTTCCTCGTTCTTCAATACCGTCCGGCTAAACGTAATTCACATTTTCCCGCCTTCTTCAAACTTCAAAGCAAGATCCGTTTCGTGTTATCCCTGCGCTCAGTGTGTGTGTGTGTGTGTGTGTGTGTGTGTGTGTGTGTGTGTGTGTGTGTGTGTGTGTGTGTGTGTGTGTGTGTGTGTGTGTGTGTGTGTGTGTGTGGGTGTGCGTGCGTGTCACGCTACACATTTTTTCACAAACAAAGTAAGTGGTACCAAATCTCGCTACAATTAGTGTTAGAAAAAAATGAAAATATTAATAATAATGATGACTTTGTGTACAGTGTGTGTTTTAATATCCTTATATACAACATATAGTCGTAATAAGCATTATATCATTTATTGCATTGTCGTGGTGATTAAACCAATTATTGTTAATGGCGTAGAAAATTGTTGTGAGTGAAACATTTAGTTATAGTGATGACTGTGTTAAGTGTCGTTAATGAATTGGTGTGTACGACTGAAAGATGAACTGCGTCAACAAATTAAGGTACCTAGCTGGGTTGAAACAGACTGCACATCATTCTGTAGAGATTGGTGGAAATCAACATCTAGAGCGAATAGCTTTTCAGACTACTAAACACTAACTAAATATTTACATGAACGTTGTTGAATAGATTAACTTGACATTTTATCAAGTTAATACATTCAAACAGCATGTGCTCTGTTACAGGTTGTTTTTTGTTTTGTTTTTTTGGTGCCGTGCCTGCCGGAGAGAGAAGTGCATACCTGCTACACCTGGCACATAATATGTCATTTAATGTCCTTTCCTGCCGGAGGCATTGCTTGGCTACATTTCGTTGACATTCTGACTTCTTTGTGTACCATAGTGCATTTATGGTGTTGAATCCTGTCAGAACTGTTGCATCACCTCAACACATTTATTTTATCCTGTTGTTGTCTCACCTAACCCCAGAAACTACGCGGCGAAAACATTGCGCAAAGACACATTTTCATGAAAACAGAGCCTAAAAAGGGATGCAGACAATAAGACGTTGAACAACGCGACTTGGAAATATTCAACACAACTGATAAACAGCCGTAAGGACATGAAATTGTGAAGAGACACGATCCTTGAGAACGATACTAGAGAAAAAATACAAAAAAAGAAAGATTGGTGTGGATTACAGATGTCTCCAAATCAGTGGTACATTATTTTCTACTTGTGTCGTTCAACAATTGTCCTTGTAACAGAGATTCCGGAGCTCAGATTATGATGACCGTCCTCTAACTTGCTGTAGAAATGTTTTTATAAATAATAGTCACCTAGTCATACCTCCATCATTTTCGCTTCCGCTCCTTATGAAGCAGACAGCTGCTGCATCTGTTTCCTTTTACGTAAATACTCATATCAAGATATATACATAACTATATTTTGCTGACTTACCTTCAGCTGAAAAATATTTATCTCGCAGAGGGGCGGCGGGAATCCAAACTTTACGAAAACCGAGAAAAAAATTTTTTTTTTTTTTTTTTTTTGGTAGATGCCATCCTGAATATTCTGCGAGACCCCTTAAAGTAGGAGCCCGATCCTCCTATTTATTTCGCTGCCAAGAGTAATTCTTGAGCGAAGGTTACTACCTTCTATAAATTCATCTTTTACTCTAACTTTCTGGCCAACATTAGCAGACCACTGCAGCAGACCAAGGGAGAAAAGTGCCACAGAATCGAACTCGGCACCTTTGCCGCGAGAGACCAGCTCTCTATCCACTCTGTCAATCGGACGCTCATGTAACTACACTACCTGTAACTAGACTACCTGTAACTAGACTACCTGTAACTAGACTACCTGTAACTAGACTACCTGTAACTAGACTATGACACCAAAAAAAAAAAGCTAATGACTTTCATAAATGGGTGCTTGCTTAGAATAGAAGGATTGAAATGGTATGACAAGATCACTAATAAGAAACTGATAACAAGAACCAATTAAGTGACCGTGGAACAAGAGACGTGAATGAAATATTGGACTGGATAGGACACACAGTGAGGAAACATGATGATAGTATGTCAATGTGGTCTTTGTTATGGAATACCAATGGTAAGAGAAACAGAGCGATACGGTATAGCACGCGGAGAAGAGTACTGGAGACAGACATGAAAGGTATGAAACAAACACGGAAAGACCTTGAGCAGACGGCACGTGACAGGAAGACTTGGCATAAGTTTGTTGAAGGCCTATGCTCCTTTCGCGATAGCGCAGTGGTTTGTGCACTGGCTTCCTAGCTTAGTGGTCCATGGTTCGATCTCCAGTTGAGGGGAGGATTTTTTTTAGACCGCAAACGGTTCCGGGGTCGACCCAGCCTCACGAATTGGGTACCAGAGCAACTCTGGGAAGGTTAAGGCGGCCGGCGTGATTCTGACCACATCAATCCGAGTATGCCGTATGCTCAAGAATAAAATGGGCCTAACACCATATTCCCAATATGCCTCAGAGCGTATAACGGGATACTTTACCTTTATACCTGTGCTCTTTTGGAGCTGAAAGGTGATAATAATACGTGATACAACACCTAAATATCATATCCTTTTACACGCCTTTTAAAGCCAGTAATGTAGACAACTCGCTTGCAGGAAGACTGCGCCAAATATTTCTCATTTACGTTACATAATGATGATACCAGGCCCACATTCAACATCATATTAGCAGCCTTTAATGACATGCCTAAGGGAGGCTGCTTCATCGGCAGCCTGAAATCCTTGAAATCCCAAGTCCAACAAAACGCTGTGTAGCACTTTCACTTCGGTGCTCGAGGTCTTTACATCTACAGTCATTTTCATGTTAATGTTTATACTTTTCAGTCTTCTTCTTCTTTCACCTTTCAGCTTCCAAAGGAGCATAGGCCTTCAACAAACAGATGCCAAGTCTTCCTGTTACGTGTCATCAGCTCAAGATCTTTCCATGTCTCCTTCATCTTAGTCTCCAGCTATCTTTTCAATGTGTTCTTTGGTCGTTCACTACTTCTTTTCCCAGGGCATTCCAGAACAGGGGTTGTCGGGCAATGCTATCAACATATTTTCTCAGTGTGTGTCCGACCCATCTCCAGCGTCTTCTCATTTCTTGTGTGACAGGGTGAAGAAAAGCGGGGCAGTACTTTTTATTAATTATCTTCTGTTGAAGGACTGGCTACCGCCAGAGATGGTGGTTACAGAAGTGACTTGTAAAACCCAGGTAGTTTTTGGGAGACTCGTATATGTTGATGTTTTGGCTGTATGATCGTAGAAAATACTCTATTTCAGATAAACTGACGTCAAACAAAAAACTTCCAATTGGAGTTCAAGTAATAAGTCCAATCTCGTCTTAATAAAATACCTTTATTTGGTGGTTGTATTCTCTGGCAATTCCATGCTGGTTCATTGATTACTTATCATCAGACGTGTACAACAAACCAGCAATACAAAAATCAAGAAGAATGGTGTCCTACGAAAAATGGTGTAACTGCCAATGCTAGTCTCGTGGTAACCCAAAAAAACAAAAAAGGCTTCCGTTCTCCTTGTATGGATTCTACACAGGTTTGATGACGTCATTTCATGTACACCTTGATTGAATGACGTAATAGGTTTGTGACTAGTGTTTATTTTACTAACTAGTCGCGCTCAAATAATAATAATAATAATAAATTTTAAGCACCAAACACGGCGCATAAGGCAGAAATCAGTGCTCTCCAGGTTGTTCGTTGTGACGCCACTCCTCTTAGCTCTTGCACATTATTTAGGCCCAACGTTCTTCCTTCTCTTATTATTGTTCTTCTGAGTGTTTCTTTTGGTCTTCCTTTTTTCCTCTTACCCTCAGGAACCCAAGTGAGCGCCTGTAGTGGTATTCTGTTGTTTTGCATTCGTAGGACATGACCGATATATGACCATTGTCTTTTCCTTGTATAGTCGGAGACATATTTCTGCCTAGAGTCTTCTCTTATTTGTCGATTAGTCTTGAATTCTTTCCAACTGATTTTCATGAGTTTTCTAAGACATTTGTTCTCGAATGTATTCAGCTTGTTCTCCAATGATTTTGTTATTTTCCAACTCTCACAGCCGTATGTTAACACTGAGATAACATTTGAATTAAACAGACGAAGCTTAGTATGTATATTCAATGATCGTAATTTCCAAATGTTAGATAATCTATTGAAGGCGCTAGCTGCCAAAGCAATTCTAGTATGGATTTTCTGGGTGTTGAACTTAAGAATGCTAAATCATCTGCGAAATCCAGATAAAACCATAGATTGTAAGTATCTTCCACAATGATGGGCGGTGTAGACTATCAAAGGCTTTTTGAAAATCGACGAAGGTGATAATAAGTGGCGATTGCATTTCCACTGATTCTTCTATAATTGTTCTTAGTGTGAATATTTGATCAATACATGATCGTTTCGGCCTGAAACCCGCTTGTTCTTCTCTGATCTTTTCGTCAGCATGCAATTTAAGTCTTTCTAACATCATGCAACATAATAATTTTCCAGGTACTGATAATAGAGATATACCACGCCAGTTATTACAGTCTGATAGATCACCTTTCTTCGGTAACTTTACAATAATACTGTCTTTCCATTGTTGTGGTGGTTGTTCTTCTCTCCATACTTCATTTATAATATCTAAAATTCTCAAGAGGTTGTTGTCTGTCGTGAGAAATTCTAATCCACATATATAAATTAAAACGTAAATGTAAAGCCTACCAAATAAATTTAATAAAAGGAAAGAAGAATGGTAAAGAACAGTGCTGTCACAATGACTGTACTCGAAATCCCCCTTGTTTTCTACTTCGTCTGCAAATTGTAACGTTTCACGTTGATAGTAAAAGCCTACTGCTTCAATACCCGCTTTCTACGATAAAACGTGTACTGCCTTTCTAAGAAAAACCTTGAGATACGCAGCTGACCTAGATTTAAAATTCCATTCATGTCATTTTATACACTACGGTACCATAAACGAAAGACAGATGGACTAAAGATAGAAAGAAAGGGAGGGGCTGAAAGCCGGAACGCAGGCAATACTACCACAGTCGCGCGATACACAATTACTACCATCACGCGTGTAAGGCCACATGCACTAGCTTTTTTCAAATCGACAGTGATAAACAACACTACCCATACGAGAGTTAGTCTTTAAAAAACCTGAAAATTCATATTAGGAAATATGACATTATACTGGTTTACGTTTGAAAACATTACAGTACCCAGACACCACATCGTATTCGAAGTGAACAGGAGGTAGTAGAAAATGCATATTTTGAACGCAGCCACTTAGCTCCTTTAAATTTGTATATTTGGGTCCCTTAGGACTTGCTGACAAAGAATATGTTAAACGTTACGCAAATAGTCTAGGAATTACCAAATTATAGCCAAAAGAAATAGTGAGGGATGTCAGACAACACCCAAATCAGAATCGCTCAGTGGCAGATTTTCAACACACCATTATACGGGAAATAGGCTGACATGTTACCTCCTATTTGATTGGCGGAAAGTAAATGTAAGGCTAAACACGATTAGTCGGACTATAAATACTACTTCTTTGTTGTTAGGGGAAACGTGAGTAGGAGTACTTTTTTGAAAAGCTGTGTAAACATGGCACGATTGGTTAGACCTGCCAATATAGTCAATTAGAGGCGTCAGGTCAGCACCACATTTGCAAATAAACTTACTACAGAACCAGTGCGTTGAGCGCCAGTGCATATTTTTCTAAATAAAAGCCTGGGACATCGGCAGATCGAAATTGTGCTATATTCATTGCCAGTCAACGTAATTCTGTATTATTTCCATGAATTGTGGTAAGCTTGAAATATTTGATATCTTTTTAATGAAAATTGAATGTAAATTGATAATTTATGTCTGTATATATGTGTGGTTCAGTAGCGAACATGAGGTGAAGCCTATATAGTGCTCCAACCTGAACAGAAGGTGTCGGAGGAAAGTAAAACTACATGGAATTGCCAAACAGTACACTGACACCTATTTTATTGACTAGAAAGAAATAATGCTGGAATTGCAGAGGCGTGGTAACCATTAGGGAGGAATATACTGGTGAAAATTGTTTCAGATGAAGATAGCAGTTGGCCTACCGCTCTGAACTCAGTGTTTGTTATGTATTGTGCTCAGTGAAGAAATATAGTATAAATTAGTTCTGAAGTAGGAGGTACAACCTTCTTGTTTCAGGGACTGTGGTCCTAAAGTTATTGAGCAGCACCTGGTCAGAGCTTTGCTGAATCCAGAGGGGACAGCATACTCCTTGGTCCATATAGCAAACAGTGAGGTGTCTCCAGAACACAGGGGAGCAATCGAGCAGAGGAGTCTTTTCCTGCCGCCATCACGAAAGATAAGCCTATGTGGCCAGCGGAGCTCAACATTATGTAACCCCATCTTAAACTGACATTGTATAAAAATAAGAGGGGAAATTAATTGTTTTAATGAACGGAACTGAGAACATCTCCAATACTAGTTCCAACAGAAACAAACACTTGAAGTCATGATGACAAATAACAACATAGCTTGAAAAAACAAAACCAGTATTACCTCATATTACTACTACACAACTGACACACATAGGATAATATTAATAAAATATGTCACTACAAGATTCATATTGATAAATTTTGTACATATAACTTGTAATTAAAATTGATTGTGATTCCTGGTTCACTTTGTATTTGAATCAGGACACATATATATTAGTGACAGTAATTAATACATATTTATATTTGAAAATTTACCAGTGCCTCATTTAAGAATAGTCTTATAGAGTGTTAAATGTGTGTGAGTGTCACAGTGTTGTCACGTGTGGTGGAATAAATTAAATTGTTTATCTGTCTGTTGTTGTTGTGACTTACACTTCATCATATACATACCCTAGACATTCAACGTAGTCATCACAATATTCCAGAATAATTCTGACTGAGGTATAAATATGTGGTAGCAAGTAAGGTCATCTGTAATACACTACCCTTATTAGATACAGATACCTTCACAGCTGATCTCAGTCAGTACACTAAGTCCCCTATAAATATTTATAATATCCCACTTTACCACATTGTCATTAACTGCTTTAATCATTTCCCCTGAAAAAAATAAAAAAATACCCAGTGTTTAAATCTTGCTTAAGTATTCTTACCCTAACTCTAATAAGTAGTAAGCCATACGGTCACACTTGTTCCACTGGCACATGTTCTTGTCATTAGGTCCACATTAGTGATCTTGTCATACCACTTCAATCCTTCTATTCTATGCAAGCAACCATTTATGAAAGTCTGTAGCTTTTTTTTGGTTGTTGTTTTTTGTTGTTCTACATGTTTCAGAGCTATTCTATAGGACTGACTTGACATCTGAATTGACAATTTTTACTTTTCAATATAGTAGCCTCTTCAGTCAGTGGCTGACCTGAAGCATTTGGCACCCGGGGCAGAGCTTTCCTTTGGCAACCCCGCCCCACACACCCTGGCTTTTCCCAGAAAAAAATTGTGATATTAAAATACACAACAGAAAAATACATTATGCTTACAAATAGATGTTTAAACAGTTTGTTTAAACAAATTGTAATTTTTTTTTAAATGCATTACTTTAAAAATTCAGTGAACACGTAATACTACACTTCATTTACAACACACACACACACACAGAGGAAATAAAGCATCACTCTCAGCCTCTTCTTTAAACGTTAATAGACAAGATTCACAAACTTTACATTTGAGCCTTCATGTCTGCAGACTGATTTATGACTTCATCAAAATTCATTTTCTTTGCAAATTGATACTCAGTAGAAAATAAAGCCAGATTTGTCAAACGTGTTTGACTCACCGTTGAGCGAAATATTTTTTTTAATGTTTCAATTTTTTCAATGGTGAGGCCCTAAGCCAGAGGTCGGCAACTGGTAGATCCAAATCTACAGGTAGATCTTTAGCGATTATTTATTTGGTAGCTCTTTCAGCGACTGCGGGAAAGTAAAAGACTGTTTAAATTAGGCAAACTTCAGTCTAGACCTCTCCAGCCGGAAGTTAAAGTCGTGGCTTCCCCGGGATCAAAAGTATTTTTTCTACATTCCCAATGAAAAATCACGATACCAAAATACAGTAGGCTATATTTGTGAACTTGTTGAGATAGGAACGTGGTATTTTCTTTGTAAGCTTCTTCATTTCTTACCCCCGCTTTTAAAATCACACACACACACACACACACACACACACACACACACACACACACACACACACACACACACACACACACACACACACACACACACACACACACACACACACACACACACACACACACACACACACACACACACATACACACACACACACACACACACACACACACACATATATATATACTTACTTACTTAGTCGTTCCCCTTCTACAGCGAGGTGTAGAGATTTGGAAGAGAGAGCGCCAGACTATCCTATCGGCTGTCTTCCTCCTGGCCTGGTTCCATTCCAGTCCTTTATCCTTCAAAGATTGTCTAATGTTGTCCTCCCAGCGGACTCTGGGTCGTCCTGGGGGTCTGGATCCCTGGCTCTTTGTTTCCCATGCTTGTCGTGGTAGCCGATCTTCTCCCATTCTGCAGACATGGCCAAGCCATCTTAGTTGGGACTGTTCTACTTGGGTCTGCAGGGGGTGGGATTTTAGGCCTTGACGTATCGTCTGGTTGCAGACCATGTCTCTTCTTGCTACTTCAACCACCTTCCTCAGATACCTCATTTCTGAGGTTTGGATCTGGCTTTTGTGGGTTGTAGTCATTGCCCATGACTCGCATCCATATGTCAAGACTGGGACATAGGTGGAGCGGTATACAGCCATCTTCTTCTTGTGTTCCAAGGTCCATAAGTCGTAGTCCGTTCCAGTTCGTCGCCTTTAGAATCAGTCCGGTTTTCAGTCCTGTTACTCACTGAAATGAAATAATTTTGTACAAAATGACTTCGTGCCAAGTAGATTCTCATTGATGTTGCTATCACACAAGAGGAAAATCCCATCCTGTGTTGTGAGATGCTTAAGAAAGCCATTAATGTTACTAGGTGAGACAGAATGAGAAATAACAGCACTTCCGTGTGTGATCGAGTTACAACAAACTAGCCTTTGTGCTGGCGACAATGAGTCTTGCCAAGGATATACGAAACCTGACTTTTCCCAACTTTATCGGTTGAGAGAACGCGAAGAAAAACGACGAAAAAGGTGATTTGTCTTATTCAGACAAGAGACAAAGAAAATAGCCAACGTTGCAGCCAGACGGCCTTCGTCGGGGAGAGAAAAGAAAATAATTTTGTCGACATTGAGGAAATTATTTCAGGAATATTTTATTTAGTTCCAACATTTATATTGGCATTTTCACTCTCTCGATGGCATCCCGCTCCTGCCTGGCACCCGGGGCGGACCGCCCCCCCCCGCACCCCCTTACTACGCCTCTGCCTTCAGTCATGACTGACTATGGGAATGCGCCTCTGAGGAAGTAGCCGTCAGCAGCTTCATCCTCCCAGGTTGCTGGATTTATGTCCAGGGCTTTCATGTAAAAGTGTCTTTCAGTAAAAACACAAAAAGGGCAGAGTAGTTTCATAGCAAAAACTATCGTTGGGGAGTGAAGTATTTAAAAATTGCTACACAAAGCATACTGGGTCCAGCTTTTAATGAGGAGGTGTTACCATTTTTCCTCCTCGTTACCTTTGCCTTCCCTAACTCATGAACAGAGTCAGGGACCCATTTACAGTCGGGTTGAGTACAGCGTAACACTACCAGGTTTCGAACTGTTACCCGGTAACCGGACCGCGAGAGGTAACCGCTGTAACTACTTAGCCAATCGGACGTTCTTACATTTCAGTACCGCCTTTAAAAATCTGTATACATCTCCTCACACTTGAGTAATTGCTGAAACTTGTTTAACTCCCACACTCTCTGCTAGCGACTTCCAGATTTCCCGTTTTCCCCCCTTCCGTCAGGTTGAGTGTTTCATGTAGAGAACATCAATCGATAACCGAAGAGGGTCTTTTTTCACTCCTGCTATGCTACCTTTTAGTTTGTTTTTAAAAGTGTCTTGTCTCTCTTTCTCTCTCTCTCTCTCTCTCGATATAGTCATACACGTCTACTTCTGTCGCCTTTTAACTTCCCTAACAAGCATAGACCTTCAACAAACTTATGCCAGGTCTTTCCTGTCCCGTGTCATCAACTCAACGTCTTGCCGTGGCTTCTTCATCCACTTTATGTCCGTCTTCAGTTCTCCGTGTGTGTGTGTGTGTGTGTGTGTCTTCTCCTTCGTCTCTTACCCTGGGGATTCCAGAACAAGGACCGCCTTGTAATGCTATCAACAGGTTTCCTCAATGTGTGTCCTATCCATCGCCAGCGTCTTCTTCTCATCTCTTGTTCCACTGGCGCCTGTCTGGCTCGTGTCATCAGTTCCAAACTAGTGATCCTGCCACACCATCCTAACCTTCTATTCTATGAAATTACCCACCCATAAAAGTCCACAACGTTCTGGTTGTTGTTTTTGTTGTTCTCCGTGCTATCAACAGGTTTTCTCAATGTGTGTCCTAGCCATCTCCAGCATCTTCTTCTCATTTCTTGTTCTACTTACACGTGTCTGGTTATTATCATCAGTTCTACATTAGTGATCTTGTCATACCACTTCAATACTTCTAGTTTATGCAAGCATCCATTTATGAAAGTTTGTAGCTTTTTGTTAGCTATTTTTTTTGTTGTTGTTCTCCCATGTTTCAGAGCCATAAAATAGGACTGACGTGACATTTGAATCGAATGCTGTGCTTCTTGTTTTGTGTTTGACGTTATTTCTTTTTATCTCCATTTATTTCTCTGTGTAATCAAAGTTCGTCTAGCCTTTTGTATTATTATTTTGATATCATTGTCTGTCCCCCCAACAGTGTCTGTCCCTCCAACAGTGTCTATATTGATGCCAAGGTATGTGAATGATTCTTATTTTCTAGTGGTGTTTCTCCAGGTGCAATATTGAAATTGACAGTGATATTAAAAATATACATAGACACCCTAAGATCGAACCACACACAGACATGGTGACACAGAAACACATATGGATATAGTGAGATACAAACAGTCAGACACTGAGGCGAAATACATAAAGACACAAATACTATGAGGCAGAAACAGACAGACACAGACAAAGTGAGACAGAAAATGGCAAACACAGTGAGACAGAAACATTCGGACACCGTGAGACTAAAATAGACATAGATACAGTGAGAGAGAATTTAGACAGTGACTAAAGTAGACATAGATAGTGAGAAAGAATATAGACACAAATGCGACTAAAATAGACATACAGTGATAAAGGATATAGCCATAATGTGACTAAAATAGGCATAGATACAGTGAGAAATAATACAGACACGGAGTGACTAAAATAGACATAGATACAGTGAGAGAGAATATAGTCACAGTACAACTAAAATAGACATAGATACCGCGGGAAAGAATATAGACAGAGTGCGACTAAAATAGACTTAGATACAGTGAGAAAGGATATAGACATAATGTGACTAAAATAGACATAGATACAGTGAGAAAGAATATTGACACAGTGCGATTAAAATAGACATAGATACAGTGAGAAAGAATATAGACACAGTTCGACTAAAATAGACATAGATACAGTGAGAAAGGATATAGACATAATGTGACTAAAATAGACATAGATACAGAGAGAAAGAATACAGACACAGTGCAACTAAAACAGACATACATAGTGAGAAAGACTATAGACACCATGAGACTAAAACAGACATACAGTGAGAAAGAATATAGACACAGTGCGACTAAAATAGACATAGATACAGTGAGAAAGGATATAGACATAATGTGACTAAAATAGACATAGATACAGTGAGAAAGAATATAGACACAGTGCGACTAAAATAGACATAGATACAGTGAGAAAGACTATAGACACCATGAGACTAAAACAGACATACAGTGAGAAAGAATGTAGACATAATGTGACTAAAATAGACATAGATACAGTGAAGAAGAATATAGACACTACTTCCTTCTTCTTCTTCTTCATAGATCCTAAACCACCGACCGTCAAAGCAGTCAGTAGCCATCATGCCTAGTGGCGTCTTGTAGGGCTACAATAAATTGATTCCACTTTGCTCGGTCGGTGGCCATCCTTCGTACAGTGCCCCAACTCTGGTTCATTCTTTGCATCTCAGCCTCCACAGTCCTCCGCCAAGTTGTTTTTGGTCGGCCTCTCTTCCGTTTTCTTTCAGGGGTCCAAAGCATAGCTGTTCTTGTGATGGCATCGGGGTCTCTTCTGAGGACATGACCAACCCAGCTCCAGCGTCTGCCAGCTATGATGGTGTTCATGTCCTCTTGCTTGCTACGAGTAAGCAGATCTTGGTTGGTGATGGTATTCGGCCAAAAGATTCGGTGAATTTTTCTTAGGCATGTTGTGTGAAAAGAGGACAATTTCGACATTTCCTTCTCTGTAACTCTCCAGCATTCCGCATCATAGAGAAGCACAGAAAGCACACAGCTCTGATATAATCTTAATTTTGTGCTTGTGCTGTATTGGGAGGACTTCCAGATGTTGTTTAGGCTAAAGAAGGCTGTTCTTGCCTTATTCATTCTGATGTTGATGTCTTTGCCTGCCCCACCGTCTGGTGTTACTATGCTTCCTAGGTATGTGAAGGTATCTGTACCAGTTGCTGATTCCTTACTGATATGGGCTCAGGGTTGCTCACATTGAGCGTCATGACCTCAGACTTTTTTTAAATTGATGTCCAAGCCTACCTGCTCGCTAAACTTATTAAGTCTATCCGTTTTTTCCTGGATGTGTTGATGTGAATGTGCTAGTAGTGCAATGTCATCTGCATATTCCAGATCTTCCAATGTAGAAAATGTAGTCCATCTTATTCCTCTTGGACTGCATTCTGTTGTCTGGTGCATCACCCAGTCTATGACTGTTAAAAATAGAGTGGTTGATAAGGGGCATCCCTGTCGTACTCCTGTCTTTACCTCGAAGGTTAGGTTGCTCTGCCCAACACTACACGTAAAGTTGGCATAGAGGCTTTTTATGATTGACACTATGCAGCTTGGAATTCCATAAGTCCTCAGTATTTTCCATAAACTGTCCCTATGTATGCTGTCAAAAGCCTTTTCAAAATCAACGAAATTTATGTAAAGCTGTCTTTGCCATTCTGTGCACTGCTCTATAATGTTCCTGAGAGTGAATATATGATCTACACATCTTCTGTTCTTTCTAAATCCTGCTTGTTCTTTCCTCAGTTTGTGGTCTACTGCCTTTGAAATTCTCTGTATTATTATCCTGCCTAGTATTTTGCTGGGAACTGAGAAAAGAGTGATTCCTCTCCAATTATTGCAGTCTGCAAGATCTCCCTTCTTGGGCAGTTTGACAATTATTCCTTTGTTCCACTCTGATGGTGTTGTCCCCGTTTTCCAGAATTGTGCAAATAGTGGTTCTAATCGTTCTGCTACTAGCTCTGTCTTAAATAGCTCTGCATTTAAGTTATCATGGCCCGGAGCTTTGCCGTTCTTTAACCCTTTGATTGCTGTGATGATGTCTTCTTTTCGTGGAATGTCTGTATTTACATCTAGATCGTTTTCAGCCTCAGGAACATTCAATTGTGTCTTTGGTGGTTCCTTGTTCAGAGTTTCTCTGAAGTGCTCTGCCCATCTTGTTTCCTGTCCCTCTGCTGTCGTGATGAGATTACCTTGCTTATCTCTTACTAATGTAATATTGTTTACACCTCGTTTTCCGCTGATGAATTTAGTTATTTTGTATACTGTGCTTTGTTCATTTCTCAGTGCTGCCTCCTCTGCCTGTCTTGCAAGATCGTCTAGGAAAGTTACGGAAACAACAATAAATGAACAAACTTTGCCTGCGGGATGGACATTCGGAGTCTGTGGCTCGAATGACTGTCAGTGCTGAAAGCCGAAAGGAAGCCACTGACATGAAAACGGATGTCCTGACCGCAAAACAGGATACAAGAATAGGATTTTGGAATGTCAGGACAATGAACGAGACAGGTAAACTAAGACAGGTCACGGCAGAAATTAGAAACTATAGGTTACACATCCTAGGGATAAGCGAGAGCAGATGGACAGGGGCAGGAAAAGTTAAAACAGCAACAGGAGAAACAGTACTTTACTCTGGAAGAGAGGATGGACAGCTCAATGAAGGCGTAGCCATTATTCTACAGAAAGGGATAGAAAGGTGTCGTAAATTTATTTTGAGAGAAAAGAGTCTTAGAAATAGTGGTTCGGTTTAGAGTGGAAAATGATGATGGAAAGCTCAGTGATAGAAAATGTAGAGATTAAATAGTTGCTTCACAGCGTGCTGGAGGAGAGTAAAGACAGACTTATTTACGACAATTCGTCTCTCTCAATCTTCTCTTCCACTCTCCTGGTCAAACAATTATTTGCCAGTTTTCCAGTCACGCATCTGCGCGCACACCGATTTGGTGTTTTCAAACACACAGACGACGTAGATACAAACTATATTAAACGAATAGGGGAAAATTTGGGCTTTGGGTACATCCAACACAGAACTAAATGAGTTTATGTGATTTTATTCACTTTAAACATCAGTCACTAACAAATATCAGGTATTACATAAATTATCATAAGTACACAAATGCAAATAACAAGTTTGGGAGGGGTAAAGAAGATTGGTATCGACTAAGTCCTTCCCGCTTATTAGACAAAGATAAACCCAGTCCAGAGATAGATAATATCAGGAACACGGGTACGTTAACCTAACAGTGAAGTTAATTGCTCTGAAAGAGGTGTTACAAAGTTAGGTATAGGTGATAGAAAAAAACCTGTTCTTCCCAGCTGTTCTTCCCTTTACTAAGCAAATGGAAAGGAGGGGGGTTTAAACAGAGTTAACCAATTATCAACTCCCCCTTAAAGGAACAATGCAGGGAATACAGAAAAATTATATTACTAGGCAAGAAAGTTAACAACAGGGTTACAAATGAAAAAGATTAAATTTCCTGTCATTCATGCACACGCGTGAGGATCCACACTCATATACTCACACACTTACCGAATACAGCCTCAGACGATCCATAAAAGTATATAAAAACAGCAAGTATTCTGTTGACATATGAACTGTCTAGTCCTTCGATGTCCCGCCCCAGATGTTTGCGAGTTTTTTGCTGGTAACAAATATTCTCACTTATCGCAAGACTTGAAGACTAAGAGTTCTTGTGTTTTTACTATATAAAAAAGGAGTCTATGGGATGGCACTGACACAGTTCGGCACAGGGGTGAAAATGAAGTGGTCTCTTTTAATCTTCCGCTATGGTAAAATTCCTTCGATGCGTGATGATAGTTTTATTAAATCCAATTGAGGAAAAACTAGACTCAGTCACAGTCAGGAAAATATGTACTCTCTCACAGTAAACAGTAAATATAATATCGCTACTGGCGATGATTACCTTCCAGTTTATCTTACAGGTTTGTAATGGTAATTTGATGATTGTTCTTTAAAATGTTCTTGGGTGGGCTTTATTTCATTTAATTCTGACAGCTAGGTCGCAAAAGGACCGCCACAAGATTATATTTAAAAGAAATGTTTCTTCAATATGACTGGAAGTTTATAGGATGATTTCTTTATTTCTTTCTTTATTTAGCTGGGACCGCAGGTTACGATCACTCTGTGTGAAAGAAAAAAGACATGTAACATACCGAAAAATCAAGCGCGATAAATTTCCCGTTAAGCCTATAATACACTCGAGTATTTAATTATGTATTTAATAAACACTGCGCGAATTCTAGTGGTTAAAAACACACATCTATAAAACTAGGACTTAACTGAATTTATTAATTATAAATTCCTTCGCGACTTTAAAAGTTAATTTAAGCATCTACAGTAGAACTCCATTTATCCGAACCCCAATTATCCGAACATCCAATTATCCGAACACTTTTTCCAGAAAAAAAAAATCAGATGCCAGTCACATTAGACTAAAATTCTGAATCTTTTGATGCGGCAAACTTCAAATGTGTGCGAACAATTTGTAGAGAATGGGATGGCTAATGGTCGGTCGCTTACGTACAGGAAGTCAGTTAGATCATAAAGTCAGTTAATATCTGGTTTACCAATCCAGTGTACGTGTGCGTTCTAGGTAGAACACTGGCTAAACAGACAGTTCAACTTAAAATAATTGTGTCTGCTACTACAGCAGAATAATTTTGGTGTACAAGTATTTCTCTGTGCGATATGGCATCTTCCAGTAGGCCTAAAGCATATAAAAGGAACCGCAATGTTTTGTCAATTGAAACGAAAACAGAAATTATCAAGAGACTAGGACAAGGTGAAACTGTGTCTTCACTTGCGATGATTTTCAATGTTGGGAAAGCTACCGTCTCTGACATCAAAAGTAACAAGGATAAAATTATGAGTTTTGCATCGAAATTTGATAGTGAAAATGGGTCGAAGAAACGTAAAACCATGAGAAATGCGAAAGATGTGAAATTGGAAGAGGCTTTGTATATATGGTTTGTGCTAAGAATAAGCAAAGGGGAACCTATCTCTGGTTCTCTGTTGTGTGAAAAGGCACTTCAGTTCAACAATCAACTTGACGGTCCTCCTGACTTTAAGGCTAGCCAGGGATGGTTAAGAAACTTTAAATCTCGTCATGGCATACGAGAATTGGAGATTCAAGGGAATCTTTATCTAGCGATGCAACTGCTGCTAAAAATTTTAAAGAAACATTCTTGGCTTTTTTGGAAGAAGAAGGTTATTCACTCGATGATGTGTATAATGCCGATGAGACTGGCTTATACTGGAAATCATTGCCTCAAAAATCACTTGCATCTCAGCGCGAAGCAGTTGCCCCTGGGTTTAAAAAATGCAAAGAGAGAGTAACAATTTTGGTAGCCGCGAATGCCAGTGGAAGTCATCGTTTACCGGTGCTAATGATCAGCAAAGCCAAAAAACCACGTTGTTTAAAGAATGTGACATGTCTCCCATTGTGTTACAAAGCACAGAAGAGTGCTTGGATGAATAGTGAAATATTTCTTGATTGGTATACAAATCAGTTCATCCCAAATGTGAAGAGGTTGAGAGAACAAGAAAAGAAAACTGGAAAAGTAATTCTTCTACTGGACAATGCACCATTTCATCCAGAGACGGATACATTGAATGCAGTTGATGCAAATTTTAAAGTAATTTTTCTGCCTCCCAATGTAACAGCACTGATTCAACCAATGGATCAGGGTGTTATAGAAAAGCTTAAAAAGATGTACAAGAAGGAAGTCATGCGTCGTTTATTGTTGGCTGAAGATGAAGAAAGTGTGGTGGCGTTTTTCAAAAAGCTTAATCTCAAAGACTGCTGATATATGTTAGCTGATGATTGGACCACCCTGTCACAAGATAATCTCAACAAGGCTTGGAATAGATTGCTTGGGAAAAAAGGAGGAAATGAAACTACTGTAGTGGACACAAATGATGATTGTATAAATGAAGTTGTGGAACTGTTTCAAGCAATGCCCGGATTTTCGGCCTGTGACAAAGATGATGCACACATGTGGCTAGAAGATGATAATGATTCTGGTTTTCAGTTTTTGAACGACGAAGAAATTTTGTCTTTTGTGCAAGAAGAAAACCAAATACATGTACTGACCGATGATGAAGACTCCTCAAAAGTACATGATGTACTTGTAGATTATGAAGAAAAACCAAAACGTCGACCAAGTCCTGAAGAGGCCTTTATAGCACTAGAAACAGCGATGGCTTGGTACGAGCAAGAAGATGACAGCTGTCCTACACAGCTTCTGCTGTTGAAGAGAATGCGGGACTTAGCAGCCAAAAGGAGACTATCCAGTTTGTTGCAAAAGAGGATTCCTCATTATTTTAAATAGTGGGCTACATCTGTGCAAGTACATATATACGTAAGTTGCGCCTGGTTTTGAATCGTTTGTAATGTTATTTTGAAAACATTTCTCTTTCTTAACAAAAATAACTAATACAAGTAGTACATGCACTGCAGTGTAATAAAAGATTTTGGTGATACAGTGATCTAATACAGTGTGGGTATTATTATTACAGTACAAGTAAATATGTTTTATAGTGTATTTTCCTTGTGATGGTTAATTATTTTTAGAAATATGTGTACATGTACTCGATACATTATGTAATCCAATTATCCGAACATTTGATTATCCGAACGATGCTCGGTCCCATGGGGTTCGGATAAATGGAGTTCTACTGTATTATCTTTTGAAATAATATAATAGATAGATCATTATATTTAAAACTGGAACTCTTGAGATGGTTTAATTTAATAGATTTAAATTAACACAAAATCCATTGAAATAGAATGACTGAACTAGACCACTGATCACTTTACACAATATATATTACCGCTTTGCATAGAATAGAAATCACAGCAAATATATATATAAAATCCAGGGGAAAATCTATAACAAGATTTCAATAAAGCTAGTGCTTCTGTAAAGGTCTGGCCAGCGAGTGATAAAATGTCTATTCTTCATGGTCTATTTATCTAAAATGGAATGTAAGTTGAGTGGGACATGATAAACTTGACAGCTTATTTGATCTCACGAACTTTTGGGGATCTGACCGCCAAATCAAGGGAAGAAGCCGCCCCCTGGTCTTCGTATCTCCGTTCGCTGCTGCCCGTTTCGGCTTTCCCCGTTCGCTCGGTTCTGCGATTGACACCGAGATGCGAAAATAGCGGCAAGCAACTGCGTCTCGTATCAGGGACCACTACTGTCTTTGATAACGCCGATAGTCTCCCCTGAAATCCCTCAGTCTGTCTCCTTGATCGTGGTCGCTGTATCTGTTTGATTCTGGCGACGCCCCCCACTGGCCAAGTTAATTAAAATAACTGCCTATGATTGTTCAAGAGATGATAGTGGGCGTGATTTAATCTCTCCTTAAATCAATGCGATGACCAGAATGAACGATAGGTAAACTTTCCGCATATCAATCAGCAAACGTGTTTGCCCTCTGTGTGGAACAGTTGCATAGCTAATGAATCCACGTGAAAGAAGTCCCGTTTTACAAGAATTACAACAAAGTTCAGGGTCAGCCGAGTTCGTCCATCACAAAGGACATTACTGGAATGGAAACCCATCAACAACAGACTGATAAGATTAAGACTGAGAGGGAGATTCACCAACACTACAATAATACAATGCTACGCACCAACGAATGATAGCGATGAGGAGGTCAAGGATGAATTCTATCAACAACTGCAGAAAGAAATGGAAGACACACCTAGATATGATCTCGTTATAGTAATGGGAGACCTCAATGCGAAAGTTGGTACACACAATACATATAATGAAAGAACAATGGGGAAATTCGGCAGCGGAACAGCAAACGAAAATGGGGATAAACTAATAAGTTTCTGTAGCATTAACAACCTGGTCATTGGAGGAACACTTTTTCCACATAAAGAAATTCACAAATTAACATGGGAATCACCAAATGGTCGGAACAGAAACCAGATAGACCACATCATGGTTAACGGTAGATGGAGACATGCATTACAAGATGTGAAGGTAAGAAGAGGTGCAGATGTAGTAGTAGCAAAACTGAAAGTGAAACTAAGAAGGGCTAAACCAACTGTAACTACACAGAAAAGGTTTGACATCAGCAAATTGAAGGACCCCCTTACCAGAAAAGCTTTTGCGGCCGACATTAAGAAACGATATCAATTTGCCAAAAGCCAGGAAAAGACACCGACTGATGATATAGACCAGAATTTCAACACCATTTCAACAATATATAAGGAAAGCAGCAAATCATGCTTGGGATTCCAGGAAAGGAAGAAGCAAGACTGGATAACACCAGAAACACTAAACACCATAAAGATGAGAAAGGAAATGAAAAGAAAGAAAACAGAAGCGAAGTCCCCCAGGTTAAAGCAACTATGTAGCGAACAGTACAGTCAGCTGGACAAGGAAGTTAAACGCCAAACCCGAGCCAACAAAAGGAATTTCCTAGACGATCTTGCAAGACTACATCCTTAGTAATCATTTTTCTACTGTGAAGTGTACAGATTTGGAGGAGGGCTGTCTTCCCTCTGGCTTTTGTTCCAATCTAGTTCTTAATCCTTCAGAGATTGTCTAATGTTCTCCTCCCATCGGACTGTGGGTTGTCCTGGAGGTCTGGATCCTTGGAGAGATAATAACAGATATAGACACAGTAAGGCACAAACAGATATAGACCCAGTGAAGCAGAAATAGACATAGACACAGTGAGGCACAAACAGACATAGACACAGTGAGGCACAAACAGACATAGACACAGTGAGACAGAAACAGACATAGAACAGTGAGGCACAAAAAGACATAGACACAGTGAGGCAAAAACAGACATAGACACAGTGAGGCACAAACAGACATAGACACAGTGAGGCACAAACAGACATAGACACAGTGAGGCACAAACAGACATAGACACAGTGAGGCAGAAACAGACATAGACACAGTGAGGCACAAACAGACATAGACACAGTGAGGCACAAACAGACATAGACACAGTGAGACAGAAACAGACATAGATACAGTGAAGCAGAAACAGACACAGTGAGGCAGAAACAGACATAGACACAGTGAGCAGAAACAGACATAGACACAGTGAAGCAGAAACAGATATAGACACAGTGAGGCAGAAACACATAGACACAGTGAGGCACAAACAGACATAGACACAGTGAGACAGAAACAGACATAGACACAGTGAGGCACAAACAGACATAGACACAGTGAGACAGAAACAGACATAGACACAGTGAAGCAGAAACAGACATAGACACAGTGAGGCAGAAACAGACATAGACACAGTGAGGCAGAAACAGACATAGACACAGTGAGCAGAAACAGATATAGACACAGTGAGACACAAACAGACATAGACACAGTGAGACACAAACAGACATAGACACAGTGAAGCAGAAAAAGACATAGACACAGTTAGGCACAAACAGACATAGACACAGTGAGGCACAAACAGACATAGACACAGTGAGGCACAAACAGACATAGACACAGTGAGGCACAAACAGACATAGACACAGTGAGACACAAACAGACATAGACACAGTGAGGCACAAACAGACATAGACACAGTGAGGCACAAACAGACATAGACACAGTGAGACAGAAACAGATATAGACACAGTGAGGCACAAACAGACATAGACACAGTGAGATAATAACAGATATAGACAAAGTAAGGCACAAACAGACATAGACACAGTGAAGCAGAAACAGACATAGACACAGTGAGGCACAAACAGACATAGACACAGTGAGACACAAACAGACATAGACACAGTGAGGCACAAACAGACATAGACACAGTGAGGCACAAACAGACATAGACACAGTGAGGCACAAACAGATATAGACACAGTGAGGCACAAACAGACATAGACACAGTGAGATAAAAACATATAGACACAGTGAGGCAAAACCAGATATAGACACAGTGAGATAATAACAGATATAGACACAGTAAGGCACAAACAGATATAGACACAGTGAGCCAGACATAGACACAGTGAGGCAGAAACAGACATAGACACAGTGAGGCACAAACAGACATAGACACAGTGAGGCACAAACAGACATAGACACAGTGAGGCACAAACAGACATAGACACAGTGAGGCACAAACAGACATAGACACAGTGAGGCACAAACAGACATAGACACAGTGAGGCACAAACAGACATAGACACAGTGAGGCACAAACAGACATAGACACAGTGAGGCACAAACAGACATAGACACAAAACATCTAATCAACAAAATTGTATATAGCAAATGAATTTTACTGTTTCAGTCCATCAGATTACTAGATCTAACACAACTAAATCTAATCAACAAACTTTTATAAAGCAAATGAATTTTTACTATCTGTTCATACCTGTCAACCTGTACGAATTTTTCGTACAATGTATGGATTTTTGATACTTTTAGCAGTGTACGGCCGTACAGACTCGTACGGATTTTTGGGACCCTAAGATGCAGCAATAGTGAATGCAGTCAGCGAGACAGCTTGACTGCTTGCATCAGGATCAGCGAACCAGAGCTGATCAAGACCGTACTCCACCTCCACGTGGTGGTCCTGGAAACAGTCTGCAGCAGTGCAGTCTGGCTGAGCGAGTACGGATCGAAATGGGAAGGCAAACCCGGTCCCTAAAAAATGCCGTGCAGAAGTCGGATGTGTCGACCGAAAGGTGCAGATATCACAGCTTAGGCACAAACAGACACAACGCAACCACCGTCCTTTTCAGGGCGAACGAGGAAGAAGAAGAAGTACGGATTCCCCCCCCCCCCCCCCCCCCCCCCAAAAAAAAAAAAAAATATTTTTTTTTAAATTCTAAAAATATTTTCAAACCCAAGTTTTTTAAAATTTTAAATCAGAAAATATTTTCTAGACCAGGTTTTTTTTAACCCATTTTTTTTTATTTTTAATTCCAGGAATCTCGGTGTCTGTTTTTAAACTGAGGTCTCTCCCAGCAACCAATCAAATCCTTTTATACCCAACAATTTGGCAAAAACTTTGAATTCAGCCTCAAAAACTTTAGGTTTTCAGCGTAACATGACGTATTTTTAAAGTTACCTGTTATCAATGACCATGCTTGCTTGCCACCACACTTCAACGCCATTTTGTTTAAAAAGCTAAGTACTTATAACTTGGTTAAATATTGCTGTTGTTTTGCTTTGTTGCAATTTAATCGCTGCCTTAATCTTTCCAGTTATATCTTGCCCTTCAATATATTTCCGATAAATTGTCATAATATTCTGTGTAGGCCCTACATAACTAGAAAAAAAAAGTTTGTTTGCGTTGAGTAGGCCTACTTTATTCCAGCGCTCGAGATTCGCTGCTTTATTGTTTAATAAAGTGGAAATCTGTTATTACTGGTCTAGACTACCAACTCTTAAATAATAATTTTGTAAATTTTTGGTGGTACGTTTTTTCTTCCTAGATTTGATATTCTGTTCATAATTTTGTTTATTTTTTTGCTGTTAGCCATTTGCTTTGTTCGTTGTATTTTTTAATCATTCTCTACTGTATGTTGTCTGATGTGTGTGTGCCTCAACTGACAGATAGTGGTCAGAAAAAGAGCTTCTGTAGCTACTGGCTGCAAGTTGTTGACCAGAAAACTAGTACTGGTGCCTTCCGCTTCCCTAATTTGAAAGTCATCATTCAGCGAATGCTGATACTCCCTCACAGCAATGCTGACTGCGAAAGATCATTTTCAATGATGAAAAAAATCCACACAGACTGCAGGAGGTCCATGAATGCGGACACACTCACTTCTATTTTACAGTGTAAGATTAACATTGATACATGCTGTGCAGACTTTAAGCCCACAAATGCAATTCTGCAAAGTGCTAAAAGTGCATGTGTTGATTATAATATAAAACACTGTACATCGAATGAATAGTGTACCTCATGATCACTAAGTTTTTTATATGTAAAGAACAGCATGAGACTATTAGCATGTTTTATATCACAATAACTCAAATGCTAATAGATTTGTATATGTCATTTCTCATTTTAAAACTGTATTGCGTATAATTTATAAATATATTTTTTGCGTAAGGATTTTTGGGTGTTTGTAAGGATTTTTTTGGTCCGGTGTACAGATTTTTGTCTCAGGAGGTTGACAGGTATGTCTGTTTCAGTCCATTAGATTACTAGATCTAACACAACTGCATCTAATCAACAAACTTTGATAAAGCAAATGAATTTTTACTATCTGTTTCAGCCTATCAGATTACTAGATCTAACAACACAACATCTAATCAACAAAATTGTATATAGCAAATGAATTTTACTGTTTCAGTCCATCAGATTACTAGATCTGACACAACCAAATCTAATCAATCAACTAGTATAAAGCAAATGAATGTTACAATCTGTTTCAGTCCATCAGGTTACTAAATCTTGTTACAATCTGTTTCAGTCCATCAGGTTACTAAATTTAACAAAACCAATTGTAATCAACAAACTAGGCCAGTGCTTCTTAACTAGGGGGGCATGCACACTCTGAGGGGTAGGAAACCCATTTACTGGGAGTGCAAGACATACCAGATAATTTAGAAGGCGAATCATCATAAACAAAATATAATACACAGAACTCAAAGGTCTCTGTACAAAATAAAACATTGACAACATGAATAAGATACCAAACTTTCGCCACATTTTATAAATAACATATCTCTATTTGCCATATTTTACGAGCTAGAAGATAATGAGGCTTCATAATACCTGTAAACTGATGAGGTTAAGAAGCACAGAACTAGGTCAACCAAAATACATAAAATCACAGTATAAATCATAGTATAAACTGAACTGTATGGATATTCTTCTCAGCTTATTGGCTCTTTCATACGGCACTTACACAATTTTTTTTTCTTCAAAGAATCTGTTTTGTACAAGTTAAAAATGCACGGTTGTTGCTAGCCTATCAGTCAATCTAATGTTATTATAACCATTTGGCTGATAGTAACAGAAGGCTTTATTGCTATTTCTAAAATAAGAGACCAAAAAAAAAAACATGGATAAACTAGAAAAAAGCAAAGTATATTTTATGGATAAACTAGAAAAGCAGATGTCTATTTTAGGGATAAAATGTCCCTATAACAATATATGATAATAAATAACATTTTATAGGAATCTTCAACTCAAATGTCACATCAGTCTTATTGTATTGCTCTGAAACATGGAGAAAAAAAAAAAAAACAGCCAAGAAAGTACAGACTTTCATAAATGAGTGATGGAGTCAGAAAAAAAAAGGATTGAAATGGTAAAATAAACTTTTTGGCACATGAGAATTTGCTGGCTATTTCTGAATCGTGGAAAGCATTCTTGAGTAACACTGAAGTACAATCCATTAATCAGAAAGAGTTGTGATGTTTTACTGTATGAAAAGCAAAAGCACCCTCGGCCGCGGCAACTTCAAACCTTTCCTCACTTATTTCTTTATTTTAAAATGTCAGTTTTTATTGCAAACATTCAGACGCAGATGCTTTCTTGTGCTTTTCTGTTTCTATATGTTTTTTTATTTTTAAATCAGCTGCACCTTTATTTGCTACTGATACAAATGTGCCGCCTCTGCATACAAGACATTCTGCTTCATACTCTTTTTGACCACTGGAAAATCACTGAAATTTTTTTTCAATTCATCCGTGAACACACACTTCCGTTTTGGCATTTTGAGCAGGTATCTGTAACATAAATATAATATAATGTCCCTAATCAATGGTACAT
This sequence comes from Oreohelix idahoensis, assembly GCA_024509875.1. NCBI lineage: Eukaryota > Metazoa > Mollusca > Gastropoda > Stylommatophora > Oreohelicidae > Oreohelix > Oreohelix idahoensis. Next base: position 106,876 of record JAMPIV010011905.1, read on the forward strand.
TCGATGTTAAAATTATTTGTAAAATGCAACAGACGAGGTTTTAATTTTAACAAACCCATTACTATACTAGTAACTACTCATGTATTTTTTCATTGGTTTGGCCATGTCTGCAGAATGGGAGAAGATCGGCTACCACAACAAGCATGGGAAACAAAGAGCCAGGAATCCAGACCCCCAGGATGACCCAGAGTCTGCTGGGAGGACAACATTAGACAATCTTTGAAGGACCGAGGACTAGAATGGAACCAGGCCAGGAGGAAGACAGCCGATAGGATAGTCTGGCGCTCTCTCTTCCGAACCTCTACACTTCATGGTAGAAGGGGAACGACTAAGTAAGTAAGTATTTTTTCATAATAAACAAATTGCAATAAATATAAAACAGTACGAACTAAGGTTAATATTATTTGTAATTTGCAATAGACAACGAAGTTATAATTGACTAAATCCAGCCCCAAGTTCTTATTCATGCCGTTTTGTCTGTTATATTTTCCCTTAACAAATGCCAATAAACCTAAACAGCGTTTAACCTGCGTTAAAATATGATACTAATCTATTATAAACTATTGAACATGACAACTTACGGTAGTGTTGTTGGCAATTTGCGCGATCCGTCGATTTTGCGGAGACAACAATTCTTAATTCTAACAGAATTTCTGTACTCAGAAAAAGTAATTTAGCCAACCACATAAAAGCCGGATATTTCAACATTTTAAAAAAATCTGGCCGGACGCTCAGTTTTGTCGCAAAAGGCTGGACAAATCCGGACATCTGGCCACCCTAATCTATATGAAATAGTGGAACATTCCCAGTTGCTTTGCCAAGCACTGCAAGAGATAAGACAACTCCTCACAACCATTTAAAGTACCCTATATAGCGGACTTGAACAGCAAATCAGAACTGCACAGTTTCACATTATGGCATCAAAATCAGCAACAGCTAATGCTCTGTGATGGTGGATCAAAGACAAGACACGTATCAGAAAATCAGAGTAGAGTTCCCAGGAGTCTCTGAAGAGATAAAGAAAAGGACTACTGCCGCCCAAGGCATGTTGTAACAGGTGAGTAATATGAGGTTGTGCATGGAGCAGGCTGCCTCATCACGTAAAACACATGGCTATAGAAATCACCACTGCAACTGTACATCAATGATTGGCGCAGGTTTCCTGCAAGGGTACCAGCTACTGTGGAAGCTCCTTGCTCCATTATGGTGGGAAATCTGGATGGGGCTTCTAGGCTAGAATTAAGGGCATGATCCTCGCTGAACATAGCGAGGGCCTACATGACTGTGACAACAACCTCCAGCATCGGAATGGAGATAGAAGCAGCTACTGCCTCTTTAAGGTGGTTGTCTGAAACTTCATTGACAAGAGCAGTTATTGTCTCAGACTCTGAATCCATGCTTCAGAAGATCCAAAATGGATGGCTACGGCATGAATGGAAAACCTCCACAGCAGCCTCAAATCTTCAGGAACTGGTGTGGATCTACTGTCTTGGTCATGCAGGGATGAAAGAGCTGATAGACTAGCTTCAAGAGAACCTATAGTGGGTGCGTTGGATATGGATAAGGGAGAGATACTGAAGACAATTAATGATCGCCTGTTAGAGAATGACACTGCAATCGATGAATCATCATGGCTGAGATTACTGGAGTTTGGCATTAGGCAGTGGGACTGGCAGGAATGAACGTATGAGAGGATGCATCTGGCATATGTACAATCAGCGCGCAACAGGAACTGTTTGCATTCATACCCTTCAACATTTTCTGAGGGAGACTGAGCACCTATGGGTTTGCCCAGTGTGCAATGATGTCGATTCTAAACAACAATAACAATAACAATATGGAGCACAAAAGAAAAAAAAAAGAATGATAAAACTGAAGCCTGAAAATCAAAGAATAATAACTAGCAACAGCAAACACTTTAAAATATACTGATTATCACCCCTTGATAAATACACAACACACACAGACAAGAGGAGAGAAATGAAAATTAATGTTGAGAAGATCTGAAACCAGAACTCCAAAAAGCAGATACAGTCACCTATTTGTGATGCCAAGTGAAGTAGAGGGTTCAAACAGATTTCTTTAACTTTTCTTCTTGTCTTGTCCATTTGTGCTGTCTTCCAAGTGTGGCCGTGATGGGTGTGGTTGCTGTTGCATTTTTTTGTGTTCGTATAGTGTGTTCGTCTCACTACCCCAGAACAGTAGACAGTACAGTGCTGATGATGTTCAGTTATTTTACTCTGTATGATTGGACATCATACGAAAACACTGTTGGTGGGTGAAGAATCTCCATCTAAAGTACTGCACGAAACCAAGTGGTGAATAACAAAGATGATGTTTAATTTCAGTAATCATCCAATAACAACAGTTCATTGAAATAAAACTGCTTCACGCCTAATTTTTCAACCTAGGCGGGTGATTCTCACAAAATACACAACGTCATAATCACAACTTATAATAACTTCTCTTCTCCCTTCTTTCAATCCTTCTATATACACAGTCTGCTATGTCTGTTGTATCTCATCTTAGAAAAACTTATGTAGCCGGGTTTTGTTACTTCAACTCATGATGAAAAACCCCTTTTGGTCTGATGAACTAGTTTTGAGGTATTTATTATAAAATAATCACTGGTCTGACTACCAGGGCTGTTTCGTTTATCTCAATTAGTCACTGTTCACTGTTCTGACCTAGCTACTGTCTATCTTGCTAGTACATCTTCCTACATACCTGTACTGTTTTCGCAAAACAACCTTGACAATCTTGTTAACTCAAATTCTCACAAAAATGGCGACATCGTCTTTCTTTCTGTACGCCATAATAACTTGCTATTAGCCTGTAACTACAGTATCAACCATCGCCAGTGGCTTGTTCGCCAAAATCGCGACTTCACAACCTTTTTTATTTATTCTTCAGCCCCCGTTGACCTACACTTAGCGCCATCTTAAATTCTTTTTTCCTTTTCGCGTTCAAAATCAAACTCAGTGCGTTCCACAAAAATGTGTTCATCCATCAAAACCTTCTCGTGCGCACTTTTCCTGCCCAACTCTAAGTCAAACACTTTCATCTATCAAAACCGACTCCAGACCTTGCTCCCCTCGCTCAAAGCGCCACTCCACTTATATCATCTCCCCCCAACCAAGACAAACAGCCTCCATACAAATCCATTCATATTTTCCCAACCATTTCTCTACACTCTTTTACTTTCCCAAAAACTCAATCACCGTTCACACATCTCCCCCCCTTATAAAGAAAATTTCTCCTACAGAGAAAATTTCCCAGACAGTTCACCACGACCAACCACTCCCTTGCCATGTCCGTTACCAAATCTGTCCATGCCCGAACCACACACATCCCACAATGCAAATTTCTAATTCATTTTATACATTTACATAATTTCAATTTTCAATTCATTTGTCTGGTCAAATCTACCAGTTCAATCAAAATAACTACTCTTCTAGAACTCACATTTTACTAATATGTGGCTACTAGGTATATACACGTTGGTATTTTCTCTTCCTCTTCTTACCAATTCTCTTATAAATTCTGTTTGTACATTACCATCTCTATTACATCTACTCTCACGTTTAATAAGTCCTGTTTCTAATATCTCCAGCGTACTTCACTGTTACTGGCTATATACCACGATCGCTTTTGTGAAAATTTAATGAACTTGCGCCCTCTTCTATTACTCTGAAGTGCGGTACCTACTCGAATTATCTCAAAAATTTTGCCTATATCATTATTCGTTCTTAGTTGCAAATCTTTCCTCTTAGGGCATTTACTTTTTCTTAGCATTTATATCTACCTTCCCTTCCTAATATCCGAATCTACTTTTACTGTTTTACTTCATTTTTATGGGGAAGCCTCGCTTCTCACAAAGTCTTCACAAGACTCTGGCAACTGCCAAAACTGTATCCTCCTCAAAGCTCCCTCTGGAACTTCTTCAACGGTTTCTCAATATCCCATTTTCATTTATCTCCATACTCTCCACATCTCTGTCGTCCTCCTCTACAACTTCACCAAAATATCAGTCTCCATATTTCCAATTTGATCATATTTCTGCCGTCCTACTCCACGGCTTCTCTCAATCTCATTTTTCCCTTATTTCTCCCAGAAAAAAAACCCATAATACTGCCGTCCTCCTCAATGGTTTCTTATAAATCTTCTTCATATTACTGCGTCATTCTCCATACTTTATATTGCTCCATAATTTCCGTTTTCTCTGCGGCTTCGCCAAAATCTCAGTCTCTACTATTTCTGCCGTCGTCCCCACGGCGTTTCACATAATTTGCTCCATACTACTATTGCCTCTAATCTACTTCTTACCACACTTTTACTCGTCTCCTCTACTGCAGTACCCTATCGGTCAGGTGTACCCAGTTTATCTCATGTGTTCGGTATAGACCAATTATACTTAGTCTTCTCAAGACTCAGCTACCGCCGCCATCTTGGTTATACATCTTAATATACTATGTCACTGCTCACATAGCCTCCTCTTCCTCACTCCCTACTTACTCATAAACTCTAATATCTTCATCATTGTGGCTTCCTTGGTCCTGAGCGTCTCCAACGCTATCTGTTTATTAATATCTTGAGTCTCCTGTATCTTTCTGACTTCATCAACACTTAGCTTCCTCTCTACCACTCTATCTCTTGCATCTCCTACATTTCTCTCAGCCTCCCCACTTCTTACTTCTCCATCAACCGTGTACCTCGGTTCTTCTCTATCCTCCATTTCTTCCCTTCTCGTACTCCCTGGGTTCCTCTCAGGTTCTGTACTCTTTAATTTGTCGCTATCTCGACACCTACTTATATTCCAAGTATCTCTCCTACTACTACTCCTTTTTCTCTCCTCCTTTATAGCCTATCGGCTCTTGGATCGGTACTCCCGTCGATCCGTATCTCTTCTAATTCTCTCTTCTCCCTGTTTGTTCTTCCTCTTCTTAACGTCTTCCTTTTTACCATTATCACCTGCGCCAGGTGCTGTTACATCTCCTTTTCTCTCTGATTCCTCTCTATTCATTTCCTGTTTCTTCTCTAACTCTTCCAACTTCCTCTCTAACTCTGCGCAAAGTGCAGTTAACTCTTCTACTTTTGTTCTGTCATTATTTCTTTCTTCCTCTTTGACCTTTCTTGGTCTACACTGTCTATTTCCCATTGACCAGTTTCCTTGGTCCTTCTATCTTGTTCCTTCTCTTGTACTTCTCTATGACTACGCTTCTCCTTTTTCAATTCTTCAAACTTCCTGTCGATATATTGAAGAAGTGCCTTTATATCTTTCTTATTCTCCTGTGCACCACTATTTCTTACTTTATTCTTCCTTCTAAATCTGACTTCTTCTACATGTCTCAAATTTGCTAGATGCCTACTATAAACCGATGAATCGTCTGATGACGACGATCGCTGTCTTTTTGTCTCTCTTATATTATCTTTTTCCATCTCTTCCTGCATATCTGAATTTTTAGCTGATGTATCCTCCATGTTCTGAGTTAGACTTCCAACTCTTTGCTGTTTCATCTCTTGTTGTTGTTCCGTTTGTTGTAATTGCTGCTGCTCCTGTGCTCTGCTTCTTTGTTCTGCAGCTCTCGTATGTTTGTACGGTGCATCTATTTCTGTTTGAACATTATTCCATTGCTTCCTTATTCCAGTCGTATCTTGTAAAATATTATCACGCTGCGTGTATTCTTGTGTATCCTGTCGTAATAGTCTTCCACCTTCTACTGGTGTTTTTGCAATTTTTGTTCTCCTTGTTCGTATATCTTTTGGGGTTTTGGGGTGAACTGAGTAGATGTTGTCCTAGGTTCTGTGTGCGTTCCTGCCATTGTGCGACGCTGACTACTTGTTGATGTTTCTCCATAGTCATCTTCCCATCCTATTATACAGTTGTCTTCTATCCTGTTAGACTGATTCCAGTCATTATCCTTTAATGTTGTTTCATTCCTGAGTGTCCCTATACGTTCATTTGTATTATTGTGTTGCTTTTGTTCTTCCGTGTAGTGTGGTGTGTTATTGTGAATCCGCGTACATGTTTCTTCAACTCTGTCTCTCATACTATACATACTATGACTCCTTATATAGCCTCTTATATCCATCGGTCTATCGTCCTCTATTTTGTCTACGACAAGCTTGTAGATTTCTTCCTTTCTTTGTGATAAGCCTATATCAAACTTTCCTTCCAGAATTTTCTGTACCTCCTTTAGTATCACAATGTCTGGTTTAGTTCTTCCAAGGATGGCTTTTATTTCTTTCCTCAACTGCTCTGTGCTTGGTTCATGTATTTTGATCCCTTCCATTCCGCTGTTAACTCTCTGTATTCTTTTCTCTTTTTGTGTGCTTTTTCTCTTCTAGCACTGCATTGAGTCTGAATGGTGTGCCTACATCCTTCTTGATTCCTATCTTGTCCTGCTTCCTTGGATCCACTTTCTTCTGCTCTCTGTATATCTTGTTGTTAACTCTATGTTGTGGTACCACAACTGTTTGTGTGCCCATACTCGTAGTTGTTTCTGTTTGTGTACCAACACTGACCCTGTCTCTCTGTATGTTTTCCTGTTTCTGTACTTTTGTTCTAACTTGACTTGTCCATGGTCTATTCCTATTACCTTCTTCTTTTGTTGTTACATTTTGATGGCAAGATCCTATTATCTTTCTCCACACTCCTAGTGGTTCTACTTCCATTTTCCAACCGTTCTGTGTTCTTATTTGGCACTTCTGTTGGTTACCAACATTGATGTTGTTTATTTCCAATATCCTTCCTTTCTTAATTTCTGACACAAAATTCCTGACCGCTATTCTTGATCTTCTCATATTCAGGCTATCCCAGTGTCCTAACTCATTGTTGCTGTTGAAAGTCGGGAGTGTCCTGTCACTGTTGTTACATGTCCTATGGTATCTCTGTTTATGCTTATATTTGTTACATTTCCATTTCTCCCTTTTGCATTCTGTACAGATGTTTCTCCTCTCATGTGTGTGTTGTCTATTCTTGTGTACGCCTGAGCTATACCAATTCATCCTATTACACTAGTCAACAACCAAAATGTACCAGAAATGAAAATAGCTGATCTTAACTAATTTTGGTGTGCTGAAAACGAAAATGACATTAAAAAATGTTGATTGGCTCTAGTTTTCAAGATACATGCTACTAGTTTATTTAATTACGGTCAATTTATATATATGACTCAACTGTTGTGGGCGATTGCATATTTTTTTCTAATGACCAATAAAAATGTAACTAGAAGTTGATGATGCAATCCTACCTATGATTACATCACCTTTGTGTATAAATATCTTATCTCTGATAAAATGTTGCCATTAGTTAGTGCATTTGTCCTTATCAAAAGTATCGTAGTTATAAATGCCTAGGACATGTGTGAACAGTGCTAATAATTTCTGTTATATCCAAACATCCCCTCTGCAATACGTCCGGTACCACATGGCGATGACCTACCAGTTCCCAAAGTGCCAGAATCATTTTCAGCTGCTTCCACTGATGAAGAAGAGGACATTGGTGGTCCTGAACCATCAACCTCAAGCGATCCAGATTTTGAGCAAACTACATCCACTAAACCACACTTAATAACCCAAGGTGAACTGAATGATCTTGTAAGAGATCTGAATTTACTGAAGAACAAGGCGGAGCTTTTGGGTTCCAGATTGCAACAGTGGAATCTCCTGGCAGAAGATATTACAATTTCTGTGTATAGGAACCACCAGAAGCCGCTTATTACATTCTTTTTCAAAGAGGGTGACCTTTCTGTATGCCACAACATTTCTGGTTTAATGGCAGCCCTCAAAATCAATTACATACCGGAAGAGTGGAAGCTTTTCATTGATTCATCCAAGACGAGTCTTAAAGCTGTTTTGTTGAATAATGGTAATGTGTTACCGTCAATTCCAGTTGATCACGCAGTTCATATGAAAGAAACTTATGAAAACATTAAGCAGCTTTTGAAGTGTATAAACTACGATCATCATCATTGGTCACTTTGTGGTGACTTAAAAGTGGTCGCTCTTTTGCTTGGACTACAGGGTGGATACACCAAGTACTGTTGCGTTCTCTGTGAGTGGGATAGCCATGCACAAAGTGACCATTACATCAGAAGACATTGGCCAATCAGGCAGTCATTGCAGCCTGGCAGTAAGAACGTTGAGAACCCAGCACTTGTCGACACCAGCAAGATTTTGTTGCCACCCTTGCACATTAAGCTGGGTCTCATGAAAAACTTTGTCAAGGCAATGGAGAAAACAGATGAGGCTTTCAAATACCTCATCAGAAAATTTCTAAGACTGAGTGAAGCTAAAATAAGAGAGGGAGCATTTGTTGGTCCGCAAATTCGAAAACTTCTTCATGATGACGAGTTTCTTTGCGTGTTGCATGGCAAGAAAAAAGCAGCATGGCTAGCATTTAAGTCAGTGGTGGACAATTTTCTTGGAAACAACAGATCTGATAATTACAATGAAATTGTAGAAAATCTCCTTCTGAAATATAAGAGTCTTGGCTGCAACATGTCTTTGAAAATTTATTTTCTGGATTCTCATCTGGATTTCTTTACGTCAAACTGTGGAGCAGTCAGTGATGAGCATGGTGAACGATTTCACCAGGACATTGCTGCTATGGAGACAATGTATCAAGGCAATTGGAGCCCTTCAATGCTTGGACTGTGACAAGAGACACCTCATCGATCGACTACAAGAAGCAAGCAAAGAGAGCTCGAACAGAGACTGAATAATGACGGAATGGGTTCAAATGTGCCTTTTTAAAACATGATATGTGAACTTTAAATAATGTTTTTATTTTTTCTATCATTTTATGTTGAAATATCAATTAATTGAGTATGTAACCACAATTTTTATAATGCTAAAGTAGAAAGACTAGCTGTTCACCCCAGAGAATTAAACAAGCATACATTATTTGTATTACTGTAATGTAAATTCATCATTTTAAAAAAAACCAGAGCCAATTGGTGAATTTCATCATGATATTTGAAATCAGCATGTCAAAATCAATAAGAAATGGTATATTTAATTTCTGGTACAAATAACTTTTGAAAATTTGTTGACTAGTGTTATTTCTGTATTCTTGACTTTTTTGTTGTTGCCGTGTTTTCTTGTCAAACCAACTTGCATGATGGTGTACTCTGGCCCATTGTCTATGGTATGGTTGTTGGTTATAATTAACATGTGCCCTTCCTATCATGTTCACTTGTGGTTGTCTTCCACTTGTACCAACATATCCTTGTCCTTCCTCTAAGCTGACCCAAGATTGTGCTTGGTTAATTCTTATGTTTCTTACATTATTTTTATCTTCTCTCCTGCCTTCCATCTGTTTGTCGTTGTGATATCCTATGTATATTTGTTGACGACCTTTGTCATGTAGCATTCGTCCTGTAGTGTTAATATTCTTGTTTAATCTATGCCTCATTTTATTCAAACTATACCAATGTTTCGGTGTCGTAGTCCCACTGCTACTGTTGTACTGTTTCGCCGTATACCATTTGACACTCTCGGACAAGGCTTCTGTGTGTCTATTGTGTGTACTATTAAAGGTCTCAACCCGACGTACCGTCTGTTGAGGCTCTTGCGGCCTATATCTGCATGAGTAAGACTTATGTCCGACTCTATTGCAAATATAACACACAGGTAGTCTGTGTTCTCCCCTTCTTGTTATATCAGGTGCATTTCTCCCTCTCCCTCTTTCTGACAGTCCTCTTCTTTGACAGAACCCTATCTCCATGGGCTCTTCTTCCCTTTGTTCATATGTCCTAGCTCTTCCCAGTCTTAGGTCCAAACGTTTTCTGATATTTTCCTCTCCCACAGCTAGTGCGACTGTCTTTTTCAAACTCTGGGGATCTTTACGAATCAGGTGTAACTTTATCGGCGTTCCATCCAACCCATCTACAAATATGCCGACTAGTTGTTTTTCAACTTCTTGTTGATTTATGTCTTGATCCATGAAGGCCTCCTCTGTGAGGTTCAACAACCTGTCACTAAACATTTGCACTGATTCCTGAGGTTGTTGCTGTATTTGGCGGAGAAGTGTCCACGCATATGTGCTGTCTGTAATCTGAGAGTAAGCCTGAACAAGCTCTTTCCTTAGCTCCTCCCATGTTTCATTAGGGAACGTTTCTAAGCGTCTTCTTATAAAATCGGTCACTAATCCTTGCGAGGAAAGATATGCAATTTGTTTATAATCTGCCTGCTCCATATTGGCAGAAGTACCATATTTTTGAATATCTAAAAGCCATTGTCTGCATGACTTAGGGTCACCAGAGTAAGGCATTACTATGCTTCTAATATTTTGGAACCTAGCATTACCCTCCATGGTTGCTAGGGTTCTAACAACTTGCTGTATAACAGCGATGTTTGGGTCAACGCCCAGATTTGGCTGCTGTTGCTGCATGATACAGGACCTGTAATTGTTATTATAGTCAAATACCTGGAAAAATTTTGTATTAGTTACCTGAAAACAAATCTAACCACTCTAATCAAGTCTAAAATATAATGATAAGATTTATATGTGATTTAAATATAAACAGATGTGAAATAATAATAAACAATACATAACTTATAATTAATTAATATCTAAATGATTTAAGTTAAGTAAACTAAAATGTTCGGTGCTATGCTCTTTCTTGCTTGTTTGGAATAACTGTGTCTTGTTAATATAGTATTTTTGTCTCGCACACGGTCTTGTCTATAGTTTTAACTACTTGCGCGCAATCGGCATGCCTTATTTATTTGATTGTTGGTGCACATTGTAGGATCATCTATCGTTAGTTCAGAGTGAAAAGAATTTAAGTAATCTCGTATCTTCAGAACGCAGGCCTTCTCTTCGTGTAATACTTGCTATGACAGGATGCAGGTCGTTGATTTGCTCCTTGATATACGACGTTCTTTCTGTGTACTTGAGTCTTGAAAAAGTATATTCTTCTTGTTTACGTAAATCTTTATGTGTCTCTATTTCACTGTCTGGTGCAGATCAGTCACTGGCATCATTTACTACCTATTATCTGGCGGAGAATCAAGATGCTGGTTTTCTTCCTTCTATTTACATATAATTGTTCATCAGCAAAATTTCTGTAATTAGTCTCTAGAACCACTTTTCGTTGCAATTTAAATTTGTGGGGTGCGGACTGGTCACTGGGTATCTATTTACCACTACCTGTTATCTGTTTTCTTTGTCATTGTCCAGTTTAGGGCTGGTCACAAGCACCATTTACCACCACCATGTGGCCGTGATGGGTGTGGTTGCTGTTGCATTTTTTTGTGTTCGTATAGTGTGTTCGTCTCACTACCCCAGAACAGTAGACAGTACAGTGCTGATGATGTTCAGTTATTTTACTCTGTATGATTGGACATCATACGAAAACACTGTTGGTGGGTGAAGAATCTCCATCTAAAGTACTGCACGAAACCAAGTGGTGAATAACAAAGATGATGTTTAATTTCAGTAATCATCCAATAACAACAGTTCATTGAAATAAAACTGCTTCACGCCTAATTTTTCAACCTAGGCGGGTGATTCTCACAAAATACACAATGTCATAATCACAACTTATAATAACTTCTCTTCTCCCTTCTTTCAATCCTCCTATATACACAGTCTGCTATGTCTGTTGTATCTCATCTTAGAAAAACTTATGTAGCCGGGTTTTGTTACTTCAACTCATGATGAAAAACCCCTTTTGGTCTGATGAACTAGTTTTGAGGTATTTATTATAAAATAATTACTGGTCTGACTACCAGGGCTGTTTCGTTTATCTCAATTAGTCACTGTTCACTGTTCTGACCTAGCTACTGTCTATCTTGCTAGTACATCTTCCTACATACCTGTACTGTTTTCGCAAAACAACCTTGACAATCTTGTTAACTCAAATTCTCACAAAAATGGCGACATCGTCTTTCTTTCTGTACGCCATAATAACTTGCTATTAGCCTGTAACTACAGTATCAACCATCGCCAGTGGCTTGTTCGCCAAAATCGCGACTTCACAACTTTTTTTATTTATTCTTCAGCCCCCGTTGACCTACACTTAGCGCCATCTTAAATTCTTTTTTTCCTTTTCGCGTTCAAAATCAAACTCAGTGCGTTCCACAAAAATGTGTTCATCCATCAAAACCTTCTCGTGCGCACTTTTCCTGCCCAACTCTAAGTCAAACACTTTCATCTATCAAAACCAACTCCGGACCTTGCTCCCCTCGCTCAAAGCGCCACTCCACTTATATCATACAATCGTATACTATTCAAATACTTTATGAGTGCTGATTATATGCCACCCTAACTGATTGTGTTGTACTTTTATCTAATATACTATATGGAGGCTCTGATGATCTAGTTTTCATTACAATATACTTATTCTTAATATTATATTCTTAATAACTTATATTCTTAATTTTATGATCAGGTACTGTTAATGTATGCTGTTATACTTCCTTGTAATGTTGCACTGTCCTTAAATTAATACTTTCAGTACGCTGGAGAATGTTGAGTAACAGTAATAAAAGATGAGCAAGAGGATGGAAGAATGCAAGAGGGGACTGTGTCCGATTTTCAACCCTTGGCAAATTAATTTCTTTCGTATATGTCTATCTAACTATCTACCTAGTCTGATTCTGGTCTTGAGTTTGGGACGCAAAGGAAATGGAAAGGAAAATGGAAAGTAACTGTCTACCCACCTCATCTTGATGAACCTAAAAAAAAAAAAAAAAAAAGTCCCTGAGTCATTCAGTTGAACACCGTATGAACATTTTACAAGTTCTCATAACATACCTCTGAATATGTCTCAAATCACTAATTTACAGTACAAAGAATTCAATTCTTTTTTTTTTTTTTTTAAATTTATTTATTTTTTATTTATTTATTTATTTTTCAAATTCATTATTACTATTAATTTTTTTTGTTTTTTTTTAATTATTTTATTTTATTTTAAAAACACTTTAATTATGATGATTATTGCAAATGTAATATTACTTTTATAATGATAAATGCCTTAATAATGCTTAAAGTAAATGTGAGGATGAAAGGATATTAGTATACATGATGAGAGAGAGAGGAAGGGCAGAATGTCAGACGGGCCTGCGTGCCCAATTCTTAACCCTTTGAAAATAAAGTTCGTTCGTTCGTTCGTTCGTTCATCTCCCCCCAACCAAGACAAACAGCCTCCATACAAATCCATTCATATTTTCCCAACCATTTCTCTACTCTTTTTACTTTCCCAAAAACTCAATCACCGTTCACACAAGCATGACTAATCATTACCTATTTAGCATGAGTCAATGAACAACTATTTCGATGCTTTAGGCAAAATTGACAACGATATCACCACCAAGACAATCGATACTAAATGGGAACAACTGAGAACAGCAATGACAGAAGCAGCTGTAGCGACCACCGGATACCTAGTACATAAAAAGAAAAAATGGATGAGAGAAGATACTTGGGATAAAATACAAGAAAGGAAAACAGCAAAACTTAAACTACTAGCGGCAAGTACACATAATGCAGTTGAATCTTGCAAACTAACTTATAACTTGTTAAATAAAGAAGTGAAGACAAAAACTCGAAGAGATAAAAGACATTTCATCAATGAACTGGGCATAGAAGCTGAAAATGCTGTAAGAACTGGTAATAGTAGGTGCCTTTATCAAATTACAAAACAACTATGTCACCAGCCTACTGCTATGGAAACACCTGTTAAAGGTAAATTAGGGAATTCAATACCAACAGAAAAAGAACAAATGAAGAGATGGGCTGAGCACTTCATGGAGGTGCTAAACAGACCACCACCAACAGTAACACCTGATTTTAATAATGAAACACCCACAACCACCTTGCCAATAACTTGCGATGAATTCACGCTGGACGAGATCAAACAAGCCGTTAAAAGATTTAAAAATTTTAAAGCTGCTGGAGTTGACGAAATTTCAGGGGAAATGATTAAAGCAGTTAATGACAACAACCTCTTGAGAATTTTAGATATTATAAATGAAGTATGGAGAGAAGAACAACCACCACAACAATGGAAAACAGTATTATTGTAAAGTTTTTTACCCGAAGAAAGGTGATCTATCAGACTGTAATAACTGGCGTGGTATAAATCTAGTAGCGCCTTCAATAGATTATCTAACATTTGGAAATTACGATCATTGAATATACATACCAAGCTTCGTCTGTTTAATTCAAATGTTACTCAGTGTTAACATACGGCTGTGAGAGTTGGAAAATAACAAAATCATTGGAGAACAAGCTGAATACATTCGAGAACAAATGTCTTAGAAAACTCATGAACATCAGTTGGAAATAATTCAAGACTAATCGACAAATAAGAGAAGACTCTAGGCAGAAATATGTCTCCGACTATATAAGGAAAAGACGATGGTCATATATCGGTCATGTCCTACGAATGCAAAAAAACAGAATACCACTACAGGCGCTCACTTGGGTTCCTGAGGGTAAGAGGAAAAAAGGAAGACCAAAAGAAACACTCAGAAGAACAATAATAAGAGAAGGAAGAACGTTGGGCCTAAATAATGTGCAAGAGCTAAGAGGAGTGGCGTCCCAACGAACAACCTGGAGAGCACTGGTTTCTGCCTTATGCGCCGTGTTTGGCGCTTAAAGAATTTATTATTATTATTATATCTCTATTATCAGTACCTGGAAAATTATTATGTTGCATGATGTTAGAAAGACTTAAATTGCACGCTGACGAAAAGATCAGAGAAGAACAAGCGGGTTTCAGGCCGAAACGATCATGTATTGATCAAATATTCACACTAAGAACAATTATAGAAGAATCAGTGGAAATGCAATCGCCACTTATTATCACCTTCGTCGATTTTCAAAAAGCCGTTGATAGTCTACACCGCCCATCATTGTGGAAGATACTTACAATCTATGGTTTTCCAACAAAATATGTAAATATAATCAAATATGACAATGCAAGATGTTGTGTTAGAACAAATAAAGGGAATACAGAATGGTTTACAGTAGAAACAGGGGTGAAACAAGGCTGTATTATGTCACCACTACTTTTTGGAATAGCTATTGATTGGGTTATGAGAAACTATACCCACAATGAACAATTAGGTATAAAATGGACAAATGGAAAATTCCTGGGGGACCTGGATTTCGCAGATGATTTAGCATTCTTAAGTTCAACACCCAGACAATCCCAAGAAGCAGTAAATAATTTGTGTCATCTCTCGGTTAAAATAGGTGTCCAAATAAATGCCTCTAAAACTAAAGTTATGAACTTTTCTAACGAGACCTTTGATATCATCTTGAACGGGGAAAAACTACAGAAAGTTATTTAGGCAGTAAAATGACTCAGGATGGTGACACAACAAGAGAAATCCATACTAGAATTGCTTTGGCAGCTAGCGCCTTCAATAGATTATCTAACATTTGGAAATTACGATCATTGAATATACATACCAAGCTTCGTCTGTTTAATTCAAATGTGATCTCAGTGTTAACATACGGCTGTGAGAGTTGGAAAATAACAAAATCATTGGAGAACAAGCTGAATACATTCGAGAACAAATGTCTTAGAAAACTCATGAACATCAGTTGGAAAGAATTCAAGACTAATCGACAAATAAGAGAAGACTCTAGGCAGAAATATGTCTCCGACTATATAAGGAAAAGACGATGGTCATATATCGGTCATGTCCTACGAATGCAAAACAACAGAATACCACTACAGGCGCTCACTTGGGTTCCTGAGGGTAAGAGGAAAAAAGGAAGACTAAAAGAAACACTCAGAAGAACAATAATAAGAGAAGGAAGAACGTTGGGCCTAAATAATGTGCAAGAGCTAAGAGGAGTGGCGTCACAACGAACAACCTGGAGAGCACTGGTTTCTGCCTTATGCGCCGTGTTTGGTGCTTAAAGAATTTATTATTATTATTATTAATGATGTTAAGCATTCAATATTATATAATCTGATTTCCCACATTCAGTATACACAACTACATACTGCAGCATTTTGTATTGTAGTTGCATTTGTGTCCATCTGTCACATTAAAACCATTTTATCTCTTATATTTATACCATATTCAAAATTTTAAACAGCCACCTTTACCAAAATAGTAAAAAACAATTCACACTTTTCATTGAAAAAATTGTTTCCTTATTAAAAATAATTTGAATCATGTAACAGTCACAGCAGTAAACACTTCAGCAGTTAAATATTTAATATGAAGCAGGAGGTAACAAATCTTAACAATAGTTCCTGAATAGACAGAATGCGTGAAGGGGAAAAAAACAGTAACAAACTCCATGTAACCAACAAAAGGTGCTTGTTTACATTCAATAGTCATGTTATTCTAGGACGGTACTTACTGGTTAACATTAATTAACTCTTTGATTCCAGACCAACGCTCTGAGCGTTGCTAAATTCAACGCGCCTTGCCAGAGCAACGCTCAGAGCGTGGTTTTTAGTTTATCACGAATAAACCCTAAAAATCGTCCGTTTAATGCAGTTCATATATTAACACATTAACTACCGAATTGAAAAACACACTGTGGCCGAATTAAATTTTTTTCCCATTTTCATCCTGTAGGTGTTTGCACAAAGTAAGCTGTAGTTTTCGTAATTGTTTACAGATTTTTATGAATTACTATTACAATAAACACCGGTTGTAACTCTAATAGAGGTTGTTGCTATTTAACGGCCCTCCGATGGCCGAGGACTTGCAATATTTTCACAATTATAACTGCTTGCGCCCCATCTCTATCAAAATCACAATTTCAATCAATGGGCACACCATTTTCACTCTTGTCCTCGTCGCTAGATCTATCAGTCAATTGTTGAAACATGTTTCTATCATATTCAGCCGTTAGACAAGATGTACACGCATTTTTTGTAGTCCTATCACTAGTTGCCATGGTAAACAGTTTTACACGATTTGGTAACTAATCCAAAACGCTAAAAAATATGAACATAATATCAATTTTCCAGTGTTCTACAACAACCATGCTTTGGGAATTTGTTTTCCGGTGGCAACTTAAAATCTCGAACCAGATCAGAGAGTGTTTCAGTACATTTTTCATTCGTTTTATTACTAAAATTAGATTGGCGCTCTGAGCGGCTTGCAGTCCAAATGTGATTATTTTGTGAGCCGCTGACAGCGGCTTGCGGTAGTTAATGTGTTAAAACTCGTAGAATGACTTCCGCTACCATTTAAACAACTAATTTGACTGCAGTTAATAAGTGCATGTGCGTGTGTTGACGTTATTATCACAATTTTTGTGAAGATTTGCGTGTTTGCGTTTTTATTGCTAGAGAAATATGTCACGCTTTATATTTACATTTTCTAAGTCTCCTAAGCAAATAATTGTGTCAAACTACTTTGAAACGTTGCTGACTTTGATGATGATTGTTTGGTAGTCACAGTTTGTTGTCAAAAAATGGAATCGGTGGAGAAAAGCTAGACACACTACATTTAGTTGATGAATGGGCATAGTAATATTATTCTTCTTCTTTCATCCTTAGCCACCAACCGGCAAAGCAGTATGTGGCCAGTACGCCTAGTGGCGTCTTAGGGCAACAACAAATTGATCAATCTATCGCTGTTTCCACCACGCCTAGTGGCGTCTTTGTGGAACAAAAACAGACCAAACAATCTATCGCTGTTTCCATAATCAGATTGGTTGGCAAGCAGGTGATCAGCCCACTGTGCGAAGTTTTTACGGGATGGGGTAAACAGCCCCATGCCCAAACCCTCCTTAGTCGCTTTTTACGACATGCGTGGTAGGGTGCAGTGTTACTATTCTTTGCTCCCCTTTCGGGCCCCGGCAACACACGGGTGAGTAATATTCTGGCCGATCAAAAAAGCATCAAAACTAGACCTACCGTAACATCTAATCACTAGTTCTTGGTAGAAGTTGAATCTAGGGATACTATTAAAAACATTAAACAAGAGTAAAAAAGTTTTTATATGACGTTATTCTTCTTTATTTGTTAGAAAATTACGTAATGCCCGATTGCATAATTTATTTTTTCTTACAAAGGACCACAGAAAAACTGTCGTGAATAACAATAAATGCACTAATTGTGGCCATAAGCATGTTTTTTTTTAACTTTGTAATTGGATTAACTTGACGTTTGAAGACTAAAAAGAAAGTTTTATTGTCTACAACAGTAATTTGTCTTTGGTAAGATCGTATTCTACAGTTAACTTTTTAGTGTTTTTCAATTTTACATGCAAAATGTTTTAAGTATAACGAACACACTTGTGTTATAACTACCAAAGACATTCTATATTACAGTTCTCTATACATTTTTACAGAAAAAGATTAACATAAAATTTAAACTAAAAGTCAGTACACTTTACCTTTTAGACTTCTTCAAAAAATAAGTATGGCTCAGGGTGGAAAACAATTATGGAATCAAAGAGTTAAAAATTATTGCCACTTAAAAAAAAAATGCTCTTCAAACTGGCTTTCAAATAGCAGTGAATTCTGTGTACATCGACATATCACACCAGCAAGTTACAATTTAAAGTTAACTGGTATGACCCATACCTGTCAACCTCCTGAGACAAAAATCTGTACGCCGGATCAAAAAAATCCTTACAAACACCCAAAAATCCTTACGCAAAAAATATATTTATAAATTATACGCAATACAGTTTTAAAATGAGAAATGACATATACAAATCTATTAGCATTTGAATTATTGTGATATAAAACATGGTAATAGTCTCATGCTGTTCTTTACATATAAAAAACTTAGTGATCATGAGGTACACTATTCTTTCGATGTACAGTGTTTTGTATTATAATCAACACATGCACTTTTAGCACTTTGCAGAATTGCATTCGTGGGCTTAAAGTCTGCACAGCATGTATCAATGTTAATCTTACACTGTAAAATAGAAGTGAGTGTGTCCGCATTCATGGACCTCCTGCAGTCTGTGTGGATTTTTTTCATCATTAAAATGATCTTTCGCAATCAGCTTTTGTTTCTTTAAATTAGGCTCAGCCATCATTCAGTGGATGAAATATTTCAACTAATAATCTTTGTAGACGAAGAGAATGATTAAAGAATACAACGATCAAAGCAAACGGCTAACAGCAACAACAACAACAAACAAATGAACAAAATTATGAACAGAATATCAAATCTAGGAAGAAAAAAACGTACCGCCAAAAGTTTACAAAATTATTATTTAAGAGTTGGTAGCCTAGACCAGTGATAACAGATTGCCACTTTATTAAAAAATAAAGCAGCGAATCTCGAGCGCTGGCATTGTAGGCCTAGTCAACGCAAACAAACTTTTTTTTTCTAGTTATGTAGAGCATACACAGAATATTATGACAATTTATCGGAAATATAGGCTATTGAAGGGCAAGATATCAAATCTAGGAAGAAAAAACGTACCACCAAAAACTTACAAAATTATTATTTAAGAGTTAGTAGCCTAGATCAGTGATAACAGATTGCCACTTTATTAAAAAATAAAGCAGCGAATCTCGAGCGCTGGCATAAAGTAGGCCTACTCAATGCAAACAAACTTTTTTTTTCTAGTTATGTAGGGCCTACACAGAATATTATGACAATTTATCGGAAATATTTTGAAGGGCAAGATATAGGCCTAACTGGAAAGATTAAGGCAGCGATTAAATTGCAACAAAGCAAAACAACAGCAATATTTAACCAAGTTATAAGTACTTAGCTTTTTTACACAAAATGGCGTCGAAGTGTGGTGGCAAGCAAGCGTCTTCGTTGATAACAGGTAATTTTAAAAATACGTCATGTCACGCTGAAAACTGAAAGCGTATGAGGCCGAATTCATCCAAACTATGCCACTGCCTCACTGTGAGAATGAATCATGAAAGGACACAGCCAATTAGGCACTCCACACACACACAAAAATTTCTCACTGGTGCAGTCACTCTCATGACACTATAGTCAACTACAGAATGTAGGACCATGGCATAACCCAGACATTTATAGAGTATAAGTCGAATAACATTCAAAGGCTAAAACACTTTAAACTATAGATGTGTGAATATAAAAATGTCCCTTCACAATTCACTCTCACAGCAAGGTGATGGCATCATCTGGATGGTTTCTGGTTTGATTCCACAGCAAGCCTATCATCTCTTTTTATTTTCTGTTGCCTAGTTTCCTAATTTTTCATGCTATTTGCCTACATTCATTTATTACACAACATCTCAACTAGATTAATACCTCACAGACTCGATATTTGTAAGAGTACTCACTGATATTACTTACATTAAAAACTACTGTAATTATAATTTTAATCGTACACATGAGATTCACCGTTATCGTAAAATATTAGTATTGCGTAACATTTTTCATCGATAATATAACCATGTTAACAACAATGATTCTCAGGGCAAAGATCTGTAGGCTATAAATGACCGAGTTTCAAATAGAGCTGAATTATCTGACCTTGAAATAGCTACCCTGAACACTGAGGTTTTAAGAAGGGCGTGTTTGGAATGGACAATCATATCTGGCCATCCTTGTTTTGGAATCCCCAGGGTAGGAGAGGTACAGGAGAACACATGTAGACAAGAACTGAGACAGACAAGAAAGGGATGACAACAAGGAAAGAAAACAAGAGTGTTAAAAATCAAAAACAAATAAATAAAAATAATGACTACACATATGAATCTGCTACGATCTGAGACAATCATGCTCCTGTTACCCTTTTACAAGTTACCTGCGTGCAATTAGATACATCAAAGCCGGTATACTAATGTGCTCTGGGCATGGTAAATTAGTGTACAAATATTCCATCGCCAAGTATTTGACTTCTGTTCTGTAACATAAAATAAAACATGTTTATTCCAGGCTATCAGCTGATGTTGTCTTATGGCTACTTGTTCACATAATCACTGCACTTAATGACTATCTTAAAAGTCTTTGCCCCAAAACACAGCCTGTTCTCATTTCATCTCTTTCTAGAATTTAAAAATTCTCAAACTCTCAGCACATCTCTACACTATCCCCATCTCTTCTTGTTGAACTCTCCTGGGTTTGAAACTTAAATTTGTCCAGCTCATACCTGAAAAGCTAGAAGTTATAAACCGAAGTGAAATCTTCATGGATAGAGGAGTGGAAATTAATATTATTGTCTCAACAGAGGAAGGAAAAAGATCCCTTAAAATGAGCACATTCTGAAAATAGCTTTAAAACAATTTTGCAGAACTGGCTAAATAGTTAGTATACATAATCTTTTCATTTTACACTAATTATTTCCATTCAAAATGTCTCACTGCCCTTTTCACTGGTGCCAGAGTTATGCTAGATGTTGGTTTCCTCAAGTGTGTGTCCTGTCCATCTTCACTTCCACTTTCGTGAAGTCTCATTTGCTAGGAGCTTGTTTGATTCTGTAAAGTCAGAATTACGTTATTCCATGTGGTTGTGATGCAAGGTTTGATTAAGCCTGGACTTCATCAATGATATTGCTTTTTTTTTAATTTAAAGCTTATATTTGTACTTTTTCTATTTATTTTTTTTAATCATCCTGTCCTGATAAGAACACTGTGGACATAAAGTGGGCTGTAATTTTTCTGTTTCCTAAAAAGACTTTCCATTAACCTATTTTCATTCATTCCATTGTATATCAATAACTCAATAACTTTTCTCTTCTTACTCACTGATGATCATGCAAAAATTATAAAATAACGTCAGTAAAACCATAAGTTACCTTAATCATCAGAATCTTCTGTTGACATTTTACTAGCTCTTGATCTGCGTGAATGTAATGAGGACAGTAACGAACATGCATGTTGAATCTCGATGAACTTTTCTTGTCCCCGATCTTTCTCCGACTGTGTCTTGAAACGATCTGGATGATGAGTGGCAGACAGCTTTCGACACCGTTTTGAAATCTCACTCTGGCTGGCTCCGGGGGACAAATCTAGCACCTGTTGCAATGCAAATTACATGCTAAATAGTTGCAGAAATTGCATGCTAAATAGTTGCAGAAATTACATGCTAAATAGTTGCAGAAATTACATGCTAAATAGTTGCAGAAATTGCTTGGGGGTTTTAACTCTTTGTTGCGTACTTTTTACATAGTGGGTAGTCTTCAGTCCTGCCAGTGTACGCACCAGTCTTGATATAGTTATATTATTTGTGCGTTCGATTTATTCACGCACCGACGTGCACAATGCAGAGTATGAGTTACTCTTGGCGCACGGGTTACCTAGTTTAGGGGTTATGACGTCAGGATCTTGTAAGGGCAAGTCGGACTTACTGTCCATGTGTTTATATTATTTATTCTGTACAATTCTGTGGAAGAATTGTTTGTGAAGGATGGTTGGTCTTCAGGTGGAAGCCAACATCCAGTTCGATGCGTAAGTTGTTTTGAGCCCTCGTTTTATATATGTATTAATGATTAAGTGGAACGGCTTCTCATTACTGGAGTCTAGCGGGAATCCATATTTGCTGGATTCCTAGAATGGAACAGTAGAGATCTTAGCCTCACTTAAATCTTACATAGTGGGAAGTCCTAAGAGTAAAGGATGTATTTGATCATATGTTGAATATCGAATTTTGTAATGCTAATGCCAAGGTCGTGGCATATTGAAGAGAGGTTAGCCAAAGGAAGTCTCTAACCTATTTGTATTTTGATGAATGACTGTATGGATCTTTTCAACTGTATAAATTATTGCAAGGAGAAAGTCTTGGATTAAGACCAGTCTTATGTGGAAGAGCCATTCATTAGTATGAAACTGTTTACTATGACAGATGTCCTTGGAAGAAGGTCAACGGACATTACCGTAATGTATCTCATATAGTAACTGTTAGTGAATCCCAATCACTTGGGTAGAAAAGGATTTGATTGATAAGGGATCTGCAAGAATTGATTGTTATTATCAGAAACTGTACATTATAATGCTCTCATATTTAATCATGATCGTCCTGTTGATTGTCGTCCGTAATACGTCAATAAATCTTAATAACTCTTACCAACGAGTTGATTAGAGTCATGCATTGGCCAATTGCCTACCACTCGTTGGAGTTTGCTTGAAGAACTCTTTGACATTTTCATTGAAACCATTCGCGTGTTTAAGCTAGAACATTAATACACCTATCACTAGCTTACTATTACATCATCACAAAAGAACCCAACAGTAAATGGTGGCCAATGTGATTTGGACAAGTTTCAAAGAAGGGAACTTACTCAATATTTTTTCAAGAATCGTTATACAGAAAGACCTGTGTCTTCATCATGGAATCAACACAACGGTTATCAGAAGGTCAAGGTCAGCAGTGAACCTCAACAGCAAGTTCTCCAGTGACTAGCTACGTTGGAATCATCCTTTAGTCCTTATTAACGTGAGAGCAGTACTCAAATACTCAAGGCGAAGTATTTCGATTCTCATACGTACATCTACGGAGACGAGGCACAATTTTGTGTAATCAGCCGAGATAAGTATAAACGTGATATCGTTTATCGCTGTATTGTGTTTGGCTGTGCCTATTCTCTTATATGTCCACTTATTAGTTATGTTGCATGTTCTGTGTTATATATTCATCGTGGGAGGTTGGGTACGGCAGCTTAGGACGGAAACATACCAGTTTCACCACAGGTCCGTCTTAAGTGTTCTGTAGGATTATATTTGCAGACTTCCCTCAGTGGAAAGTTCCTACACGTGAGCGTATAGAAGGATTCTAGGTTAACTGTGTCTGGTAGTCTGTGACACCTGACTGTTTAGCTGTTCCGTCAAGTTTTAATCGTTGTTTTCATAGTTATTTTTATTCGTACTTTAGTTTTATGATGTATTTTGTTTGTATATTACGTCCTTCTCACCTGGCTTTCGTTCAGTTTTTTACACCATCAATGTTTATACACTGTCTTGTCAATTGTCTTGTGTAAGTTTTTATCGCATATTTCATTGCATTCTTTGCAACATTATTTCTTAATTTTTCCATTTTTATTTTGGTTGATTTATGCGAACGTTTTCAGTCGTTTATTATATCTTGTCTTGTCAGTATTGTTTTTATTGTCTATGACGTTGTTGCTTTCATAACATTTCATTACATAAATTACTTTATTGATTATTAATATATTTGACAATTATATGAGAATAATTTACCGTTCTAGGACAGGAACGAAGACCACTTGGTATAGTAACAAGGATAATTAATTTACATTAATTAATTATCATTTTTAGAAAGCAAGAGTATTGTGACTACTTATAAAGCATAATGTATTCACTAGATTATTTCATTAAACAAGCAAAAGCTCTTCAGATGACTCCTGAAGAGGTAAAAGTATTCGCTATGGCGGAATATAGAAAAGCTCAAGAAATAGAAGCTGAACAGAGAAAGCTAGAAACTTTAAGATTGGAAAATTTGAAATTTGAGGCTGCAGAAAATGAGAAAAAAATGAGATTAGCCGCTGAATTAGAAGAGAAACGTGCTGAGGAAAATGAGAAAAAAATGAGATTAGCCGCTGAATTAGAAGAGAAACGTGCTGAGGAAAATGAGAAGAAGATGACATTTGAGGCTGCAGAAAATGAGAAAAAAATGAGATTAGCCGCTGAATTAGAAGAGAAACGATTTCAGCGTGAGGCAGAACAGAAAAGATTGGAGGCTGAAGAAAAATTTAGATTTGATGCTGCAGAAAAAGAAAGACTACTTAAGATTGAAATGGAAAATAAGCAAAGGGATACAGCAGAAAAAGAAAGACTACTTAAGATTGAAATCGAAAATAAGCAAAGAGAGATGGAGGAGAGAAAATTTATTGCTCAGGAAAATGCAAAGAAATTTCAACTTGAAACTGAGGAAAATGAAAGGAAACGACAGCATGATCTGAAATTAGCAGAGGTAGAATATGATAGAATTAGGTTAACTCAAGAAGCTAATTCTCAGAGAACTTTCGAAGGCCAAGCTTCATCCAGACATGATAACTTTAAGGAAGTTCACCTTAAATTACCTAAATTTAATCCCCCGTCTGACGACGTTATATTCTTTTTAGACAGATTTGAGGCCACTTGTAGGTCTTACAATGTGGATAAAGCACTATATTGTACATATTTATCCAGATTGCTTACTGGAGATGCTTTGGCGGTTTATCATACCACCAGTATTAATGATAAGAATGATTATGACGCTCTTAGAGCTTCTCTTCTTAGAAAATTCCAAATGACGGAAAATGAATACCGATTGCGTTTTCGAACATTGCTACCGCAATCAGGTAGAAACTTTAGTGATTTTCTTTCCCAAATACGGCTAACCCTAGAAAGATGGATCGAATTGTCCAAGATAGAAAAGTCGTATGAAGGTCTTTCCGATTTACTGCTGCGCGATAAAGTGCTATCGTCAGTAAATCCAGCCTTTCTTGCATTTTTGCACGAACGGAAACCTTTATCTATGAAAGATCTAGAAGAACATTCTAAAAATTTCTGCACTGCTCACCCATCCATGGATCTAAGTAATATACAGATTAAAAGTGAATTGCCAGTTGCTTTTGCCATACAACAAAATAATTTTCCACGCAATCGTTCATTGAGTAACGACAGATACTTCAATAAGGGAAATAATGACAATTTCAACAATGGTAACTTTTATAAGGGGAAGCAATTTCAACAATCTGCTCCATTTAATGTTTCTTGTAACCAAGCTCATAGATCGCGAGATTTTGGTAACAATAATTTTAAATATAATCAAGGAAATTATAATAAACAACACTGGCGATCAAAATCTCAAGTTCCACAAAACAGACAAGGTTCTTGGAATAAATCATTTAACCAACATCACAACGTTAATTACAATAATTGGCGTACTCATCCAGATTTTAACTCAAGCAGAAATGATAATTGTGGCAATTTTAATGCCAATAATCAGAATCGATCGTGACGAAGAGATAGATCTTCGAGCAATACACGTAGACATTCTAATGTCGCTTTAAGTGATACTCAGGCTAACAATGAACAGGGTAAAGGAGCTGAAACTCATAATGCTATGTCTTGTTCTCTTGATTGTAACCAGGTGAAAAATTGTCCAGAATGCTCGACTCTTTTCCAGCCCAAGGCGATCACGACGCTGCGCTCGGACATATTTTGCCTAGTCTACCTGCGGTCTGCACGGCCACTTCTGCGTCAGTACACCAGGGACAGGGTTCTCTTAAGTTTAACAGAGGATATGTCAATGCCATTCCATGCTCTCTTTTATTTGATTCAGGTTGTAGCACTGTCGGTGTACGGACATCGCTGATCAACCCTTGTTGCGCTATAGGCAATGTTGTGAAATGCGTGACTTTTGGTGGCACCGTGGAAACATTTCCCACAGCTGTTATTGATTTAAAAACACCTTTCTTTTCAGGAAAGATCCACGCCTGTCTCCTTCCAAACCCAATTTGTGATGTCATCCTAGGTCGCATACATGGTATAACAGAGTGTACACCACAGCAAATTGCTGCATGGGAAGAGCGACATATTCAGGCTGCAAATGCAGTAGTGACCAGAGCGCAAGCTACTATTATGTCGCATGATACACCCGATGAACCTACAGTTCATACCACTTGTGATGACGATGCTCCTATTTCACGGGAGTTGTTTGCAACGTTACAAAAGAATGATGATTCTTTAAAAAAAATTTTCATTATGTGAACAAAAAGAATACCAGCAACAAACTTGCAAAATCTAGACATGAATTTATTCTTAACATTTAGCACGCTGCGGGCGACACATGTCGCCGAAGGTAACCTATGTTCTGCCAGCTGGAGGCGACATGTGTCGCCTTGCGGATATCATCGGGAAACTGATTTATAATGTGTGTGCACGTGATCTTAGCCCCGGATGCAAAAATAGAATCTTCTGTGAAAGAGGTTTTACTTCCTTTTCTGACTTTCATTTGAAACGGGTGCGATAGCGTACATTTTCTGTGCAATTTTCAAATCGAAATCAATCGGCATGGATCCAGCTGCCATTTTATCTGAAATTTTCATGGATTCTGATTCCGATGATGAGGAGTTTCTTGGGTTTACTAGTGCTGGTCTGCCGGTATATACTTCGAATGTGGGTGATGATGAAGGGGAAGATAGTGATGTGTCAAGTGTTGATGATTTTGAAGAAGTCAATGTTGTTAGAGCAGCACCTTCTGGCTACAACCACGACTGGCTCCGCAACTTCGACCAAGTTGTGGGACCTGTGGGCGTTGACGATGACATCTCTGAGTTAGATGTATTCCGTTTGTTCATCACAGATGATGTTGTGAACACATTAGTTACGGAAACTAATCGTTACGCCAGTCAGGTTGGTGAAAAGGACGGGCAAGATGTTCGTGCCGCATCCCGTGTGGCGTTGTGGACCAATGTCAGTGATGACGAGATGAGGGCATTTCTTGCTTTGCTTCTGTTGATGGGTGTAACGAAAAGATCGTCATTTGATTTGTATTGGTCAAATGACTGTTTCCTTGACAAGCCAGGGTTCAAGAAAGTGATGAGTAGGGACAGGTTTCTGTCTATCTTATCTTTTCTACACCTCGTGGACAATACAACTGCAGCACCACGAGGGCACCCTGACCACAGCAAAGCCTTCAAAATCAAATCGTTTGTTGACACTCTTCTCCCTCTATGGCAAAGCCATTACATACCCTCAAAAGAGCTTAGTGTTGATGAAAGTATGATTGCTTTCAAAGGTAGGACCAGCCTTATGCAGTACATGCCCAACAAACCCTCTAAGTGGGGTATGAAAGCCTGGGGCCTAGCTGACTCCAAGACAGGCTACCTCTGGAATTGGCAGCTCTACCTTGGGAAGGAAGACAATGTGGACCCTACTAGAGGGGTTGCTCACCGTGTTGTCACCTCCCTTGTTGCTCCCCTGTATGGGCATGGCCATGTTGTGTACATGGACAACTTTTTCTCTTCGCCTGCCCTGTTCAAGGAGCTTGGGGATAATCAGACAGGGGCTTGCGGCACACTGCGGACCAACCGCCGAGGGGTCCCCCCACAACTGAAGTTGGCGAAACCCAAAGCTGGTGACCCTCCCATGACTGTTTTTTTTTTTTTTTTTTTTAACCAGCGGCACTTAGGCTTTCAGCCCTTCGGCCCAATGACATGTCATTGCGAGGCTGGGGAACCTGAGGACTTTCCTTCCAACCCGGTCAGGAGCTTCGCTCCTTCCCATCCACAGAGGGTTTATCACAGGAGCCGTTCAGGCTATTCAGTCAAATTTCCGGCCGTAAACATTTCTTCAAACGCCGACGCCCGGGTTTGAACCATGAACACCTGGTCGCCAGTACAACGCCGAAGCCATTACACCAGCGCGGCTCCCCTCCCATGACTGTTAGAGAAGGCAATATCCTCTATATGTCATGGTTTGACAAGAGGCCAGTGAATCTAATGACAACTGCACACGATGCGCAGACCTTCAGGAAGGAGGTTAGATCCAAACATCATGCTGGCAATGTGCGGATTGTGGACAAACCATGCGCTGTCCAGGCCTATTCCTGTCATATGGGAGGTATTGATCGTGTGGACAAACAGTTGACATACTATATGGTTCTGCACAGGAGTAGCAAATGGTGGAAGAAAATTTTCTTCTATCTATTGGAAGTTTGCTTTGTCAATTCGCTTGTCCTGTGGAGGGCCAAGCATCCGTCTCGTATCAAGGCGGAAACATTCCGTCTGCGGATTGCTCATGGGCTGCTTGAAGGGTACCAGTCTAGGGTCACACACCGCAGAGGAAGGGTATCTGACACTGCACCAGCAAGATTGGTTATGGGGGAACACTACATGACTCCAAACCCTAAACGTCTGGCTAGCGGCAGACCTTCCAGGCTAGACTGCGTTGTGTGTTCCAGCAGGGACACGGGCAAGAAGCGCCACCAGTCCCCATTAGTGTGCCGTAGGTGTGTAGTACCTCTCTGTCCATATCCCTGCTTTGAGCGTTATCACACCCTGCTCAATTTTAAGGCAGATTGTACTCCAGAGCTGCACCAGGAGTGAGGTAAGGCTCTTTTTTTGTTGATTTTTTTTTTTTTTTTTTTTCACCAGTCTTCTTCTCCTATCACATCAACAAAATGACGTCATCAGATTCGTCATCCATTTATCTCTATACAGTCCAAAAATTACAGCAATTGGCCAAAAAACAAAAAAAATATAGATTTTACAAGTCATCCACTATAAAAAAGGGGGTTTTCTGAAAAAGAATGCAGCTGCAGGGCAAAATTTCGGGAAAAGAATGCAGCGTGCTAAAGGTTAAAAATGAGATTTTAGTTAGATTGATACGAGAAAAGGTATCATCATTATGTTCTCAGATTCTAGTCCCGTCTTCTATGAGATCTCGAATATTACGACATGCTCACAACTCGCAATGCGCGGGCCATATGGGTTTTTCGCGTACTAAATCCAGAGTGCTTTCTGCATTCTACTGGCCGGGCGTTCATAGAGATATTACTCTCTATTGTCGTTCATGTTTGATATGTCAGGAGGTTAAAGTACGGGGTCCATTTCATGCAGCTCCTATTCAAGCTGCGGACATCCCGATTAGACCATTTGATAAAATGGCTATTGACATTATTGGTCCGATGCTTCCATCTGCCAGAGGGCATACGCATATTCTTACTTGCATTGATATGTGCAGTCGTTGGCCTGAGGCCATCCCTCTGAAGAACACTTCATCTGCCAGTGTAGCAGAGGCGTTGATGTTGATCTTCTCACGCATTGGTTTTCCGTGGAAGATCTTATCGGATCATGGGTCCAGTTCATTTCTGAATCCATGTCACAAGTTATGAAGACATTAGGTATAGACAGATCTCTTAGTTCAATTTACCATGCCATGTCCAATGGGTTAATTGAGCGTCAAAATAGGACACTCAAGCAGTTGTTGGGTAAGATGACTCAAGATCACCCTCAGGATTGGGATCGGGTCCTACCCGCTGCTCTCTTCGCGTATCGCGAAGTGCAAAATCAAGCCACAGGTTTTTCTCCATTCCAGCTTGTTTTTGGCATGCAACCACGTGGACCGATGTCGTTAATCCATGACTTATTGGTTGAAGAGAATATTGAAGAGGAAACTCAATCCTCTTATGAGTATGTGATCTCTTTGAGAAAGAGAATCATAGATGCTTGTAGACTAGCTACTGCATCATCCGAACAAGCCAAAGAAAAAGCTCGTCTATTTGCAAACAAGTATAGACGTCTTCGCCAGCTTATCCCTGGTGACGAAGCTTTTGTCTTACTCCCTGCTCATAACAATCGTCTATTAATTACTTGGAGAGGTCCTTTCAGGATCATCTCAAGAATATCCGATGTCGACTACATCGTTGATGTTAATGGTAAACATAAAACCTTCCACATTAACATGTTGAAGGAGTATTACTCACGTCCTGATTATCTACAGTCAGTGTTCCAAGCAACTGACGATCCTACACCTCCTATTCAACACTATTCTAGTTTGTCAGTCATCCAAGAAGAAGAATCTTCTTTCGATGATGTACAACTGCCAATACCAGTTGTACCACTTCACTGAGAATTAGAATGATGTTACTATCTCATCTACTCTTTCGGCTGATCAACGTCAGCAAGTCTCTAATATTCTACACTCGTATGAGGATGTCCTCACTGACATCCCAGGTCATACGTCAGTTATCCAACATGATATTATTCTGACTGACGATACGCCTATTTGAGTTCGCCCATATCCTATCCCATTACACTTTCGTGATAAGGTTGATAAGGAATTGGATGATATGCTTCAATTAAATATAATTGAACCATCTTCATCACCATACTCTTCATCTATGGTGATTATTAGGAAGAAAGACAACAACATTCGTCTTTGTGTAGATTACAGGAAATTAAACAAAGTTACAAAATTCGATGCGGAACCTTTACCTCTCTTAGAAGACTTATTGGTAAAATTAGCTCATTCGACATTCTTTTCGAAATTTGACCTCTCGAAGGGCTACTGGCAAGTGCCACTCACACCTAAAGCAAAGCCATTCACCGCTTTCTCGACACCACGGGGCATATTCCAATGGAATTTTATGCCATTTGGATTAGTGAATGCGCCAGCTACCTTTGTACGCATGATGCGCCGCGTACTGTCTCATCGTCCCGATGTCATTACTTACATAGATGACATCTGTCTTTTCAGTAACTCTTGGGATGAACATATTCAGGGATTAAAAGCTTTACTCTCTACTTTACAGGATTATAACTTAACAGCGAAACCTTCAAAGGCATTTGTCGGTTTTCATGACATCTCCTTTCTGGGTCATCGTATAGGTCATGGTTTAATGTATACAGAAGACAGTAATGTCTCTAAGATTTTAAACATCTCAGCACCTAAGACAAAAAAACAAGTTAGATCTCTTTTAGGACTAATACAGTTCTATTCTAAGTTCATTCCTCATTTGTCTACTATAACTGCTCCTTTTTCTTCTTTACTGAGAAAAGGGACAGCTAACATAATCCAGTGGTCTAACGAACATCAAATCGCGTTAGATTCAATAAAAAAATTTTTTTCAAATGAGCCTGTTTTGAGGTTGCCTAACAAAGATCTCTTTTATCTTCATAGTGACGCATCTTCTTACGCCATTGCTGCAGTGTTGATGCAAGAATATACAGGCACCTTATTTCCAGTTATGTACGTTTCGAGAAAATTGACGACGAGCGAAATGAAATACTCCGTTCTTGACAAGGAGTTACTAGCTTTAGTATGGTCAATC
The DNA here is from genome assembly GCA_024509875.1 of Oreohelix idahoensis. NCBI lineage: Eukaryota > Metazoa > Mollusca > Gastropoda > Stylommatophora > Oreohelicidae > Oreohelix > Oreohelix idahoensis. Next base: position 138,540 of record JAMPIV010011905.1, read on the forward strand.
ACAAAACTGGAACGATACTTACTTGGCTCACACTTTGTGGTGGAAACTGACCAAAAAGCTCTCACAGCACTGAACACTAAGGACGTTAAATCTTCAAAGTCAATGAGATATGCGATAGCTCTCCAACCATTTAACTTTGAAATTCGATCAATTCCTGGAGTGAAAAATGTGTTTGCGGACTGTTTGTCAAGATGCCCAAGCGAACTTGTCGAACCTAAACCACTTCCAGATGTTGAAACGTCCTCACAGATAATCGGTCACATATAATATCAGGAACTGTGTACGGTATCATTTATTGAACCTCTATACATACTTTGTATGGAACTGAATTATTCGTACAAGTATAACTTCCAGGATATATTTAATTTTTTCGATTATGACATAACTTCTTGTGTAGTAACATTTTATTAGTATGGAAACATTGTTAATAGTGATAAATGGATAGTCAATATTCTTATGGAAAATATTATACTATATATTGTGTTAGAGAATATCTTTTCATCGTGTATGGAACATTAAGAACATATTCTCGTCGATTACTAACTAGTCTTAATGGAACAGTAACACTGAGTAAAATTGCAATTACTTAAATAAATTAGTAATTAGTTATTTGTTTGTAATTAAGAACTATATTAATTAGAAGAAATCAATTTAAACTACTTAATTAATTGTAGAGTACACATGAACTAACTTTCATAGTTGTAAATGTCTCTTTATACTTATATTTACTTCTCATGGTACATGATCTTTCCACTTTTAGATAACTAGTCCACCTTACTAATGTTAGAAACATTACGGGTGTTGCTTCTTAGCGTGTTTAATTATGCTTTGTTGCACTTTGCATGTTTTATTTTCATTTTTCTGTTTTTTGATTCAATTGTCATTGATTACCATCATCGTTGTTTTTTCATTTGAAATAATATGTTTCCGGTTTTTTTTGAAAATTGAGTTGAATGTTTTTATCATCCTTTTTTGGTTTTCATTTTCAACTTTCTTTTACTTCGAATTTTACCACATCGTTCCAAAGTAGGTCGATTGTGGATGTGTGCTTTAATGCATACTTTCATTTAGTTATATTGATTTCCATTTAACATTTTTTTCATAATATTGTATAACATTATGACTTTGATTTATGTTCATAGATATCGATGTAGTTTTGACTCACCTCTCTTGGGTACTTAGTTCAAAAAAAAATTAATAGAATTAATTTTTTTTAAGGGCCAGTGATAAGGGAGCTGTTGCGTACTTTTACTTAGTGGGTAGTCTTCGGTCCTGCCAGTGTACGCACCAGTCTTGATATAGTTATATTATTTGTGCGTTCGATTTATTCACGCACCGACATGCACAATGCAGAGTATGAGTTACTCTTGGCGCACGGGTTACCTAGTTTAGGGGTTATGACGTCAGGATCTTGTAAGGGCAAGTCGGACTTACTGTCCGTGTGTTTATATTATTTATTCTGTACAATTCTGTGGAAGAATTGTTTGTGAAGGATGGTTGGTCTTCAGGTGGAAGCCAACATCCAGTTCGATGCGTAAGTTGTTTTGAGCCCTCGTTTTATATATGTATTAATGATTAAGTGGAACGGCTTCTCATCACTGGAGTCTAGCGGGAATCCATATTTGCTGGATTCCTAGAATGGAACAGTAGAGATCTTAGCCTCACTTAAATCTTACGTAGTGGGAAGTCCTACGAGTAAAGGATGTATTTGATCATATGTTGAATATCGTATTTTGTAATGCTAATGCCAAGGTCGTGGCATATTGAAGAGAGGTTAGCCAAAGGAAGTCTCTAACCTATTTGTATTTTGATGAATGACTGTATGGATCTTTTCAACTGTATAAATTATTGCAAGGAGAAAGTCTTGGATTAAGACCAGTCTTATGTGGAAGAGCCATTCATTAGTATGAAACTGTTTACTATGTCAGATGTCCTTGGAAGAAGGTCAACGGACATTACCGTAATGTTTCTCATATAGTAACTGTTAGTGAATCCCAATCATTTGGGTAGAAAAGGATTTGATTGATAAGGGATCTGCAAGAATTGATTGTTATTATCAGAAACTGTACATTATAATGCTCTCATCTTTAATCATGATCGTCCTGTTGATTGTCGTCCGTAATACGTCAATAAATCTTAATAACTCTTACCAACGAGTTGATTAGAGTCATGCATTGGCAAATTGCCTACCACTCGTTGGAGTTTGCTTGAAGAACTCTTTGACATTTTCATTGAAACCATTCGCGTGTTTAAGCTAGAACATTAATACACCTATCACTAGCTTACTATTACATCATCACAAAAGAACCCAACACTCTTGCAGGCCGGAATTTTTTCGTCAGTTTTGCCAGAATTATTTTTGTACCTTAAAGCAGTACCTTTATAAATTCTAAAGTTACTGAGTTATTACACAACAAAGACACACATATTATACATCACAGTAAAGATAAATGAATGTAAAATTATAATATGAAAGATTTTTAGTGATATTCTACATATAGTATTCAGTTATGAGTTATAATATAGACCCCTTTCAAGAAAAGACTCATTTTAGTGAATGAAAAATGTACTCACCAACCCATGCATAAACACTGAAATATTATCCAGAGAGCTCCAGCATCTTTTAAAATATCACTAATCCATATATGAATATTATTTACAAGTGTCAGCTTCCTGTGATATTTTTTTAATGTTTTACAGACCATCCAGCGAACCATATAAACATTGTAGACATTTGGAAAGAAAAAGGACATTAGAGGCCGCGTGAAGCTTTTAAATTAAATCATACATTGTATTGTTATTATACAACAAAGACATACATATTATACATCACAGTAAAGATAAATGAATGTAGAGTTAGTATATGAAGGACTTTTAGTGATATTCTACATATAGTAATCAGTGATGAGTAATAATATAGACCACTTTCAAGAAAAAAATAATTTTAGTCTATTAAAAATGTATTTACCAACCCATGCAATAGACTGAAATATTATCCAGAGTGCTCTAGGGTCTTTTAAAATATCACTAATCCATATATGAATATTATTTACAAGTGTCAGCTTCCTGTGATATTTTGTTAATGTTTTACAGACCATCCAGTGAACCATATAAACATTATAGACATTTGGAAAGAAAAAGGACATTAGAGGCCGCGTGAAGCTTTTAAATTAAATCATACATTGTATTGTTATTATACAACAAAGACACACATATTATACATCACAGTAAAGATAAATGAATGTAGAGTTAGTATATGAAAGACTTTTAGTGATATTCTACATATAGTAATCAGTGATGAGTCATAATATAGACCACTTTCAAGAAAAGACTCATTTTAGTGAATGAAAAATGTACTCACCAACCCATGCAAAAACAATGAAATATTATCAAGAGAGCTCCAGCATCTTTTAAAATATCACTAATCCATATATGAATATTATTTACAAGTGTCAGCTTCCTGTGATATTTTGTTAATGTTTTACAGACCATCCAGTGAACCATATAAACATTATAGACATTTGGAAAGAAAAAGGACATTAGAGGCCGCGTGAAGCTTTTAATTAAATCATACATTGTATTGTTATTATACAACAAAGACACATATATTATACATCACAGTAAAGATAAATGAATGTAAAGTTAGTATATGAAGGACTTTTAGTGATATTCTACATATAGTAATCAGTGATGAGTCATAATATAGACCACTTTCAAGAAAAGACTCATTTTAGTGAATGAAAAATGTACTCACCAACCCATGCAAAAACACTGAAATATTATCCAGAGAGCTCCAGCATCTTTTAAAATATCACTAATCCATATATGAATATTATTTACAAGTGTCAGCTTCCTGTGATATTTTGTTAATGTTTTACAGACCATCCAGCAGACCGTACCATCATCATTAAAATAAAAAAGAAGATATTCAAGGCCGCGTGAACTTTTAAATTAAATCATATATTGTGTTGATATTACACAACAAAAGACACACAAATTATGTTTCACAGTAAAGATAAATATATTTAGAATTATAATATTGGGGCTTTTAAGTGCTATTCTTCATATTATATTCAATTATCAGTAATAATGTAAAAAATTATTTTTAAAAATTCATTTTAGTGAATGAAAAATGTACCCACCAACCGATGCATAAAGACTGAAATATTATCCAAAGTGCTCCATTGTTTTTTTAAATAACACTAATCCATATATGAATATTAATTACAAGTTTCAGCTTTCTGTGATGTTTTGTTAATGTTTAAGAGACTCTCCAGCGGACCGTACTATCATTATTAAAATTTGGAAACAAAAAGGTCATATTCAAAGTAAATAATATATTGTATTGTACTTACATTATTATGCATAAACAATATGTACACAATTTTATCTGAAAGGATATTTACATTTTAGTCAATGGTGGCTTGCGTATGCCATATCTTGAAGCAGTGTTTTGGGTGGAGGTGAGGATAATCATTGCAACCCTCGCAAATAAAATTTGTTCTTTTTGGAGAATCTGGTTTGCTGCAGACTCTACATCTTCTGTCTTTTTCTGTGTAAGCTATCATATGCTTAGCTCCTTCAAGCCTCTGAATTGGGTTGGCTGTCCTTGGTCTTCCCAGTGTTGCCTTGATACTCCTCTGTGGCTCGGGCATTAGATCTGCGGCCCACTGAAGCAAAGCATCAATAAGAGATATTTTGAACTGTTTTAATGTCATTTTTCTACTGTCTGTGAGCCTATAGAGGATGAAAGCATTGGTACAAGTAATTTCCATTATCCAGTAGAATATTTTTTTCCACCACTTGTTGCTGCGTCGTTTGTGAATGCCATAATACCCAAGCATTTGATCAGCACGGTCACATCCATTCATGCTCTGATTATAGTCATGGACTGTTATTGGCTTTGACATGGTAGTCATTCCTGTATTTGTTTTGGTGGAAACAATGATTACTGGCTTTTTTTGCTTTCTTATCCCTCCATCCAATACAAAGCAAAGATGAATCTTTAGTTTGCCAGCATTTCCGTTCCATGTGTGGTATGGAAAGTGCTTTTATTTCTAATGGAAAGCCAATTCGGTTTGACTGGAGGGTGCCAGTATAGTATTGCTTTTGCTGAAGCAAATAGTCAATGAGTGCCCTGGTGGTGTAGAATCTGTCTGCAAATATATGATAACCAGTTCCAATTTGCTGTAATAGAGTTCCAAAGACTTTTATTGCCATCCCACTATTGGTGTCTGTGCTTGGATCATATGAGGTATTCGCTCCATAATACGTAAGCAGGGATAAAACATACCCAGTGGTACTGTCAACAAGACCAAAACTCTTTATATGATACTTACTAGGCTTAGTTGCATTAAATTGCTTGTATTTCCATCTCCCTTTAAATCCTACAATCATTTCATCAACCGAAACATTTTCAAAGGGCGTAAAGGCATTATTGAAATTTTCAATCAAAGAGTTGATGAATGGCTCCACTTTACTTTTCCCCTCAGCATCAGGCTGTCCCACATGCAACATTGTTTGATAGATAGACAAAAATCTATCTCTTTCAAAGTTTTTGTAATAAAATGGAGCATAAAGGTAATCAGTTTCTGATGAATAATAGTCTCTAATAGAAGGTCTGGGATCAATGCCCATAGCATTTATTGTAGCCATAAATTTTAACAACTCATAGTTTGATAGTGCTGTCCAGCTGGAAAATCTAGATCTTTTTAGGGATGGATTATTTTTAAGAACTTTAAGTTTTGCATACTCATTTACAAAATGTACTATTGAATTTGCAATGTCATCAGTTAACAATGTCCTATAGCAGTCAAAAGGAGTTGATGCCTCACTAAGACCTAAGTCATCGTGTACTCCTGGTTTGCGACTATATTTGGGAAGAAATCTGAATGTGTTTTGGGTCTCTGTAATAATGATGTTTGGTACTGAAATCCATTCATTACTAATTGCCCCTTGTTGCTCCTTGGTACTAATGCTTTTCCCCCTTTTTGTCGATAATTTGGTCAAAACTGTTTGTCCTTTTGTAGCACTAGGGCCTGGCTGTGACCACGCCCCCTCCTCATTAGAACTAGCGTCTTCGTTAAGTTCAAATTCGAAATCATCATTTTCACTTTCGAAATCATCATTCTCGTTAAACTCGTCAAAGATACACAGTTCCCTAGCTTTTTCTACAGATAAAAAAGACCTACGTTTTGATAAACATGATGTGGTTGGTTCGCTAGACATTCTCTGTATAAACAACAATAATCGCCGATCGAAAGCTGACAGATTTACCGTTTTTTCACAGTGAAATTAGCTAGAACAAGCGTGTTTCCGAATCACAACTCAAAGATAGCTCTCTTCTAAATGAAAAAAGAGTAACTTCCGTTATGTTAAAATACCAAATTACGAAAATACGGAACACATTTCACGGAACACAAAAGTGACGTTGCCATCGTCGTTTTGGCTTCTAGGGGTTTTGCGGATGTACGCTACCAGCGTCGTTTTGGCCTCTAAGAGTTAAATTTTTTTTAAAATACATTTTAGTTTAAGGGGATTTGCAAGAGAGACTTTAGGTCAAAATTAAAAAAAAGCATCAAAATTGGGATTAGTCCATTCACTCATAATTTAACTTACTTAGTCATTCCCCTTCTACCGTGAGGTGTAGAGGTTTGGAAGAGAGAGCGCCAGACTATCCTATCAGCTGTCTTTCTCCTGGCCTGGTTCCATTCTAGTCCTCAGTCCTTCACAGATTGTCTAATGTTGTCCTCCCAGCAGACTCTGGGTCGTCGTGGGGAGATGAGTGTGTGTAGGTACAATTACTCACATCACCGTAACACACGTAGGAGTCATCGAAGGTTGAAAGACTAGTGACGTTTTCTTGAACACTTTATTCACGCCACAACACGGTCACGATGACACAGACGAGATACAGTTTACATTGAATCAAAACAGCATCCATACACATCTCAAAGGACTGCGTCCACAGCAGTCATAATAATATCACTGTAACCCTGGCCGTTACAATATCCATTATACTCAAAAGGGACTGTGTCCACTGCAGTCATAAATATCATTGATCCTTATTCCAACACCACACAGGACTACGTCCACTGCAGTCATAATAATATCATTGATCCTTATTCCAACACCTCACAAGGACTGCGTCCACTGCAGTCATAATAATAATACTGCAGTCATAATAATATCATTGATCCTTTTTCCAACACCTGACAAAGACTGCGTCCACTGCAGTCATAATAATAATACTGCAGTCATAATAATATCCCTGCTCCTTAAACTCCAAAGACTGCGTTCACATCAGTCATAATAATAATACTGCAGTCATAATAATATCACTGCTCCTTAAACTCCAAAGACTGCGTTCACATCAGTCATAATAATAATACTGCAGTCATAATAATATCACTGCTCCTTAAACTCCAAAGACTGCGTTCACATCAGTCATAATAATAATACTGCAGTCATAATAATATCACTGCTCCTTAAACTCCAAAGACTGCGTTCACATCAGTCATAATAATAATACTGCAGTCATAATAATATCACTGTTCCTTAAACTCCAAAGACTTCAATCACTATATGGCCAGAACATGTCTCAGCGTTATTCCTTCACCATAGTAAATTCTTCAGGGGAAGCGAATATGACTTAATAACCGGCCTGTACACTCCAAGGCCTTCAGAACATATCTTTAAATCAAGTGCATTCTATCTGCAGATAAGCACATATAGATCTGACAGATAATCACACATAAATCCAATTAAGCATCAATGCCTGTACCACAAATATCCCTGGTACACATCGAAAAACATAGCTGAGAACAATCCTCCCCGTTCACACACTAGGGACACCTTCTCTCCATCAAACTCTCAGCACACCCCGCCAAATCACACATCCGCGAGATTGCCGCGAGAGCCAGCAAATATCGCTCAGCTCAAAATAGCACAATAATAGCTTAGACAACTCATTACTCACGGGAACTTGCCGCTGTGAGCAGAGTTCTAAATATCGAACATTCGAGTCTAATGACATCATATATATATTTTTTTAAATGAACAGCTAAACAGAACGCTGTTTCAATGGGATAACTACCATTATCTCTTATACATCCCAGACTTTAACAATTAATTCCCTTTTCTAGTTTTGGGCTTAACAGTTTACACCGCACCCAGGGAAAAAAAAAATGATAACATCATTTTTTTTTGAAAACATTTACATTAGCCAAAAAATAGGTGAGCAATAAAACTCTAATATCTGCATATAGGAATCAATCTGTTAAGTCCTCACAATATATCTCCCAAAAATATATATCTCAAGTGTAAAGTAATAACAGAGGTATACGAAATAATCAGCTAAGTATATAAATATAATCAATTATTAGCCAAAGTTAAGTATATTCATTATATATCAAGCACAAAATAATGAACAAAAAGCGAAACAACAAGATCGCAAAAGAAGAATGAACCGTTCTGAAGGAACGTATGAGATTAAAATCTAAGAAAAATAAACAATGCCTCATGATAACAGTTCCTTACATGAAAATTCAATACAACCATCATCATAGTTACATTATATGAAGTCATATAATTAACTTAACAATCCAAAAACAAAAAAGAAAGTATACGTATCAAAAGAAGGAGAAGTATACAATCAACATTAAGTGAAACGCAGATGAAACAAGGAAGCGTACACAAGATGAGTCCATACCGAAAAGTCAATAGAGGAAACGGTATGTAATAAAGAACGATCAGCAAAGATATACATGTAAAGAAAGATGGCGGTAAGGCTTCCTAATTACCATTTAATCAACAATGTATTAACTAAATAAATACAATCATAACATAAGAAAAAAACCATCTTTCAAATGTACCACCACTAATAAACATAATTACCCCCCTAGCGCACAGTCAAGCGCAGGGCACAAAAATATATTAATGTCAGAAAAAATATTTTCCACAAACTATAATACAAAAATATTTTGTAACGTTAAGTTACATAAAAATAGTATTTTTAATTTATAAGTAATTTAAAGCTATAATTAATACATCAAAATAAAAACCATGTTAGGAAAATGTATGACATCTAAGAAAGAAAATTCCTACCCTAAAGTAGACGCACAATAAACATATAACTAATTCGACCCTGAAAAGACAAATGGGAAAAAGCACCACGCTATTTACCACTCTCGTAAATGCATAAAACAATATTATGTATCTCGATTAAGTGCTTTAATCAACCTTAGGATTCTTCAGCTGAACAACTGTATCAGCTATCGCTGTTAATTGTACATATTAAGTTTAATTTAACTTTGAAGTTGCTTCAGGTTATCAATCACGTTTGGCTCAGATAATACTTCCCTCAATCTGATCTGCGATATAATATAAAGAAATCCATAATCTATTGCTACTATGAGATATAAAAAATCCTATAAATTTATCTGCAATAGTATATTTATCCAAATAATATACTGGGAAAATGTTAGATGCCTAAATGGCAGGAAAATCAAATTATATAATTTCTCAGGTAGTATGTTTTAGAGAAAAGATAAAAAATCAGAAACCAATGTTTCAGAATATGTCCTCAATTTCTAATACAAAATCAACTATGATACACTCGAGTTACGTTTCCAAAATTATGTTACACTACATAATGGTAACTTAACATAATCTCTGTATATGCCATTATATATTACACATGACATAAAAATACAAGAAAGAGATTAAATCTAGCAAAAAAAATACTTAGGGACTCTTTGAGGACTACCCCGGTATAATGCCTAGCCAATGAGTCCGTGCATAGGGCTGGCAAACTCATCGTGTATACACAGCTTCAGAAGCACATTAATATCTGATGTACCAGCTATCACGACTCCAAACTTTACAACGGAGCGTAAAAATCAATCATAATGTGGATTAAGTTGGATAATCATAGTCATATAAACAATAACATGTTGTTGTAGTAATGTATAAATATAATAACGCATCATACTATCCAATACAATCTATTTATTATTCTAAAAAAAAAATATAACATAACTCCCGCAGTGTAGAAAAACTGGTGAAGAATAATCCATAAACTTGAAATTGCGACATCGTATCCTATGGGATTTCCATGCTGTCTGGCTTCCCTTCATTAATCATACAGGCGCAAGGCAGCATACATACTTCTCATCTAATGCTACACATGGGCACTGACTTTTATCCCAAAGCCGACGCTGTGAGAAAATACAAAAAAAAAAAAATCTATTTTAATAGCTCGTCTCTGATTTCTTGTAGAAGAAGAATTACCATTAGATAAACTCCTTTGGTAACGTTTAACATCTGAGTTATCTCTCCTGTTACAATTGTTTCTATTCTTTTCTGTGGCAATAAGCTTAACACCTTGATTAACAACAGGGATAATAGAATTCTTATTGTTATCAACATAATAGGTTTCTTTTTTAAAACAAGTATCAATAGCTTTGTCTCCTATTACCAATTTGTCAGAATCTCCAAAAGTAGATACACTGTTAGTTTTATACAAGCTTTTTACGTGATGTAGAGTGCTGACTTTTGTAATAGGGTTATCCTTGTTAGTTTGACGCCAAGAAAGAGTAATATTAGCATCATCACTAGCATTACGTGGGAAGTTATATTTTCCACGCATGGATTTATATCCCCCCTGTTTGACCTCAGTATTGTCATCAACTGTATATTGCTGTCTTTTTGCCATATTGACTTGTTGATAATCAATTTTATGTCTTATATTGTCAATATTGACCGAAGACAGGGTTTTGTAACCTAAAATAACATCAACTAAACCATCCAATCTTTTTCTCATCTCACTGATCTCTTCATTTCTGAGTGAAATCTGTTCACTTTGTTTGTTATCCAAGTCGTCACATACCAAATCTTTACAGCTTTTATTCGCTAGCAATTTCTCAATCTTAGCTAATTTATCTTTCTCCATAGCTAAAAGTTCCAATCCCTTCTTCTCTTCTTTTTGTGCAACATTGGCTGCAAAAGCTGGTACAACCATATCGGCAACATCAGCAAACTTTATTGGTTCCTTTAAGAACTCCTTGGTCCTTTCTGCTTCCTTGAATGTGTAGTCCGTTTCAACAGCAATAGCCAACAGGCGTTTGAATCCGTTGATCAATGAATGTGGGGCAGAGGAGGCTGTTGGGTAGCCATCACACTTTTCACTATTTACTGTTAACTGTGTTAACTCCATATGAAGCGCATCGGTCTTACTATTCTGGCCATTCCGAATCTCATTAACCTTCTCGGGAGATGCCAAATACTTTTCTCTAAGTCGACGACCGACGATCGCATTGTCACACAATAAATTAGTACGTGTTTCCTTACACAAGTTTTCACATTTCTTGGCTTTAGCTTTTAATTCCTCATGTCTTTCTTTATTTTGTTGAATCTCCTGCAAAAGCTTTTCCATCTCAACATGCTTATCGTTCATCTGAGCTTCTAACCTCCTAATCTTGCTTAAAGCAAAATTCAATGCAGTTTGTGCAGTAGAAAGTTCTAAGTTTGATTTATGCAAGTCACTTTCAAGTCTAGACACCGTCTCTTGTAATCCTCTTTCCTTAACAACACTTTCTAAGAAATTTTTCCTTTCATGTAGTGCAATCTGCTTATTTACTCTCATTTGCTCTTCCTCTTCTAATTCCTTTTTCCTATAATGAGGCACGACGTTGCGAATTATATTTTGCATACTCTCCACCACCTGATCGTGTTTAACCTTGGTATACCTATATAAAAGGCCACGATGGTAATACAACAAATCTGCCACGTTCTTAGCCATCAATAAGTGAGGAACGTGACGAAAATTATCTTCTGCAAAATACTTTAGAGACTTTGACACATCAAACAAAAAACTGTTCACCACAAAATGTTCCAGTTGTGGATCTTGTAATCTCCCATAACGTTTACCTAACTCTCTTATATGTTGCAATATAGGTCTCATATCCTCAGGATCTACATCACACTCAAAATGAGTATCAAAATACATAGTGACTTATTCACTCAGTTCACTATATGTATCAACCACTTATAATTATCATAAGTTTATCAACCTGCAGTTGGAAAGCCAACTATCCTCTCAAGTAATTAAAATTAATAGATTAGCTCTGTGTATCATCAGTTCTTGTTTATAGAACTTTTATCAATTCACATCAATATGAGGGATAAATTTATCTGAATATGAGGTATGTCAATATCATGTCACATAACCATAAACACTTATGCATTAAATCATATAATAAATCGTAAATAATTGACGCACCATATAAACAATAGGAACAACAATTACTAACACACAATACTAGAGGACAAATGAAAACGTTTGCAGAAGTCAACTGAAAAATACCGCGGAACTAAAACAGAAAATGTTACATAGCATGTAATGATAACCGCAAATATTTACGAGACAACAAAGAACACAGTATACACACGAAATATGTATAAAAATGAAAGATAGGGAAGAGAGAAAAACACTCACAAACAAATTAATCAAAAACTAAGGAACAAAGAACAAATATCCAACAATAACAACAATAAAACGTTACATCACATCTAAACACTTACTTGTCCCAAAAGACAACTAGCGTACGGAATAATCGCTCAAATGATCTAAACTAGATCCTACAGAACACTTATGAAGCCCTGGGTAAACTGGGATGTTACCTCCATAAGTTTACATAAAACATAAAATGTTCAACATAAAACACTTAATAGGACAAAATAATGCACAATATCGGAAGGTTTTTTGACAGACATAAAGCAGGACAGTTTTCACAATATAAATCACTTATCTTGATAACTGACAACAATCCAGTCCTTTCTGCCCCCAAAACGCTAGGTATCCAACAGTCCGATGATGCAAACAATACACCGCAGAAAGTCACTGGAGCTTGACACCTCTCACTTCAGGTACTCGACACAAACTGGTATATGCTCGTACACAGCACAGGAAAACTGGAACTGGGAGACTGGCAAATCGTGTACTTGAGGCACACGCGTCGAATAACAGTACGTGTGAACTTGAGATCCCTCTATAGATGTATGGGTACACAGTCTAACGATCTTATTGACAATCCATGTACTTTTATATTACATGATAAACTTCTGTAATCGTCCCTTCAAATGCCAGCATAAATACTGTCAAAGTCGTTCCTGAAGATTTCAATGCGAAAAGCAGAACTGGCAAAGCTGCAAATCTACTGTATAATACCAATGTTATGTGGGTAATACATCCTTAATGAACTAATCCACCATGTATGTTATGGTATAGTTGTAGATGGAGATTAATAAGCCACGCTGGTCATTAGGTATGTTAACGCTCTAGTACGAAGATATGATCTTCCTGTCTGAAAACCACCACTGATAAATGCAGTGGTTGCAACTAATTCCCATCACGATCTGATGAAGACGTTATAATGTCGTGGAAATGATTCATTATTATCAGCTCTATTGCAGACGACGTTGTTGCTTAATCATCACTATCATCACTGTTACAAAGGATGTTGATGCCATCACTGATAATGTTTACTGTTTTTATTTAACATCGCCATCCAACACCGTTAGCCGTACAATGTCTGGTAGCAAGAGGCAATCAATGTTAAATATAAATCTCTTACTTGGATACGCCCACACAGGGCTATTAACGCGAATTCATAGGTCCGAGATTCCGTTAAGTTTGAAAACCACCAAATGTTACAATGGTATTTTTACAAGGGGTATTTTTAAAGTTGTTAACCTCAACTGTTAAACTGTTGTTATTTGTTAGTGTTCTATCGTTGTCACCTTCCAACTGCGGTCTCTCCTTATGGACAATACGTCCCGCAGGCTATTATAATTACAATGAGTACTACTGGTGTTCTGTCACTGTGTGTAGAATGTTTGAGATGAGTGTGTGTAGGTACAATTACTCACATCACCGTAACACACGTAGGAGTCATCGAAGGTTGAAAGACTAGTGACGTTTTCTTGAACACTTTATTCACGCCACAACACGGTCACGATGACACAGACGAGATACAGTTTACATTGAATCAAAACAGCATCCATACACATCTCAAAGGACTGCGTCCACAGCAGTCATAATAATATCACTGTAACCCTGGCCGTTACAATATCCATTATACTCAACAGGGAAACTCCAAAGACTGCGTTCACATCAGTCATAATAATAATACTGCAGTCATAATAATATCACTGCTCCTTAAACTCCAAAGACTGCGTTCACATCAGTCATAATAATAATACTGCAGTCATAATAATATCACTGCTCCTTAAACTCCAAAGACTGCGTTCACATCAGTCATAATAATAATACTGCAGTCATAATAATATCACTGCTCCTTAAACTCCAAAGACTGCGTTCACATCAGTCATAATAATAATACTGCAGTCATAATAATATCACTGCTCCTTAAACTCCAAAGACTGCAATCACTATATGGCCAGAACATGTCTCAGCGTTATTCCTTCACCATAGTAAATTCTTCAGGGGAAGCGAATATGACTTAATAACCGGCCTGTACACTCCAAGGCCTTCAGAACATATCTTTAAATCAAGTGCATTCTATCTGCAGATAAGCACATATAGATCTGACAGATAATCACACATAAATCCAATTAAGCATCAATGCCTGTACCACAAATATCCCTGGTACACATCGAAAAACATAGCTGAGAACAATCCTCCCCGTTCACACACTAGGGACACCTTCTCTCCATCAAACTCTCAGCACACCCCGCTAAATCACACATCCGCGAGATTGCCGCGAGAGCCAGCAAAAATCGCTCAGCTCAAAATAGCACAATAATAGCTTAGACAACTCATTACTCACGGGAACTTGCCGCTGTGAGCAGAGTTCTAAATATCGAACATTCGAGTCTAATGACATCATATATATATTTTTTTAAATGAACAGCTAAACAGAACGCTGTTTCAATGGGATAACTACCATTATCTCTTATACATCCCAGACTTTAACAATTAATTCCCTTTTCTAGTTTTGGGCTTAACACCAAACCATCTTAGTTGGGACTTCTACTTGGGTCTGCAGTGGGTGGCATTTTAGGCCTTGACGTATCGTCTGGTTGCGGACCATGTCTCTTCTTGTTACTTCAACCACCTACCTCAGATACCTCATTTCTGAGGTTTGGATCTGGCTTTTGTTGGTTGTAGTCATTGCCCATGACTCGCATCCATATGTCAAGACTGGGACATAGGTGGAGCGGTATACAGCCATCTTCGTTTTCATACCAACCTCTCTCTTAGTGAGGAATCCTCGATTTATGGCCTGAAAAAGTCTCCCAGCTGCTGCTTTTCGAGTGGCCAACTCTTCTTTGATGCCTCCCTTTCAGTCTATAATAGCTCCGAGATATTTAAAGTGGTCGACCTGCTCCAAAACCTGTTCTCCCAGCTTAATCTGATATCTTCTTCTCGTGATATCACCATGGATTTTGTTTTAGAGCTACTTATGACCATCCCTCTATTCTCCAGCTCTTCCTTCCAGACTTGCAGGTTGGATTGGAGATGTGCCTCTGATTTAGCAATCAGGGCAACATCATCAGCAAATGCCAGCTCTGAAATACATACCTGTCTCATCTTCCAGTACCCCACTCAATACTTTCTTGTTCTCTCCTTACATGACTTGATAACATCGTCCATGAGGAGTATGAAAAGATAAGGTGACAGGATATCACCTTGTCTTACACCAGTGGTGGTCCTGAACTCTTCTGACTTATGGTTTGCTGTCCTCACATAATTCCTGCAAGACTTTTAGAAGCTCTGTATATCATGAATCAGAGGTGCTGGAATGTTCTTCCTTGCCAAACAGTCCCAAAGTTTGCTCCAGGGGACCCTGTCAAATGCCTTTTCCAGATCTATGAAACAAAGATGGATCTCACTTTTATACTCAAGGGCCTTTTCACTCAGCTGTCTGAGTGTGAAGATTAGGTCTTTAGTACTTCGGTTTGCTCGGAATCAGCACTGGACCTCATCCAACAGTGAGATTCACCAACACTACAATAATACAATGCTACGCACCAATGAATGATAGCGATGAGGAGGTCAAGGATGAATTCTATCAACAACTGCAGAAAGAAATGGAAAACACACCTAGATATGATCTCGTTATAGTAATGGGAGACCTCAATGCGAAAGTTGGTACACACAATACATATAATGAAAGAACAATGGGGAAATGCGGCAGCGGAACAGCAAACGAAAATGGGGATAATCTAATAAGTTTCTGTAGCATTAACAACCTGGTCATTGGAGGAACACTTTCCCACATAAAGAAATTCACAAATTAACATGGGAATCACCAAATGGTCGGGACAGAAACCAGATAGACCACATCATGGTTAACGGTAGATGGAGACATGCACTACAAGATGTGAAGGTAAGAAGAGGTGCAGATGTGGGAAGTGATCACCATTTAGTAGTAGCAAAACTGAAAGTGAAACTAAGAAGGGCTAGACCAACTGTAACTATACAGAAAAGGTTTGACATCAGCAAATTGAAGGACCCCCTTACCAGAAAAGCTTTTGCGGCCGACATTAAGAAACAATATCAATTTGCCAAAAGCCAGGAAAAGACATTGACTGATGATATAGACAGAATTTCAACACCATTTCAACAATATATAAGGAAAGCAGCAAATCATGCTTGGGATTCCAGGAAAGGAAGAAGCAAGACTGGATAACACCAGAAACACTAAACACCATAAAGATGAGAAAGGAAATGAAAAGAAAGAAAACAGAAGCGAAGTCCCCCAGGTTAAAGCAACTATATAGCAAACAGTACAGTCAGCTGGACAGGGAAGTTAAATGCCAAACCCGAGCCAACAAAAGGAATTTCCTAGACGATCTTGCAAGACAGGCAGAGGAGGCAGCACTGAGAAATGAACAAAGCACAGTATACAAAATAACTAAATTCATCAGCGGAAAACGAGGTGCAAACAATATTACATTAGTAAGAGATAAGCAAGGTAATCTCATCACGACAGCAGAGGGACAGGAAACAAGATGGGCAGAGCACTTCAGAGAAACTCTGAACAAGGAACCACCAGAGACACAATTGAATGTTCCTGAGGCTGAAAACGATCTAGATGTAAATACAGACATTCCACGAAAAGAAGAAATCATCACAGCAATCAAAGGGTTAAAGAACGGCAAAGCTCCAGCCCATGATAACTTAAATGCAGAGCTATTTAAGACAGACCCTGAGCTAGTAGCAGAACGATTAGAACCACTATTTGCACAATTCTGGAAAACGGGGACAACACCATCAGAGTGGAACAAAGGAATAATTGTCAAACTGCCCAAGAAGGGAGATCTTGCAGACTGCAATAATTGGAGAGGAATCACTCTTCTCTCAGTTCCCAGCAAAATACTAGGCAGGATAATAATACAGAGAATTTCAAAGGCAGTAGACCACAAACTGAGGAAAGAACAAGCAGGATTTAGAAAGAACAGAAGATGTGTAGATCATATATTCACTCTCAGAAACATTATAGAGCAGTGCACAGAATGGCAAAGACAGCTTTACATAAATTTCGTTGATTTTGAAAAGGCTTTTCACAGCATA
Source organism: Oreohelix idahoensis (assembly GCA_024509875.1). NCBI lineage: Eukaryota > Metazoa > Mollusca > Gastropoda > Stylommatophora > Oreohelicidae > Oreohelix > Oreohelix idahoensis. Next base: position 156,139 of record JAMPIV010011905.1, read on the forward strand.
CATAGGGACAGTTTATGGAAAATACTAAGGGCTTATTGAATTCCAAGCTGCATAGTGTCAATCATAAAAAGCCTCTATGCCAACTTTACGTGTAGTGTTGGGCAGAGCAACCTAACCTTCGAGGTGAAGACAGGAGTACGACAGGGATGCCCCTTATCAACCACTCTATTTTTAACAGTCATAGACTGGGTGATGCGCCAGACAACACAGGGCAGTCCAAGAGGAATAAGATGGACTACATTTTCTACATTGGAAGATCTGAAATATGCAGATGACATTGCACTACTAGCACATTCACATCAACACATCCAGGAAAAAACGGATAGACTTAATAAGTTTAGCCAGCAGGTGGGCTGAACATCAATTTAAAGTAGTCTGAGGTCATGACGCTCAATGTGAGCAACCCTGAGCCCATATCAGTAAGGAATCAGCAACTGGTACAGACAGATACCTTCACATACCTAGGAAGCATAGTAACACCAGACGGTGGGGCAGGCAAAGACATCAACATCAGAATGAATAAGGCAAGAACAGCCTTCTTTAGCCTAAACAACATCTGGAAGTCCTCCCAATACAGCACAAGCACAAAATTAAGATTATATCAGAGCTGTGTGCTTTCTGTGCTTCTCTATGGTGCGGAATGCTGGAGAGTTACAGAGAAGGAAACGTCGAAATTGTCCTCTTTTCACACAACATGCCTAAGAAAAATTTACCGAATCTTTTGGCCGAATATCATCACCAACCAAGATCTGCTTACTCGTAGCAAGCAAGAGGACATGCACACCATCATAGCTGGCAGACGCTGGAGCTGGGTTGGTCATGTCCTCAGAAGAGACCCCGATGCCATCACAAGAAGAGCTATGCTTTGGACCCCTGAAGGAAAACGAAAGAGAGGCTGACCAAAAACAACTTGGCGGTGGACTGTGGAGGCTGAGATGCAAAGAATGAACCAGAGTTGGGCACTGTACGAAGGATGGCCACCGACCGAGCAAAGTGGAATCAATTTGTTGTTGCCCTACAAGACGCCACTAGGTGTGATGGCCACTGACTGCTTTGACGGTCAGTGGTTAAGGATCTAAGCAGAAGAACTGAACTGGATACTAAATTCAAAGCATAAATAAACAATAATGAAACCAAGGACTGGAAAACTGAGTGAGGAAAAAGTAATATTTTTTAAAAGAAAGAAAAATGAAGAAAGAAAAACGGGAGAGGAATAAATGAGGAGAGAGAAGATGAAGAAAGAGTTTTAAAAATAAAATATAACATAAAATTTAAAAAAAAACAAAAACATTTTTTAAAAATTGGCAATTAGAGTTTTTCCATATGGCACACTCAATGTATAAATTAACCCATCAGCCAATCACTCAATGTACCAGGCTTTCTTTACTACATAAAGAAATGACCAATTATTTCCATTCAAAATGCTTCACTGCCATTCTTACTGGTGCCAGAGTTATGCTAGATGTTGGTTTACCCAAGTGTATGTCCTGTCCATCTTCACTTCCACTTTCATTAAGACTCATTTGCTAGGAGCTTGTTTGTTTCTGTAAGAATTACATTATTCCATATGGTTGTGATGCAAGGTTTGATTTAAGTCTGGACTTCATCAATGATATCCTGTTTTTTGTTTAATTTAAAGCTTATATTTGTACTTTTTCTATTTTTTTTTTTAATCATCCTGTCCTGATAAGAACACTGTGGACATAAAGTGGGCTGTAATTTTTCTGTTTCCTAAAAAGACTTTCCATTAACCTATTTTCATTCATTCCATTGTATACCAATAACTCAATAACTTTTCTCTTCTTACTCACTGATGATCATGCAAAAATTATAAAATAACGTCAGTAAAACCATAAGTTACCTTAATCATCAAAATCTTCTGTTGACATTTTACTAGCTCTTGATCTGCGTGAATGTAATGAGGACAGTAACGAACATGCATGTTGAATCTCGATGAACTTTTCTTGTCCCCGATCTTTCTCTGACTGTGTCTTGAAACGATCTGGATGATGAGTGGCAGACAGCTTTCGACACCGTTTTGAAATCTCACTCTGGCTGGCTCCAGGGGACAAATCTAGCACCTGTTGCAATGCAAATTACATGCTAAATAGTTGCAGAAATTGCATGCTAAATAGTTGCAGAAATTACATGCTAAATAGTTGCAGAAATTACATGCTAAATAGTTGCAGAAATTGCTTGGGGGTTTTAAATTTAAACAAAAATACATTTTAGTTTAAGGGGATTTGCAAGAGAGACTTTAGGTCAAAATAAAAAAAAAGCATCAAAATTGGGATTAGTCCATTCACTCATAATTTAACTTACTTAGTCATTCCCCTTCTACCGTGAGGTGTAGAGGTTTGGAAGAGAGAGCGCCAGACTATCCTATCAGCTGTCTTTCTCCTGGCCTGGTTCCATTCTAGTCCTCAGTCCTTCACAGATTGTCTAATGTTGTCCTCCCAGCAGACTCTGGGTCGTCGTGGGGGTCTGGATCCCTGGCTCTTTGTTTCCCATGCTTGTCGTGGTAGCCGATCTTCTCCCATTCTGCAGACATGGCCAAACCATCTTAGTTGGGACTTCTACTTGGGTCTGCAGTGGGTGGCATTTTAGGCCTTGACGTATCGTCTGGTTGCGGACCATGTCTCTTCTTGTTACTTCAACCACCTACCTCAGATACCTCATTTCTGAGGTTTGGATCTGGCTTTTGTTGGTTGTAGTCATTGCCCATGACTCGCATCCATATGTCAAGACTGGGACATAGGTGGAGCGGTATACAGCCATCTTCGTTTTCTTACCAACCTCTCTCTTAGTGAGGAATCCTCGATTTATGGCCTGAAAAAGTCTCCCAGCTGCTGCTTTTCGAGTGGCCAACTCTTCTTTGATGCCTCCCTTTTGGTCTATAACGGTTCCGAGATATTTAAAGTGGTCGACCTGCTCCAAAACCTGTTCTCCCAGCTTAATCTGATGTCTTTTCTCTTCTCATGATATCACCATGGATTTTGTTTTAGAGCTACTTATGACCATCCCTCTATTCTCCAGCTCTTCCTTCCAGACTTGCAGGTTGGATTGGAGATGTGCCTCTGATTTAGCAATCAGGGCAACATCATCAGCAAATGCCAGCTCTGAAATACATACCTGTCTCATCTTCCAGTACCCCACTCAATACTTTCTTGCTCTCTCCTTACATGACTTGATAACATCGTCCATGAGGAGTATGAAAAGATAAGGTGACAGGATATCACCTTGTCTTACACCAGTGGTGGTCCTGAACTCTTCTGACTTATGGTTTGCTGTCCTCACATAATTCCTGCAAGACTTGTAGAAGCTCTGTATATCATGAATCAGAGGTGCTGGAATGTTCTTCCTTGCCAAACAGTCCCAAAGTTTGCTCCAGGGGACCCTGTCAAATGCCTTTTCCAGATCTATGAAACAAAGATGGATCTTACTCTTATACTCAAGGGCCTTTTCACTCAGCTGTCTGAGTGTGAAGATTAGGTCTTGAGTACTTCGGTTTGCTCGGAATCTGCACTGGACCTCATCCAATTGTGGCTCAGCTATTTAAGATTCTCCCAAATATAAATGTAACAAAGAGAGCTTTTACTGCATCGGAAAATATATGGAAATCAAGTCCAACAAAATAATTGAACTTTTTACTTTACGTCAAGTCAGTCCTACTGTATGAAATATCTTCTTCTTTTTCTTCTGCATTCACTTTTAGAAGTCGACTTGAATATGTTCAAAGAAAGTAGTGGTCAGCCTAAGGCTGTTGGTATCTCCGTACAGTTTTTCCAGGAATGGTACTGATGACGGCCATATGCGCTTTCTCTGTTCCTCTGTTGGGCACCTCTGAAGTAGATGTTCAGCAGTCATTTTATTGGTGCCAAAGTTACACTCATCAGTAGTTCCTATCTTCAGCTTGTTGAAAAGATGGTATCTTAACCTGCTGTGGCCTCTGCAAAGTCTGAAGATTACCACTTGTTCACTTCTGCTAAGCTGGTAATATGCATCGTGTTTGGCAACCTGGATGCTCTGCTTCCGTTTGCTACTGAAAAAACTCTTGCCATAATTTACTGAGATTTTTTTATTGTTTTTTTAAACAAAGAAAATAATCTGTTACAGCCAATTATTGATTATTCAATACTGCTTTTATCCTTCTTAAACAAAAGTATTTTATTGCACTTATCACAAAACTTTTAATTATTCTTAAATAAAAGCATTTTTCTGCACGTATCACAATTCTTTTAATTATTTTTCAATAAAAGCATTTTATTAAAAATATGATTGGTTTCTATAATTTTCTATCCAAGATATTTTGATAATCTGAGAGCCTAAATACAAAAGATAACAACATGCTTGTTTATGATGGCCATGATCATCACCTTATCAGATACTTCTTCTTTGATCCTTAGCCGCCAACTGTCAAAGCAGTTAGTGGCCATCACGCCTGGTGGCGTCTTGTAAGGCAGCAACAAACTGCTTCCACTTTGTTCAGTTGGCGGCCATCCTTCATACAGTGCCCCAACTCTGGTTCATTCTTTGCATCTCTGTCTACAAAGTTCTACGTCAAGTTGTTTTTGGTCGGCCTCTCTTTTGCTTTCCTTCAGGGGTCCATAGCATAGCTGTTCTTGTGATGGCATCAGAGTCTCTTCTGAGGATGTAGCCAACCCAACTTCAGCATCTGCCAGATATGATGGTGTGCATGTCCTCTTGGTTACTCCAAGTAATCAGTTCTTGGTTGGTGATAGCAGTCAGAATTTTCCTTAGGCAGACTGTGTGAAAGGAGGAGAGTTTCGACATTTCCTTCTCTGTTACTCTCCTGCACAAAGAAAGTATACAGCTCTCATATAATCTTAATTTGGTGTTTGTGCTGTACTGAGAGGATATAAGATTCAGGGTGGCCTTTCTCGAATAGATATTTAAAAAAGTGTCTTTTATGGTGGGAAATATGGTATTAATTATATATAAAAATAATTTTAATATGACCTGTGTACAACCTTACGAGAACTCATACCTTGTAAGCATTCACGTCTCCAGAAAAGTCAAACAATCCTTTAGTATCACTCCATGCCCACGATGGACCAGAGTGATTGAAAACGAAGTAAAAATGGTATGAGGAGTCCTTTGTCTGCCTCCAGGCATCAGACTTGAAGAAATTGTTGATAGCTTCAAGCACAGGAATTTTTTCCCCATTTTCCACTGTGACAGTTGCATTGAAGTAGAAACCCGCTGTTAAAACTGACAACCACACAATACAGGCTACCATGTAAATACAAATATTTTGACATAATTTTTTTTTGCTTCTTGGTGTTTCCGATTCCATGACCAAGGGTCTCCACCGCAGCCCTTTGTACCATGTGATAACAGCAGTAAAGAAACTTGCTAGCAACAAGTTTGGATTCTTGCCCAGTAGCCAGGGAATAATGCAAAGTGAAGCCATAAATGGGTAATATTTTGCACACTGTAGCTCTCCAATATTAGCAACTAGACAGACACCTGCATAAAAAAATAACACAATTTGAAAGCAAACATTTATTGATTAATATTGATGTGACTGGCTGTTATCATTCGTGAAAACTGCAAGACAAGAATCATTAATTATACCAATGAGGGTTTATTCTGAATCATTATATTTTTTATTTTACTACAATAAATTCCAGCAGTGCTAGATTAAGACTTTTCCACAAAAAATTACATCAGTACTAGTCTAAGATTTCATCATAATAAGTCACATAAATACAGCACCGCAATTAGATTTTAACAAATGAAAATCACATCAATACTACTGTAAGATTGTACCACATTAAATCAAATCAGTGCAGTAACAGTATATAGAATTCTCCTACAATAAATCACATCAGTACAACAATAAGATGTTATCACAATTAATCATGTCAGAACTACAATAAGATGTTACCACAGTTAATCACATTAGTACAATAAGATTTTACTACATTAGATCACATCAGTACTGATGGGTCTGTACTCTGTGGTAAGAAATCAGGGTGGGGCTTCTCTGCTAGAGTAAAGGGCCAGAATCATCACTGAAAATAGCGGGGCTTACATGATAACAACCTCCAGCATGAGAATGGAGGCAGAGGAAGCTACTGCAGCCCTAAGGTGGCTGTCTGAAACTTCATTAACAAGGGTAGTTGTAGTATCATACTCACAATCTATGCTTCGGAAGGTCCTAAGTGTCTGTCTATGGCATGAATGGAAAACCTCCATTAAAGCCTCGAATATTCAAGAACTGGTGTGGATCTACTGTCCTGGTCATGCAGGGGTACGCAGCAATGAAAGATTAGCTTCAACAGCACCCATAGAAGGTGCGCTGTATATGGATAACGGAGAGATAATGAGGGCAATTAATGATCGCCTATTAAAGAATGACACTGCAATCGATGAATCATCAAGGCCAAGACTGCTGGAATTTGGCATCAAACGTAGGACTGGCTGTGATGTACGTATGAGAGGATGCATCCGGCGTGTTAAACAGCCAGCGTGCAACAGGAACAATTAGCTTTCATACCCTATGACATTTGCTGAGGAAGACTGAGCATCTACAGGTTTGCCCGGAGTGCAATGACGCTGATTGTGATCAACAGTAACAATAACATCAGTTCAAGTACTACAGAGTGATTGAAAAATCACTCCCTATTTTGAAGTTATTATATACTCACTTTTATTGACTGGATATACATGAACAAATTTTAAAACAAAGAGCAATAACTACCATTTGACTAATAAGTTTTATTTTTTGTTTGCCAGGAACAAAATAAACTAAAATAATTTATAAAATGGCTAATAAATGTATGTTACAAGAGTAAGCAAAAATTGCTGCCCTCTATGAGGTCATGAGCTGAACAGGCCGGATCTCACTCTAGGCTATAATGTTAATTTGACATAGCATGTTATACAATACAATAACAGTTAATTATCTTTATTTTGATGTTTATTTTATACAAATTATTTTTAAACAGTGAAGAAATAAAAATTTAAAAAGAGGGAATGACTGTACAATCAGATTTGATCACATACAACCTTAGCGGTACGGTAAAGTTCTATATCCTTTTATCCAAACACCCAAAAACCGAAATATTCTGAAAATTAAAAGTTTCTCTGGGCTACTTTTCGATCACAATCTGGGCGATTTCTGACTATTTAGGGTGACTTTGGGCTATTTTCAAACACATATAGGCAACTTCAGGCTATTTTTGAACACTTTTTTTATGATTTTTGAGCTACTTTTGAACACTTATTTGAAAGCCTGGCCAAATGAATAAACAAGTGCACAGTGCAGTGGATACTGGCCCATTGCAACATTCCAGGCATCGGAGAGGCAGATAAACTTGCTAAAGAAGGGGGAGCCCTGCAACAAAATGATATAGAGAGAACTTATGAAATGGCTAAAACAACTATAAAAGCCATATTCAAGTCCAAATGGGACAGAGAACACCTAGGTCACATAAAAGCCTATCACCAGCTATCTAGATGAGACCAGGTCATAATTTTCCACTTACGCACTGGTCACAATATGTTAAGGTACCATCTAAATCACAAGTACAGGATTGGTCCAACTGATCTCTGCTCCTGTGGCACCAGCCCCATACCAGCTGAACATCTGCTCCAGTCCTGCCTAACTTAAGCAGTAAACAGAGTGGCATATGACAACAACCCACTTCTCTCAAAGAAAAACTGTTTAGAGATGTCAGGAACCTTGAGCTGACTACTACCTTTATTAGAATCATTAATGTAGAAGTCTGAGGGCGAATGAAGAAGAAGAAGAAAAAAAAGAACGCTAACTGGGCAACATCTGAAAACCTAAAAAATCCGGTTTCCGAAAGAAAGCTGACCCTGAGGATTTCAGATAAAAGGATACATACATGTACTACAATACGATTTTACCACAATAAATTATACTGGCAACAAAAATGAGATTTTATTGTATCAATTCTAAGGTTAGATATCATCACAACACAAGTTAATCAGACAACAGATCTTTGCAGATACAGTGTATAAGTAGTGCCACAAAGGTATATTTGAGGAAGTAGTAAGTCAGTGGATCGGTTTTTGACAATCCGTGGAAGTCAGGCACAATAGTACCTAGAACAGTGGATGTAACAAATCCCATAACAACCATACCAGCAAATCTGAACCAGCTACACCCTGGCCTGGGACTCAATAGAGCTCTGAGGAACAAAGAAGAAGGACAGTTCAAACCCTTCTGGCATTGTCATGCTATAAAAGGTCAAAAACCCAAACTAACATACCAACTTCTGGACAGCTAAGACTTTTTTTTTTTAATCGTATGCCCGCTATTACTCGAAGCAAAATCTCCTGTTAATATGTCTAACCTGAGACTGATTTTATGTGAGTATTCCTTTTTTCCCCTGTACAATGACAGGTGTCCTCTCGCCATTCAGGCAGATACTCGCCGATTTTGGAGGTACCCATTATAGCTGGGTCGGATTAGGAGCCGTTCAGGTAATTCCAGTCCCTGGTCGATGACACCCCTTTAAATGTCTTTGCCAGGGCTCGAATTAATCAGTACAAGTCCTGGTTGATGACACTTCTTCAAACGTTCTCGCCAGGGCTCGAACCTGGATCACTCAATCGCCAGGCAGTGTGGTAACCATTACACCAGCGTGGCTCCCAAGATGTTTTGTTAAAAATCAAAGATATACTTGAGAATTCACAGCAGCGAGGCATAATTAATTAGTGTTGGCCACTGTTTTCTGAAACCACCACTGCAAGAGCGTGTGAATGCTTCATGCAGGCTTCCTGCAAGGAATGGCCCCCATGCTTCATAATGAATTAAAAGGACAATGATGACTCTTCACGGCAAAAAATCCTATATATAAAATCCCAGATTTTTCTGTCAGTGCGTAACGCTAAGGGATGCAACTTCAGTTGATAGTTAGACATTAATTGTATTGTTTCCCTTATATGTACTTTCCTGAAAATAGTTGCAAATTACCAAAGCAGACTGTGCAAATGAGAGTGTGCATGAACAGTTTGATTATACTGTATGGAAAGAAGTCAACAACTTCTTTCTTCTTTGAGCCTTAGCCGCTGACCGTCAAAGCAGTCAGTGGCCATCAAGCCTGGTGGTGTCTTGTAGGGCAACAACAAATTGATTCCACTTTGCTCTGTCGATGGCCATCCTTCGTACAGTGCCCCTGGTCCATTCTTTGCATCTCAGGCTGCACAGTCCTCCGCCAAGTTGTTTTTGGTCGGCCTCTCTTTCATTTTCCTTCAGGGGTCCATAGCATAGCTGTTGTTATCAGTCTGTTGTTGATGGGTTTCCATTCCAGTAATGTCCTTTCTATTCCTTTCTGTAGAATAATGGCTACACCTTCATTGTGCCGTCCATTCTCTCTTCCAGAGTAAAGTACTGTTGCTGTTTTAACTTTTCCTGCCCATGTCCATCTGCTCTCGCTTACCCTAGAATGTGTAATCTATAGTTTCTCATTTCTGCTGTGACCTGTTTTAGTTTATCTGCCTCGTTCATTGTCCTGACATTCCAAAATCCTATTCTTGTTTCACGTTTTGCGGTCAGGACATCCATTTTTGTGTCAGTGGCTTCCTTTCGGCTTTCACCACTGACAGTCATATGAACCTCAGACTCCGGACGGGCAGAATGTTAGACGGGCCTGCGCGCCCAATTCTTAACCCTTCGAAAATAAAGTTTGTTCGTTCGTTCATTTGTTCGATGTCCGTCCCACAGCAAAGTTTGTTCATTTGTTGTCATTTCTGTAACTTCATTTCATTTTACATAGACAGGTGTGTCAGCCCTATGCTAAAACCCCCAACCTGGAGGACCAGGGTGTCTGCTTTAGTCTGACCCCTGCCCGTGCAAACCTGTCCAGCTTGGTAGAACCTTCCAGCAGTAAAACTCCAGCTGGCATAGCTCTGGGGGTAATCAGGTTAAGCAAGCCACCATACCTCAACAAGGTATTGACACTGGTTATGGCAGAAGTCAACAACACAACTGATAAACAGTACATGAACTGGAGACAGGAAGATGCGGAGATCCATGATTTAAGTTGTACCAGATTAAAACAACAGAAAATCAAGATGCTCTTCTGTCATGTTCAGACTTTTAACATCAGATGTAAAACAAACATTTTTAAAATAAAAAAAAATACTTTTTAATAAGTAAAATTGCTGTTACGTATTGGTACTTTTGAATTTAATTCCCACCTTATGACAGGCTTTTACACTAGTTATGAAATATTCTGCCATGCAGTACAGGTGATCACGACTCTCCAAAACATGCTAATCACCTGTGCTGTGTAATGTTCTGTGCCTAATTTTCTTCAGCACCACTTTGGATTGTCCAACATATCCACTCTCTGCCTCCCATCAATTTGATGGCTATCACATCATTATCTAAAATTCATCTTCTCAAAACATTGTCCACTGGATGCAGATTGCCTCTAATCATAGCAGTTTAGTTTTTTTTCCGTACGTCCGCTATTACTCAAGGCGAAATCTCAGGTCAGTATGTCTAACCTGAGACTGATTTTACGTGAGTATCCTATTTTCCTTGTACAGTGGCAGGTGTCCTCTCACCATTCAGGCTGATACTCGCCGTCTTCGGAGAGATCATAGCAGTAATTTTCCACCACAGGTCAGTCTCAAGACATTTTCATGAGACTTTTCAAATGTCTGTAAGTTCCTTAGCATTCATCTGCCAGGATACAAGTCAGTGGTCTTCAGTGATCATTTCATTCATTACTCCTTAGCTTCCCAAGCAGTACAGGCCTTCAATAAATTTATGTCAGGTTTTCCTGTCCTGTGCCATCAGCTCAAGATCTTCCCATGTATTCATTATTCCTTCCAATTCTGTCTCCAGTTCTCTTCGCTGTGTGTTTTTCAGTTTATTATGGCCAAAATAATGTGAAGACTCTCCAGGTGCCAAGACATTAGCTGGGGAGGTGTGATAGTTTTTACTGGCAATGTTCCAACTGGTGGATAGTTAGTTATACTTATCAGATTGGTAGAATATACTGACATTAGTTGATTGAAAAACCACCATATCCAAAGGATATTGGTAGCTCAAAGGTAGCATCCTCAATATAATCATTACACATCAAGCTAGCAAGGATCATAACCATCAAAAAATTCATGCCACACCATCCTGTCATAAGCCACACCATCCTGTCATATGCCACACCATCCTGTCATATGCCACACCATCCTGTCATATGCCATTACGTCAAGGCCTGTCCACATCTTCTTTATCATCTATCTCCAGTTCTTTTCTCCGTGTGTTGTTTGGTCTCTCTCTAATTGTCTTACCCTGGGGATTCTAGAACAAAGACAGCCTAGTTAATGTTGCCTAATAGGTTGCCTAAGTGTTTGTCCTATCCATCGCTAGCATATTCTTCTCATCTCGTATTCCACTCTAAAAATCTACCTTGATCAAATTACACCTGTTTTCAGAATATTTGGATTTTGGAATAACTGTAACCTATATGTAACTTCTATCTCTGCTGGACGATCAGCTTCCCACAATTCCATTGGCGGAATGATGGGAAATTCAAACAAGGGGATCCTGGCAATATGGATCACTGGCCCCTAACCATCCATCCAGCTGATGAAGCTAGATGGAGGTATGGGGAGAGTGGGCCCCCACTGCTTCAACCTGAACCAATAAAAGGAATGAAAGGAAGTAATCAAAATACTTTTTTTGGCCCTAAAAAGGTCTTCGAGGAGGGAGGATCTCGTTACACACCTACTGAGGCATATTGGGAATACGGTGTTAGGCCCATATTTTCTTGACCATCGGCACACGAGGGGTGATGTGGTCAGCATCATGCCAGCCTTATTAAACTTCCCTGAGTCTTTGATGACAGCAATTATTTTGTATCACTGCATGCAAAATGTTAACCAAAATATACAACCATAAAGATATTCTCCACTCACTGAATTTTGATGACGTTTGTCTTTGAACCAAAAGCCTAGCTTGCTCTAAAAAGAGTTGACTGTACTGATGTAATCAAGTGTTGTCATGATTCAGATCAAGTGCCATCATGTGCAACAGATCTCCAATAAATGATTTCCCTTTCTTTCATGGTAAAGTACAGCAGATATTTATAATCTATTTTAAGATGCTTTTCTTCCCATAGTCCTTTTCTTGTCCACCCGAATTAAACCTTTCCCTGCATTAGACTTTAGTCTTATGATACTGCCAATATCTTATTTTGATATCATAGATAGCTAAAGACTTCTTCATTCGCTTTCAAATCACCACATCTATCTATCTTATAAAGCTGGCAGTCTATCTTAGGCTTCTCTCATCACCATACAGCTTCTCCCTCAACTGAGTTTGAGAAGACCATGCTGTAACCCTGCTTCCCTCATGGAGCTGACAGTTTTTGAATACGTGTTTTACTGTTGGCTAGTCCTCCCCACATGGGCACATATCTGTCTGTCTGATTTTCAATTTGTTGTACAGATGGTACCTGAGTCTGCAATGGCTGGTTCTTAATCTGAAAATTATAACCTGATCTCTTCTTGGCAATGTATAGTATGCTTCTGCAGTATCAAAGCCTGGGTGTTCCTTATGCTATTTTTCTCTATAGTTATTTTACTAAAAATACTAATGAGGATGTCCTGAAAGATGCCACAGCACAAAGAAAGCTTCTAACTTTTATTAGAAGAAAGTACTGCAATGTGTAGATCCTGGGGTTTGAGAGGAGACAAACAAAGAATGGTACTGCTCCTGCCTCAGACATGTCACATGAGGTTCTTCTTCTTCTTCTTCGTACACTCTCAGACGTTCACTTGAATGTTCTCAAAGTAAGCAGTAGTCAGTTTGAGGCTATTTGAATCCCCATAAAGCTTTTCCACGAAAGGAACTGGCATCAGCCATATGCGCTTTCTCTATACTGCTTTTAAGGGGCAACTTTAAAGCAGATGTTCAGAAGTCATTTTATCAGTGCCACAGTTACACTGATCGGTAGTTCCTACCTTTAGCTTGTTGAATAGATGGTATCTCAATCTGTTGTGGCCAGTGCGGAGTCTGAAGATTACCACTTGTTCTCTTCTGTTGAGCTGGTAGTAAGCACCATTCTGTGTGTGTGACCTGGATGTTCTACATTCCATTTGTTTCAGTATCTGATTCTGATACAACTTTTTGATATGAGGTGACTTTCTGTGAGGCTGTGCATGAGGTTGGTCATCTCATCATGTCAAATAAACTGATACAGAAATCTTCACTACAAAAGTATATGAATGTTCTGGTGCAGACTCCATGGAAGGCAGGGTTTCTAACCTTTTTTTGTGTGTCATGGACCACTTTGATAGTTCAGTGAATGCCATGGACCCCTTTGATTGTTAGATGAAGGCTATTGACCCCTTTGATTGCCAGATGAAGGCTACTGACCTCTTTGATTGCCATACAAAGGCTATTGACCTCTTTGATTGTCAGATGAAGGCTATTGACCCCTTTGATTGTCAGATGAAGGCTATGGACCCCTTCTCAGAAAAAATGTACATAAAAGCATAATAAACAATTGTAAGTTTATCTACATGGACCCACTTGAATCAATTCATGGACCTCCCAAGGGGTCTGTGGACCACAGGTTAAGAAACATTGCTACAAGAGGACAAGCTGCAGTGGTGGCTCCATCCTCCATAAGGAGTCAGACAGGAAATGACGATGACGAAGACGAATCAACATGTTATGAGACAATGACAGCTGGAATATTATGTGACAACAGGGAACACAGAAGAAGTAGTAAACAGGAGACAACAAAGGAAGACGGTAACTAACAGTCGGGAATATACCGTGACAACATGAAAGATTAGAAGAAATAGGAAACAGAGGACAGTAAAGGGAGGAGATAACTAACAGCTCAACATCCTGGCATTGAAAGAAGTCAACAACAGATCTGATAAACAGTACTGAAGACAGGAGGTTGTGGATAGGCATGATCTCTTATGCCAGCGGGCATGTTACATCAAGAAGAACTACCAGTTCGGTGTTCTTATTCTGCTTACTTATTTACTTAGTCGTTCCTCTTCTACCGTGAGGTGTAGAGGTTTGGAAGAGAGAGCGCCATACTATCCTATCAGCTGTCTTCCTCCTGGCCTGGTTCCATTCTAGTCCTCCATCCTTCAAAGATTGTCAAATGTTGTCCTCCCAGCGGACTCTGGGTCATCCTGGAGGTCTGGATCCCTGGCTCTTAGTTTCCCATGCATGTCATGGTAGCCGATCTTCTCCCATTCTGCAGACATTGCCAAACCATCTTAGTTGGGACTGTTCTTCTTGGGTCTGCAGGGGGTGGGATTTTAGGCCTTGACGTATCTTCTGTTTGCGGACCATGTCTCTTCTTGTTACTTGAACCACCTTCCAATTTCTTTTTCTGCACTGTACATAAATAAAGAACACTTGAAGATTCTCCTTGTCTCTCCCACCAACCCTCATTGAACATTAATATATGTCTCATGCTGTCAATGAAAACATTGTCAAGAACTCTCATCCAAACGTGAAAGTTGGTCAATTTTTAGCTGGTCAAAAAGATTTTTGAAAAGTAAAATAATCTGATACACATCCCTATTATTTAATCATAATGATAGAACTATGAGAACAAGACACTGGCAACAGATAAGACGTACACTGAGGGTAAGAGAGATAGAGGGAGAACAACAAAAAAACAGATGGAGAAGAGAGCTGGAGACAGAAATGAGAGCGATAAAGAAGACATGAAAAAGTCTTGAGTGGATGGCACAGGACAGGAGTTCCTCTGGAAAATTCATTAAAGGTCTATACTCCTTAAACTGGTGACAGAAGTAACAATGATGAGGAAGACCTGGAAAGAACTTGACCTGATGGAATATGACAGGAGGACTTGGCATGTGTTTGTTGAAGGCATATGCTCCTTGGGGAGCTAAAGGGTATTGACTGATTGATGCTCCTTCAACAGCTGAGGGGTTTGGTTATAAAAGACCATCTTCACTGCTCATGAACAACTCCTAAGTGCTTCAATTTCCTCACTTAGATCCCACAAGCAGGATCTCAGCATAGTGCACGAACTCCATGGCACCAGCGAGGATCCCAATGTGTGTAAACAGGAATCACACATTTGATAAATATTTTCGTGATGGGTAGGTTTCCTAATTTTTAATTTCTGCCAGGGCAGCAGCCATGTGACCTACTCTTTATGATGGATCCTTTTAACGTGCCAAACTTGCACATGGGACCTCCTATTTTTTCACCCTTATCCGAGAACACTAGGCATCCAATCTCCCTGCCCAAGAGATCATGGGGTAATATGACATCATTATGAACCAATGATTCTGAAATAATTT
The DNA here is from genome assembly GCA_024509875.1 of Oreohelix idahoensis. Lineage (NCBI taxonomy): Eukaryota > Metazoa > Mollusca > Gastropoda > Stylommatophora > Oreohelicidae > Oreohelix > Oreohelix idahoensis. The sequence continues at coordinate 171,454 of JAMPIV010011905.1, forward strand.
CCATAAACTATATGGCAGCGAACCTGATTCCTTTAGAACTAGATGTGGATGCCATGCCTCTAAGCCACTCCAGCCCCCTAAAGGTACTCAATGGTAATGAATAAATAAATTATATAACTATTTCAAATTCAGGCAAACAAGGAAGATGCCTTTACAACTGAAAACCATTACCTGCGTAAATGTTTCATCTGTACTGACTTGTCACCATTGCACCATTCAACATATTCGGGGATTTTCCAGATGTCCCGCAACCAACCAATTCCGCACCCACCACCAAGTGTAGCAAACCAAACAATGGCTTGATTAAGTCTACCCAGATACACATGGTGAAGCCCAGCCCAGCCAAAGAAGAACCACATTATGTACGCAGTTAGTGTACTTGCCATCATCTCATTTACATATATACCATGTCACGTCATAACCTGAGATAATACAACAAGATATTATGTCATTAAAATGTAAACTATTAAATAATGATCCTTTACTGTAACTTACATTTTACTTTTTTCATTCACTCTTGTTGTTACTGAGCAAGCGTGTCATACGTGCTGCTGAGCCCATATTGTTGTAAGATTTCTGTAATACTGTCTATTCATCCACCTCTTGGTCTCCCTGTGTCCTGAAACCAGATTTTCTACTTTTGTAGGTGCATAATGGTAACTGATCAAGTTTCATTCTCAGTAGACCAATCCACTTTATTTTCTGTCTCTCTATATACTTCTACTTTGTTCACCCTCAGACGTCAGCTTGAATATGTTAAAAGAAAGCAGTGATCAGTCTGAGGCTGTTGACATCTCCATACAGTTTTTCACAGAATGGCACTGGTAATGACCATATGCGCTTCCTCACATGTTGGGCACCTTTGAAGTAGATGCTCATCAGTCATTATATCAGTGGTCTCTCTCTATATACTTGATGTAGGATGTAGTTCCTACAATTTTTCTCATGTCAAAATTTCTCATTCTGTGTCTCCAAGTAACATTAATGGCTCTCTCAATTATCTCATCTCACATAATATGATTTTCTTTTCCTCTGCTTTTGGCATGGACCACATTTGACACTGATAACAAAGTTTTGGTAGAAATATCATCATCATCATCAGCTGCCATCTCCACCACGCAGGTTGGCTGTAATGGATCTCCAACGTATTTTGTCTCTTGTCTTGGTGGTGCACTCTGATAGACTCTTTCCTGTCCATCTCTTGATGTTATCTTCCCACTTATAGCGCTGTCTTCCCCTTGCATGTTTGCCTTCAACTCTCCCTTCTAGTATGGTCTTCTGCAAGGTGTTATACCTTTTTATGTGGCCAAAGTATTTTAGCTGCCTAACTTTGATCTCCCTCATTAGTTCTCTTTTCATACCTAGATTTTGTAGGGCCTCCTTATTTGTTTTCTTCTCTGTCCATGAGATGCGCCCCATTCTTCTATACATCCACATCTCAAGAGTCTCAATTCGTTCTTCCAATTGCTTATCCATTGTCCATGTTTCTACACCATACAGTAGTGCAGAATATATATAACCTTTTATGATTCTCAAATTTTAATTTGTGAGATAACTGTTTAGATGTCAGTATATGTTTCATGTTGTTGAATGTAGCTTTGGCCATTCCTTTTCTCTTCTTGATTTCTGTTTCACATCTGCCATCTTCTGTTATTATATGACCAAGATATGAGTAGTTCTTGACTTGTTCCAGGATTTCCCAATTTATGCTTATCTTTAATAGATAGAAATAGAAAGGTAGAAATATACTATTTATCAATGGCCTACATCAAGCATTCACATGCTCTTGCAGCAGAAACCTCTGCTGCAATTTATTTTATATGATGAAGCTGCAGCCACATGCACTTCATCATATTAGTCGCCTTGTGCAACATGGCTGAGTATGCTAAAGCTCTAATCTGTCTCTTCAGAGTCACCTGGGAACTACATGCGGCATTTTTGTGACTTGCCTGACGAAATTTGAATAATTGTAATATTTTTAATTTGTTACACATTCCCAATTGTCATGAGTTCATATCATCTCTAAAAAGAGAAAAAAAGCAGTGAACTGTAAAATGTAAGAAGTATGAACAAATGAGAATACCAATATTAAATTATTTGCAGGCATCAAATTTACTTATAAATATAGAAAAAGTGTTAAGAATAGACAGACCAAGGGAACTGCATAATATAGTCAAACAGTATTTAACAAGAACAAAGGTTAATATATAGTAATTTGAAATGTGAAAGTCTGATGCTGTTCTTACAATGCATATGACTTTTAACAGATGAAAGTCAATAAAATATCTGTTAAAGTCAGTTATATAACTGGAACCACCAGGCCTTTACACCCCTCTCCCTTAATATTATTCTTGTTTGGAGTTTCTGCTTCATTATGTTCAGTGTTATCTTGTTTTTGTTTGTTTTGGGGTTTTTTTTAAATAAAAATAGCATACAAGCATGATTGGTAATTGTGATTTGCCCTATTTACAATGATTGAACAAGTGTCATGCCACTTTCCCATATCGGCAATTGTTCATATTATTTGGAGTTGAAAACAATATATATCCTAATTATAACCCATCAGAGGTTGAACGGTAGGCCTATATTTTTCGCCATTAATTTAAAGAAAATAAAGCAATGAACCAAATAATGAAAACTGATAAGACAAGTATCATATGTCAGTATTTTCTTTGTTGTGGGACTAAAAAAGCATTTCTATTCAGGTTAATCAATTAGCATGACAAACAGATTTGGAACAAAATGATTTTAATATTTATATTAGGCCTATGCACCTGGAATATGAAAAAGTATGCCAAAATGTGCATAAAAGGCTACACGTAGGCTAAATAAGCCTATAATTTTAACACACTACTACACGATATCTAAATAACATTTATAAAAAAATCTCGATAGGGATAAGCCTTAATTTATGTTGAAGGAAATATGAACAAATGCAAATAGGCTACCAATATTAGGCTTTTTGCAGGCATCAAACTTACCTTTAAATATAGAAGAGGTGTTAAGAATAGACAGACCTAGGGAACTGCATAATATAGTCAAACAATATTTAACACGAACAAATGTTAATATATAGTGGTTGGGAATATGAAGGTTTAATGCTGTTCTTACAATGCATATGACTTTTAACCGATGAAAGTCAATTAAATATCGATTAAAGTTAGTTAGATAACTGCAACCACCAGGCCTTTACACCACTCCACCGTAATATTATTCTTGTTCAGAGTTTCTTCTTGATTTTGTTCGTTTTTTAACATATAAGCATAATTGGTAATTGTGATTTTCCCTATTTACAATGATTTGACAAATGTGATGCCACTTTCTCATATCGGCAGTTGTTCATATTATTTGGAAATGAAAACAATATATAGGCTATCCTAATTATAACCCATCAGAGGTTGAACGGATTTATTTCTTCATCAAATTAAATTTTTTAAAAATGTTGAATGACGACTGATATAACACACCTTTACATATGAATTTATATGAAGAGGTTCTGAACTCACATAAACTAGAAACTTACAGTTTCACTCCCGGTTTCCAGTAGGCCTATACAGAGATGCATTAACCTACAAAATAGAAAGATGGACTTCCCACATTTTTTCCGCGAATCTCGAAAACAAAAGTTCTCAGATGAATTTTTTGCATTAAATATATACTCCAGTTAGACTGGTTTCTCTTTTTAGATAACAGAATACAGCAATATCAAATTAATGTTGCTCACTAGACCCACATTTTGACAATTTTCTCCCTAAAACAGCTGTTACCGTGAAGCATAGTAGGGCAGCAGTGAATACGGAGCTCGGCAGACAACAGCTAAACATGAAACCGGAGAGGTTGATGCATATGCAGGGACAGAAAATACGTCAGACAACAGAATATTCAATATCGGAGCTGAACAAAATCGGTTTTTGCAAACAATTCAGATGCGGTTATTTCCTATTACTCGTGGGTTTTTGCTCCTAACCCTAATACTAACCCTAAACCTAACCCTAACTGCTACGAAAGAACACATAACTACACATATTCACTGCGGAGCAAAAACACACGAGCAATAGGAAATTTCAGATGCTTTCAACAATGAATCTTTTTTTTTTAATGTAAAACTTTTGCGCGTCCCGTTCAACCCAGTCGGTTATATTAGGGCGCATGTTCAAATATAAAAGACCCTTAGGTCTGGGATCTGTCTGTGGGGTAAGAACAATTAACATTAAGAAAGCTAATTCGAGGTTGAATCACAGAATACGGTGTAATATAATACATTAAATATAATACATTAAAATACGAAACTACACATGTACGAATATTCTGTAAATAAAGATGGCTGCAAACTGATCACGCTTTACTGTGTGCATTGTGAAACTTGTGTGTTCATGTGAAGAGGACGTAGTAACGCTTATATACATACATCATAACATTACATGGTGGCAGCGGTGGGACACCTCCCAGCCGATACAGACAGTGACATATATACTCACACTGAACATTACACATACTTATCCCTTCTCACATGAAACATTTCGTTGGAAATGTTTTCACACATTTTTTTTTTTCAAAAAAGGGGGGATGTAATGTAATACATTAAATATAATAGGCCTACATTAAAATACGAAACTACACATGAACGAATATTCTGTAAATAAAGATGGCTGCAAACTGATCACGCTTTACTGTGTGCATTGTGAAACTTGTGTGTTCCTGTGAAGAGGACGTAGTAACGCTTATATACATACATCATAACATTACATGGTGGCAGCGGTGGGACACCTCCCAGCCGATACAGACAGTGACATATATACTCACACTGAACATTACACATACTTATCCCTTCTCACATGAAACATTTCGTTGGAAATGTTTGCACACATTTTTTTTTTCAAAAAAGGGGGGATGTAATGTAATACATTAAATATAATACATTAAAATACGAAACTACACATGTACGAATATTCTGTAAATAAAGATGGCTGCAAACTGATCACGCTTTACTGTGTGCATTGTGAAACTTGTGTGTGCCTGTGAAGAGGACGTAGTAACGCTTATATACATACATCATAACATTACATACGGTACACACTCCGCCATGTCGCACAACCGCATTATATTTAGGTCGCAAAACTCGTCTGCGCATGCGTGAGCTTGTTCGTGTGCAATAATTTTTCGTCAAGAGTTACACGCAAGTCTTCGCCTTTCTTGTGTTACCAGACTCCGACTGCTAAAATTTAGAAGTCCGACTAGTTTTTTGTACTAGTCATGTGGCATAAAAGTCGGAGTCCGGACGTTTTTTTACCGACACCACTAAAAACATGACCGACCACACGATTCCGACTCACAAGAACTGGTTAATTCATGAATAATTTAAAGAACACCGTGTGTCCGTCTTTTTTCCCCCCTTTAAACAGTGTAGGCCTACTACGTTCAACCCTCGATGGGTTATAATTAGGATATATAGTGTAATAAATTCAAGACAATACAGTAACTTCTTCCCCCCTTCACTCAGTCAAAATAGAGTAAATCAGAATCAAAATTGTGTATGTATGTGTGACACAACTCTCCCCCCCCCCCTTTTTTTCCCCCAAGAAACGAACATATAAAAATAAAAAAACAAATACAGTAAAGTCTCTCATAACTGCCCTGTTGTTAACAAGGTGAAAAGGAGTGAGAAAGCCTAGAGGCTTGAGATTATACCAAATCCACCAATTATCTGCCATCATCCACACGAGCACCTCATCAGACTACCCCTTATCCTCACAAAGATTCAAAGATGTGTGCAAGAGAGACCTGAGGACACTGGACATAAATCCAGCAACCTGGAAGGATGAAGCTGCCGATCCCACCAAGTGGCGATACTGTCTACGGCGCCACCTCAGATTAGGCGAAAAGAAGCTTACACAACAAGCAGAAGAGAGGAGAAAACGTCGAAAGGAACACCAGGAAAATAAGGAGCTGATGACCATCATCTCAGGGGCGCATTCAAATAGTCAATTATGACTGAAAGGGCTATTATTATTATTATTATTATTATTATCCTTACACCATCATTGATCCTTGTATACGTTTGTCCATGCATATCGCTCCTGCGCACTGTCTTTGGCAAAATATATATAGGGTGGCCACTGAAAGACTGAAGGGTATAAAACAAAAATAACTTTTACAAACACATGTTTTTTTTTTTTAATTTTTAATTATTTTATTTGGAAATATAATTAATGGATTTTTTTCAGTATTATGTGTGAAAAACAACATCCCTCAAATGACCACCGTTTTCCTGCTCACAAATACAGGCTCTTTCCACAGCATGTTCCATGACTGAACGCAAGGTTTCAGGTCCTAAAAGTCGGATTTCGGCTCGAATGTTCTCCTTAAGTTCTTGAATTGTTCGAGGTTTATTTACGTAAACCCGTTCTTTCAAGTAGCCCCACAAAAAGAAGTCTGGTGCCATCAAATCAGGTGAACGCGGAGGCCAAACAAATTCAGCATTTTTTGAAATTATTCGTTCACCGAAAATTTCTCGCAGGAGGTCCATCGTCGCCCTGGCAGTGTGCACAGTAGCTCCATCCTGTTGGAACCATACCTCCTGATTATCTTCGACTGCTTGGCGTAAAAAATTTTCAAGCATTGTCCTATACAGGGCCCCGTTGATTCTTTCTGGCTGACCTTCCTCATTTTCAAAGAAATAGGGGCCGATAACTCTTTCAGCTATAACACTGCACCAAACAGTGCATTTTTGGGGATGCAATTGATGCTGATTTAATTCCCTGGGATTCTCAGTACCCCAAAATCTGCAGTTTTGTTTGTTGATGTAACCGGGCGAATAGGTTCCGAATCATGTTATCGCTAGGAGAAACTCTGGCATTAAAATGTTGGCGATATTTTCTCTGAGTTTGAATAATTGATCTTTCACTGGAATAGAAAAAGTCAATGAGTTTTACTCGCATTTGGACATCATACGTAGCCATTTTAATCTCCAAGGGATGCTCTATAATAAAAAAATAAAAAAAATAAAAAAATAAAAAGATTGAAAACTAACAAGTTATGACTTTTCCTAACCCTTCAGTCTTTCAGTGGCCACCCTGATCGAAAATACCGGATATTTGTAACGAACGTGGTCTCCTGTAGTTCTTTGGAGTATCTGATAAGATAAAGATAATATAGAACTACTGCTTCTGTGAAGCTATACATGGGAATGGCAACCTCATCATTTAAAACAACTTGCTACAGAAACCACTGGTGTAAGTGCATGTGCAATGTCGCAGGTTTCTTGCAAGGGGGCTAGCTGCAATGGTCATCCTATGTTCCATCAGGAGCAAACAAAATAATCAATGACGAAAATCCTGAGCAAGTGAAACGAATTAAAAAAAAAATACCCTCTCTTGTCACCCCAAACGCAACTGTAAAAACTCTGGAAAAAAACGCTTACAGATTACATTAGATCTATGGCCTTGTATTCAGTTGAGTGATAGTTTACTAGGCGATGTCGGAATTGCAGCAAACAGGATTCGTGTTCGGGATAAGGTTCAGTGGCGTCACTAGGGTTGGTGTCACCCAGTACGGTAACTCATGGTGTCACCCCCATGGACCTGTCACGTAGGTTATGGTCATTAAAATACCTAGATCTTCTTCCTATTCATTCACCCGAATTCTTTTATTTTATTATCGCAGTTTACCTTTTTCCTGGAATTTTTTTCGCATCCATTCGTTGCGAAAAATATTTCCTTCCAAATTCGCAAACTTTACCTGTTTCTTTTCTCAAAACTGAGAATCGCACTAGCATTCTATTACATAGATGTCAGTCAGACGAGAAGTGTTATAATGCATTCCGTCAGACCGGAGAGCCGACAGCTGTCTGCAGTTTCCCCGGGGACAGTGTTTTCTACGGCTGAGTTCTGGGCCTGTAGTGTGAAAATTCGTTTCGCTGGACATAGAGCAGACTTCATGTCTACATTTGCACCTGTCACGCGCAAGTTTTTCGGCTGAGCGCTCAGGAAAGGCGTGATAACTGACATCTCTACGACGCAGTTGTAGACGGTTGTCTGAGATTTGCAACTGTCACGCGCATTTCTCGGTCACTGGTGGCAGTTACGTCACGCGTTAAGCTGACGTAGGTGTTTTACACGTAAAAGGGGAGATGATTTCGGAGTTTGAGAAAATGTAGGATTGTTTGCCCCTGTTTTCAAATATCCACCCAGGAGCTTAAATCTGATTTCATTTTTTTTTTTTCCCCTAAACCAGCGGCACTTGGGTTTTCAGCCCTTCGGCCCAATGACATGTCATTGCGAGGCTGGGGAACCTGAGGACTTTCCTTCCAACCCGGTCAGGAGCTTCGCTCCTTCCCATCCACAGAGGGTTTATCACAGGAGCCGTTCAGGTTATTCAGTCAAATTTCCGGCCGTAAACATTTCTTCAAACGCTGACGCCCGGGTTTGAACCATGAACACCTGGTCGCCAGTACAACGCCGAAGCCATTACACCAGCGCGGCTCCCATCTGATTTCATTTCAGTCTTCAATATTTTCAGTAGACGGAACACGCGTGCTAGCGAATGAAGCTTGTATGGCGAATTTCATAGTTCTCGTCAGATTTCTGACGAGCTTCTAACTACCTGTCTAGTGAATTATCCTATTCGTGGTGTTACCGTAGTTCTGGGGTGAGATTAATCATATTATTATCTAGTATTTTGTGAAGTGGTTAAAGTGTTATTTCACTAGCTAGATTTGGTGCAGTGCGATTAATTTATAAGTCTGTAATATTTTCTAGTGTCGCATATAGTGGAAAGCAGAATAAATTATATTTCTAGCTTAACAAACATGTAACTATAATGAATTTAGTTAACTGCTAACTACTCAGTCGAGTATCTTTTTCTAAACTAACTGATAAATGCTAGAGGCGACATCGGTGAATATTGACGGAATACGCAGATATTCCTAATTCCTGATGATCGATTTTTATATAACTTACTTCACGGGAAGTTTTAAATAATAAGTCAAGTTGTAGGCTTGAAGTTTAAAATGTAAAGTTATAACGAGTACATATTCTGTATATTATATTATATGTTGTTTTTCTTCATTCAGTGATTATTGGGGTGATCCCAACTGGCCAGCGTTTAGTAGCATGAGAGACATATTTGTGAGAAGCATAGACATTTCCTATCTTTAACCACGTGGGTTTTATTTTCAAGTAACACTGGTCTGACAGTGCATATGCCATCAGAGAGAGACAGTAATACGACTCCCACTAACGGTTTCTAAAGACTAGAAATGTATATTGGGCTTTTGAGCCAGTTCATATTGCTCCACAAATTTAAATGTACATGCTGCCTGGCGGCGAGAATAGTTACAAGAATAACATTAACATTCCGACAGAGTTTTTGACTAGTATTGTGGTGACCAAATATAGTACCTTCCTGAAAGTAGACACCGATCTGACATTCCTTAAATTCTAGAAACCAAAGCTAATGACATTGTGCTCTGCTAACTTTCGTGCCTGGACAAATTTTATGTGACTTAACAGACATCCGAAAAATAAGAACACCAAAGGAATCGTTCCCTGAGACAGAGAAATTCAGTACGTCTTGTTGAAACTGGGGATTTCTTGGTCGAGAACTGCATTTACGGGTCTGTGTGAAGGTCCTAGAATTTATTATGTTCCCAGAGGCAGCGAGCAAAGCTGTAAGTATAACTGTGAGCACATGGCCATGGCTGAATGAATAAGAGTGTACGCAGGTCTGAGTGTTATTTTACCGTTGTATTATTGTCACCCATTTGCTGTCTTAACTTTTTAATCTGCAGAATTTGTTACTAATGCTAGAGTTTCTTTTTCTTAGGCTAAATCAGATTATCCAACTCTGTTCATACATTTACGAGAAAGAAAGAAACCTCTTAGACTCAACCTTATGTATCTATAACTCTTTGGGCCATCATCTGTTCTCTTAACGGGGCTGTGGGCTAAACCTAGAGTAAGATTCTAACGGGCTATTATCCGTGTAGCATTTTCTTGAATTTATGACTATTTGTATATGTTTTTCCTTGATGTATTTCTTTGGTGTTGTGAGAAGATTTTAAATGATAATTAAAATCTCTCTTGAACTTAATAATCGTGTTGGTCAGCTCGTTCTAAAATATATAAATATATATATATATATATATATATATATATATATATATATATATATATATATATATATATATATATATATATATATATATCATTGTTATAGTTTTCCCACGTCTGTGTGTTTAACTGTCGTCACGTATATGTGCGTGCCCGTGAGTAGATAGAGATTTATGTAATATATATCTGTGGTTTAGACTGTCTGACACTTTAAAAGCGGTCGTAGAAGATAGGTGAGAGAGAGAAGATTATCTCGATTCTCAAAGACAGCCTCTATATCACATTCTATCATCTCACGTGTGGAAATTCTATTGCTTTTCACCAACTCTCACTGTATCTATCACTCATTCTAAGCTATTCAGAAGGGACCAACCCAAGTCTTAATTCCCCTATCGAAAATCTACGACAGGACCTCCTCCCGTACCAGAACATACAGAATCCTTAGTAATGTTTTTTGTACTAATGTTACTTGTAAATCGTAATTCCCGTATATCACCGAATGTAATGGCAATAGTAGTGACATAAACAACTAGCAAAATTAAAACTACACCTTGGGACCCGAAGACGCAGCAATAGAGAATGCAGTCAGCGACCCATAGCGTGACTGCTTGCGCCAGGGTCAGCGAACCAGAGCTGACCAAGACCCTACTCCACCTCCACGTGGTGGTCCTGGAAACAGGCTGCATCACTGCAGTCTGGCTGAGAGAGTAGGGATCGAAGAGGGAAGGCAAACCCGGTCCCAAAAAAAATGCAGTGTTGAAGTCGGATGTGCCGGCCGAAAGGCGCAGATATCGCAGCTCCGCTGTAAACCGACACAACGCAACCAACGTCTTTTTCAGGACGAACGAGGAAGAAGAAGAAATTACACCTTTAAAGTACAATATCATGCGCACAACTTATGATATATTATGATAATTCGGTAAGAAAACAATAGAATTCGCAGAACAAACGTTTAAGAACTACATCAAAATTATGTTCATTTTAACGTTAAACTTTACCGTTACGTGAGATACATTACAGCGCTCGGGGCGGCTGACTGCCTATTGCCTCGCCAACGTCTCTATTAATAATAATGCAAATGGTAAAAATCAATGTATTGCTATTGATAGTGTTGATGAGTGGATGGTCGGAATGTCGACAAACATGGTCATGGTGATAATGGCGGCGATGATTATGATGATAAGTTAAGGTTGTCAGACTTACAACTAGATGAAACTACACACACACACACACACACACACACACACACCACGTAAGTTACCATCAAGAAAGCATTGTGCACTGTGCCACGGTTCTAATTCCACTTCCTGTCTTCAGTATCCACGCTATTCCATCGCCCCCTCATTCCCTTCTCCTATAGTTTGTCCAGACTACGTAGATTATACTGTTAATTAACCGCCTTAACTTGTGTAACTTAACACACAAAGAGCTCAGATATCATGTACTGTCACGGAGTGTTTTGATGGTATTTTGCATGTGTGAATGTTCCCATGCTCCAGCGGGAGTTTATTAGTCATGTGAGTTGTTGTGAGCTGGGAATGCGTGCATTGTAATAATTTAGCTACAAGCAGGGTTGTGAGCATTGCTTGAGACAAGCTGTTAACTTTAGTGATGCGTGAATGAAGATCAGTAGAGCGTGGAGGGTTTTCACGGGTTTTGGTGAATGCGCATGAAAGGGGCAGTCAGAGAGAGAGTAGTGTGTTGTTTTGAGACGTGTGTTGAGTCAGTAGAGAGTTGAGACAGTAGACAGGAGACAGCGTAGAGCGTACAGAAGAGAAGGGTGGATGTCTATAGTAGTGCGCGAGTAGAGGGCCAAAGTTGTGTAGTAGATGTTGCAGTAGTTATTCATGAAGTAGCCTATTTGTGGCTGTAGTTATTGAACCAGTGATGGAAGGCATGGTCCCTGGAAAAAGGGGAAGGGGTCGACCTAGATGACGGTGGACCCAAGACATCACAGAGAGTCTGAACTTGTCTTTGGCTGATGCAGGTCGACTTGCCCAGAATCGTGATGCGTTCAGAACAGCTGTAATGGAGACAACGTTCTGGAAAGAATACGTCACATGATGATGAGTTATTCCGAGGAGCAGAGTGTGTGTGGATACTCGGGATTTGTGATGTATCTAATATTTGTAATGGCCCTATGTCCATTGTGACTTATTGTGAATATACTATATTGTCGGAGATTGACATAGCTGTTGGAGTTGTTCCTTAGACAGTGAGCTATACGAGTGGTGTATAAGTGTTGTCTAACTTACATCCACAAACATACACCCTACTCGTCACATTGGGAGCTCGTCTATTTGGATGTTACAAACGAACCAAAAGTTGTGCATCACTAAAGTGATCTTAGGTCATTTGGTCAGCAGCCTACAGTTTGTTTTCAACTCAGCAAAGTGTGACAACTTTAACTGAACGATTCTGCACTGTTCAATTCTGGGTCAGTTGTCAGCGGTACGTGTGTGCTGACGAATAAACAGTGTGCTAGGAATGCTGTCTTACGTGCCGCTGCTGTGAAACGGTGTATTGTGACCAAGGAGAACCTACTGTGTATCCAGAGGAATCTGTGGTGACCAGAAGAAGAGGAACTGTGATGCTGTCGTGTTGCTGTGGTCTACTCAACAGTGTGAAGTGGAAAACACGAGCCCTGTTTTTCACTGTGTGTAGCTTGGGATGCTACAGAATCTGAACTGACTGTGTTGTGCCGTGTTGTGTATTGTCTTCATACTTCATCAACCTTGGGACTGGCTGAAGACATTATAAACATATCTACACGCTTGGAATTTAAGTATTATGTAGTTGTTCTGTGAACAATTAGTGTTTGTCATAATTCCTTGAGATACAACTTAATTAGATATTTTTCTGTTCTTATTCGTTTAAGGAAGTTACGTAACATTCTTTCTTGCTCTACTATGCTAATGTTCTAGTTGTGTGTTGCACTAAGTTTCTAGTTAGAAGGTAATTTGTGTTTTATATATTGCTAACAGTGTATTTCCTAAGAAATCAGTAGTTCTTCTCATATACTGAGTCTTTGCATGTTTATATGTGATGCAGGTTTAGGTTAAATTGCATTTAGAACTAATTGTATATCTATTTTACCTATAACTGTGCTAATCCTATCTGTCATCTTTCTCTCTAGTTCTTTCGTCCATTGTAGTTAGATTCTAAGAGCTTAAATTATATACTAAGTGTGCATTTTTGCATTAGTTGTTTACGTGCAGTTTGTAGTTGGTTGTGTGTTATATTCCCTCTTGGCGTTTTGTGTATATGGTGTGTTCTTCAGTCATTGTCTTCTTACACTATCCTGTAAATACGTTAAATTTTTTCAATCTCCTGTTTTCGTGCGTTATAGAGGTCGTGTACTGTATATTTCAATATTACTTCTGTCACACATCTTTCCTTTTTCTTGTTACCGACCTACCAGGTTGTTGGTTGTTAAATTAAGTTGTACTGTTTATCATCGTCATTTGTGTCATTGTTTGTTGTGTAGGGTTAATAATTTATTTGGGTAAGACAGTGAGTAAGGTGTCATCTTAGTTTTTATTTAAGATATTATTTTGGGTTGTGAGCTATTTTGACATTTTGGTTAGAGTATTTGAAGTGCATATAAGTCAGATATTTTCATAATCATGTCAACACTTATGGATTTTATCCTCGTTGGTGAGAAAATAGGAAAGTCTAGAGAGGATCTCTTAGAGTTTGCACAGGCTCAATTGAAAGAGGCACAAGCTCAATTTAAAGAGGTGCAAGACAGACAAGAACGACATGAAGAGCGAGAGAGAAGGAAAGTGGAAGCAGGGGAAGAAACTAAGAAAGCAGAAGCAGAGGAAGAGACTAAGAGGTTAGAGATACAGAAACAAATTAAAGAGACAGAAGCACAGAAAGAAATTAAAGAAATAGAAGCACAGAAAGAAATTAAAGAGATAGAAGCACAGAAAGAAATTAAAAAGATAGAAGCGGATGTGGTAAAGTGGGATGTTATAAATATTTATAGGGGACTTAGTGTACTGACTGAGATCAGCTGTGAAGGTATCTGTATCTAATAAGTGTGGTGTATTACAGATGACCTTACTTTGCTACCACATTTAGATCTCACTCAGACTTATTCTGGAATATTGTGATGACTACGTTGAATGTCTAGGGTTATGATAGTGATTAAGTGTATGTTCACAACAACCAACAGACAGATAAACACTTTAATTAAAATCCACAACACTTTACAACACTGTGACACACACATACATAGAACACTCTATAAGACTATCTTAATAAGTCAAGTGTTAACTTTTAAAATATATATTAATTCCTTTCAATAATAGATATCCTGATTCAACTACAAAGTGAATCAGGAATCACAATCAAATGTAATCACAAGTTGTATGTACACAATTTATAGATAGGATCTTTGTACTGACATATATTATTATTATTACAATATGAGTGTAAGTTGTGATGTAGTACTATGAGGTAATACTGGCTTTTAAAGCTAGGTTGTTGTTTGTCATCATGACTTCATCATCATCATCATCATCATCTCAACCCATAACCCGTCATGGGTCGTAGGGGTGCCATGGTGGAAGCATCAGCAGACAGGGTCCTCCACTGCTCTCTATTCTCAGCAATGCGTACAAGTGTGGAGAAACCGTGTCCTGCCCATTCTTTGATGTTATCAGCCCAGGATTTTCTTTGCCTTCCTCTTCTCCGTTTACCTTCGACTGTTCCCTGGAGGATCGTTTTCGAAAGGGAGTCATGACGAGTTACATGCCCAAACCAGGCAAGCTTTCGACGTTTCACTATTGACAAAAGTGGTTCTTGATGGCCTGCATAGGTGTTTATCTTCTCTCTAACATAGACATTTGTTTTGTGCTCTTTATAGCAAATGCGCAAAATTCTTCTATAACATTTATGCTCGAAAGCCTGAATCCTTCGCTCCGTATCTGCAGTGAGTGTCCAGCCCTCACACCCATACAAGAGAATAGATAATACAAGTGATTTGTATAATTTGATCTTCACAGGAAAACTGATGTTACTTTTTCAGATCACATTCAACCTTGTCATGGCAGCTGAGGCCATCTCAAGTCTTGTCTTGATTTCTTTATTTGATCTTCCATCACTACATATAGTGGACCCGAGATATTTAAAGGTGTTAACTTCTTCTAACGTTTGCCCATTTAACGTAATGTTGGTCGGAACATGTTTCTTATGGCTATTCACCAATATCTTGCTTTTTTCTATATTAATTTCCATCCCATATGTTCTTGTTACTTTCTCCAGTCTAGAGGTAAGGTCTTGAAGTTCTGATTCTGTTCCAGCTATCAGATCAATATCATCAGCAAAACGTAGATTACACAGAGGTCGGCCTCCAATCGATATGGTTGATTTATAATCGTAGAGAGCCTCCTGCATAATATGTTCTAGATAAATGTTAAAGAGCACTGGTGACAGGATACATCCCTGGCGAACTCCTACAGTTGTTTTGAAAAATTCTCCAATGTCATTGCTTGCAAAAACAGCACTGCTTGCGTCCTTGTATAGTGCTTCAATGATATCTATGATGTTGGTATCAAAATTGAATTTTCTCATTATTTGCCATAAACCTTCATGCCAGACTCGATCGAAGGCTTTTGTGAAATCGATGAAGTTATGGTATAAATCATGTTGATGCTGGAGATGTTTTTCGATCAGTAATCTAATATTGAAGATTTGTTCTGAGGTACTTCTTTTTGGTCTAAAGCCAGCCTGTTCCTCTGACAAGATTTCTTCTGATTTCTGTTTTATTCTGATCAAAAGTATCCTTAACATCACCTTACTTGGATGACCAATAAGGCTAATGGTTCTGTAGTTCTTGCACTTCATGTGTTTGATACTGGTGGAAATAATATTGGAGAGGTTCACAGTTTCTTTTTATTTGAAATCAAATAACTGTCCCTCTTGATTTAATGTACAGTCAATTTTAGAGGGGGTACACAAGATTGAGCTGCTCTGGCCAACGAAATCTTATCTTCTGTGTGGGCGGCAGGAAAACTGTCTCCTCTGCTCGCTTGCTTCTCAGTTTTCTTGAAAAACAACACTGGTCGATATCTTGAACAAGGAGTATGCTACCAGCCTCTGGATTCAGCAAAACTCAGACCAGGTGCTCTCTAATACCTCAGTACCACGGTCCCTGAAATAAGAAGGTTGTACCTCCTACTTCAGAACTAATTTATAATCTATTTCCACACTGAAGCACAAGACATAACAAACACAGAGTTCAGCGCTGTAGGCCAACTGTTAGCTTCTCATGTAACAATATACACCAGTATTCCTCTCCCTAATGGTTACAACGCCTCTGCAATTCCAGCATTAATTCCTTCTATACAATAAGATAGGTGTCAGAGTACTATTTGGCAATCCCATATAGGCCTATGCAGTTATACTCCTCTCCGACAAGTTTTTTACATGGTGGAGCAATATCTAGGCTTTGCCTCATGTTTGCTACTGAACCACACACATACAGACATAAGTTATCAATTCACATTCAATTTTCATCTAAAAGATATCAAATATGTCTAGCTTACCACAATTCAAGGAAATATTAAACAAGTACGTTGACTGGCGATGAGTTATGGCACAATTTCGATCTGCCTCTGTCCCAGGCTTTTATTAGAAAAATATGAGCTGGTTCTCAACGCACTTGCTTCTACAAAGTTTATTTTCAAAAAGTGGCCCTGAACTGACGCTCCTAATTGACTATATCAAATGGTCTAGCCAATGAGACCATGTTTACAAAAGCCTTTGAAAAAATGTACCCTTCCTACCGTTTCCATTAACAACCAAAAATAGTATTTGCAGTCGACTAATCATGTTTCGCCTTACATATTATTCTAGCCAATCAAATCGGATCTAACGTGGTGGCCTCATTTCCCCTAAAGCAGTGTCCAAACACGCCATTATGAGCAAATATGATCCTGTGTTGTCAGACAACACCACTATAGTATTTTGGCTATAATTTGTTAATTACTAGACTATTGGCGTAACACCTAACATATTCTTTGTCAGCAAGTCCTAAGGCACCCAAATATATAAGTTTAATGGAGCCAAGTGGCTTCGTTACAAATATGTATTATTCTAGGATAGTCGTGTATTTGTTTTTTTATTTATTGTCTTAGAACCGCCACCTGTTCCGCCTTTTCGACTGTTCTCTCAGTATAAAATCAGGATTTCAGACATAAAACAGTATTGTGTCATGTTTCCTAATAAGCGTTAAACATGTTTTTTAAAACCTTACCTCGTATTGGTAGTGTTTTTTGTCACTGTGTATTTGAAAAAAGCAAGCCTGCATGCCTTTCGCGTGGGGTGGCATTAATTTTTATATCGCGAGACGACGTGGTAGTATTGCATGCGTTCCTCCGTACATCTCTCTCTCTCTCTCTTCTAAGCCCGTCTGTCTTTTAGTTACGCAGTGTATAATGACATTAATGTAATATTAAATCTAGGTCATTACGCAGTGTCTCTATCAAGGTCGTATAAGAAATATAGTACCAGTTTTATTTTTAGAAACGCGTGTAGTTGATGCAGTAGGCTTTACTAGCAAACGTGAAAGCGTTACAATTATGCAGACGAAGCATAAAAAGGGGGATCTCGAGTACAGTCATTATGGTGTTCCACGACACAGGCGTACGCCATTGTGACAGCACTGGTCTTTTACCATTCTTCTTTCCTTCTATTAAATTAATTCGTTTGGCTTTACATTTACTTTCTAATTTATATATGTGGATTAGAATTTCTCACGACAAATTCTCCCCACTTAAAACAGACATCACATGTCAGTCTATAATTCTATATACACATAGAGAAATTTAATATTATTCCTGGGGCTTATGGTGATTCTCATCACACGGATGGCGGCTAAGAAAATCCGCCCCCAAGTTAGTTTTTCCAGAAATATATTCTATGCTGAATTGGAATGGCTGCAAAAGTAAGGACCATCTGAGTAACCTCGAATTTTCATGCCTAGCCTGCGCTAGAAACGACAAGGGTTTGTGATCCGTTTGCAACTTGAATGCCTTCCCATATAGATAAATATTGAATTTCTTGATCGCCCATATTACTGCAAGACATTCTTTTTCGCTAGTTGAATAATTTTGTTCAGCTTTATTCAACTTTCTGCTAGCATATGCCACTGGGGTTAATTACCCATCCAGTGCATCTGATTTCTGTAACAGGGTCGCGCCCAACCCGATATTACTTGCATCCGTTCTCACAATGAATTATTGACTTAAGTCAGGTAATTTCAAAATAGGTTTGCTTGTGAGCTTTTCCTTCAATTCCTGGTATGCCAATTCACACTGTGCTGTCCATGTAATTCAATCTGGATTTCCTTTGCGTGTCAAATCAGTTAACGGTGCACATATGGAATGAAAGTTTTTGATATACTTTTGGTAGAAACCACATAATGAGACAAAGGATCTCACGTTTTCTTGGTTTGTGGCCTCTGGGCTTTCTTTAGTTTCTCTAAATTCTTGGGGTCAGGGGTCATGTTTCCCTGATAGACTGTGTGTCCCAAGAAATCTAATTCTTTACGTCCAACGCAACATTTGGTTGGTCGGGCTGTTAAATTCGCTTCTCTAAGTCGATTAAACAGCATGTTCAGAGAGTCAATGTGTTCCTCAAATGTTTCTGTTGCTATAAGGATATCATCCATGAAGTTTGTGATGCATGGATTATTCAGAGGATCCAACAATTTCCTCATCATTCTAGAGAAGACACTAGGCACATTCTTCAATCCAAATGGCAATCTGTTAAACTCATAGTGTCCCTCTGAGGTACTAAAAGCTAGGTATGGTCTAACCTCAGGCTTTACTGGAATCTGATAGTATCCTTTGCTTAGATCCACTTTTGAGAAATATTTAGCTTTATTTAGCCCGACAAACAACTGATTTGTATCCGGCAATGGATCCACCTGACTTTCTGTGATAGCATTCAGTCTCCTGTAATCTATACAGAGTCTATGTTCTCCAGAGGGTTTCCTTAAGAGCACCACACTGGAACTATACGAAGATTCACTGTGTGAAATTATTCCTTCCTTCAACAAATAGTCTATCTCTTCCTTCAAGGTTTTCTCCTTAGCAAAAGGAATCGAATAGGCTTTCATACAGACAGGTGTGGGGTCTATCAGTTTCATATCATATTCCAATAAGTTTGTATGCCCCGGTCGGTCCGTTAACACCTCTGTATGATCATCTAGAACCTGTTGCACTCTCTCCTTCTGATTTTTCGTTAAATGTGTACTGATTTTCACCTGTGCCGCTGTCTCACAGGGATGTAATGGATATTCAAATGATGAAAGTGGTTCCTTTTTCATCTCCATTGCAATAGACAAGGTCAACAAGTGTGTCTCTTCCTGATTTTCTCTTTCCAAATATTTCTTCAGGAGATTCACATGATAGATTTTTTCTTTCCCCTTCTTATCTATCTTATAATTTGTTCTAGACACCTTCTCTAGAACTGTATATGGACCTTGCCATCCAATTTGTAACTTATTCTGACTACCGGGTAGAAGAAGCAGTACCTTCTCTCCCACAGCCAAATCTCTGTCTTTAGCTTTCTTGTTGTAATAGGCAGCATGTTTTTTCCTGGCTTGTCTCAAATTTTCATTGGCAAGTTTCCAGCCAGTTTTTAAACGAGTGGTCAGCTCATTCACATATTGGTATGAGGATGTAATATTTTTCTCTGCCTTTTCATCAGTCCACGTTCTTAACAGAGCTTCGAGTGGACCTTTTATTGGCCTTCCAAATAATAATGTTGCCGGGGCCACACCGGTTGAACTATGGGGTACCTCCCGATAAGCAAAGAGGGCGGCGTGAAGGTACTGGTCCCATGTATCTGGTTTTTCATGTGCCAACTTTCTCAGGATTGACATCAACGTACCATTAGATCTTTCCACTTGGCCGTTCCCTTGGGGATGGTACAGACTACAATGGAAGTGTTTGGCCTGAAAGATCCTGAAAACTTCTTCTGTTAGTTTCCCCTTGAACTGAGAGCCATTATCAGTCAAGATTTGGTTGGGAAAGCCTAACCTTGTGAAAATTGTGAGTAATGCCTCTGCCACATGTTTAGAGTCAATGGATGACAGGGCTACCGCCTCTCCCCACATAGAACAAGTGTCCACCAGAGTCAGAATGTAGCTGTTCCTCCTCTTGGTTCGAGTGAGAGGTCCCACAATGTCCACGGCAACTCTCTCAAAGGGTGTTCCCACTATGGGCATTTCCCCTAGAGTTGCTAGTGCAGTCCAATGCTTAGGTGCTACTCGTTGGCACTCTGGACAGGATTTTACATATCGTTTGATATCTTCAGTTATCCCTGGCCAGAAATAGTGACAAGCTATATGCTGTCCTGTTGCGCTGATCCCCATATGACCACTGAAGGGAATCGCATGCCCTAGTTCCAACACTTTAGTCCTATATGAAGTGGGAAGGACCAGCTGTCCGTGACCATTTTATTCAGATCCAGCCTTCCTATAAATCAACTTGTTCTTCATATAAAATTCTCCCTTGCCTGGATATGTATGACATTTGGGCAACTTCTTGAAACACGGCTTGAGTGTTTTGTTCTCCGCCTGTGCCTTCCTCATCTCATCTGGATGAGTATTTATTGGATTTTCATCCTCCTTTTTGGACTGTGATCTGGTCTGCACCGTTGCCAATATCACAGGTCTCTTGGGATTCCCCAGGAAGACATATCTACACCCCAATATCAGAGGGTAGATTGGTTCATTTATCACTGCTGCTTTGATTATTCCCTCCACATATCGCGTTTTTACATGTATCTTAGCGATAGGGAGTGTCATGGTCGCTACTTCCTTGGTTGCAGCTTGAATTTCCACTGTTTCTGTGGTGCATTGATCTGCTTGCACCAGGTGAGAACTCACAACTGAATCATAATCTAAACCTGTATCATATAAGCGCCTTATGGTGACACCATTACAGATTACATCTTCACACACTGGGGGGTGGTACGGTTCCTGTAGTTCCTCAGGTTTGACCTTTGTTCCCTTCTTCCCAGATTTCATAGCAGCAAAACGAGGAGTTTTATTCCTACAATTTTCAGTGGTATGATTGTTCATCTTACACTTTGTACACCACTTCCTTCCTTGGTTGAAAGATTTTCTTTCATCAAATTTCCTTTCATCGAATTGTGGGGTTTTATTTTTATTGTCATACCGTGGCCTATCAAACTGGTGCTTACCTTTGTTCTGATCTCTATGATCAAATTTATTAAAGTTCTGTGGTGCCTTAAAATTATCTACCTGTTTCTTTTTATTACCTGTTACCTCTGCCTGAGCTGCCTGATACCTTTCAGCGACATTTAGTAACTCGCCCAGCCTCTCTGCACCTTGTTCCATGAGAAACTTTCTCAGGTCTGGAGCCATGGACTCTCTTAATTGTTCTATAAGGATCATTTCCTTAAGATCTTGGGTTTTCCCCAGAGCCGTCCATTTCTCCAAGTATGTCTCTAACCGTGCAGAGAACTGGTGATATGTCTCACCTGACAGTAGTTTAGCATTTCTAAATTTTTTTCTATAAAATTCTCCATTCTTTTCATATCTTAACAAAAGAGCCTGCTTTAGCATGTCATAATTTTCTTGATCATCTCTGCTCATTTTGGCAAAAACTTCATAAGCTGTACCACGAAGCCCTTGTGATAACTTTAAGCTCCACCTTTCTCTCTCTAACCCATACGTGGTAGCTAATAGTTCATATCTATTTAGATAGCTCTCGATATCATCTTCTTTCTCAACAAAATGATCTAAATGAAAATTCATAGCTGAGGCTGAGGCTCCCTGACTAGCAGAGGCATCAGAGGTAAAGGGACTGGCACCATTTTCAGTAGCATGGCCTTGAAATTCCAACTCCCTTAGTCGTAACTCGTGCTCCCTTTGTAATTTCTTATCTTCTGCTTCCCTCTGTAATCTCTTATCTTCTGCTTCCCTCTGTAATCTCTTATCTTCTAATTGGAGCCTTGTAATCTCCCTATCTGCCTCCAATGCCTTAGCCTCCTTGTCAGCCTCAATCTGCAACCTCTTAAGCTCTTTTTCAGCCTCTAACTTTCTTTCAGCTTCTTTTTCTAATCTTTTTTCTTCGCGTTCAATAAATTTGTCACATTCAGTAGTGACATAAGCAATCATAACTTGCCCGTCCATTCCTAACTCTTTAGCAGCCTGCATAGCAGCAGATCGAAATTTTGCCAGGTCAGCCATTTTCTAACAGGCAAATTTATACAATATCTAACTAAACAATTCAATCTATAACTAATTATCTAAGGACAACCACAAGCACTGAGAGCTCAACCTTATTTATTTTCCACCCAAGGATACCTTTTAAATTTTTATTATTCCATGAAGTGAATTACCCCCAATATATATAATAGGAGAAGATTCAAAATCCCGGACAGGACCCCAATATATGTGGTAAAGTGGGATGTTATAAATATTTATAGGGGACTTAGTGTACTGACTGAGATCAGCTGTGAAGGTATCTGTATCTAATAAGTGTGGTGTATTACAGATGACCTTACTTTGCTACCACATTTAGATCTCACTCAGACTTATTCTGGAATATTGTGATGACTACGTTGAATGTCTAGGGTTATGATAGTGATGAAGTGTATGTTCACAACAACCAACAGACAGATAAACACTTTAATTAAAATCCACAACACTTTACAACACTGTGACACACACATACATAGAACACTCTATAAGACTATCTTAATAAGTCAAGTGTTAACTTTTAAAATATGTATTAATTCCTTTCAATAATAGATATCCTGATTCAACTACAAAGTGAATCAGGAATCACAATCAAATGTAATCACAAGTTGTATGTACACAATTTATAGATAGGATCTTTGTACTGACATATATTATTATTATTACAATATGAGTGTAAGTTGTGATGTAGTACTATGAGGTAATACTGGCTTTTAAAGTTAGGTTGTTGTTTGTCATCATGACTTCATGTGTTTGATACTGGTGGAAATAATATTGGAAAGGTTCACAGTTTCTTTTTATTTGAAATCAAATAACTGTCCCTCTTGATTTAATGTACAGTCAATTTTAGAGGGGGTACACAATATTGAGCTGCTCTGGCCAACGAAATCTTATCTTATGTGTGGGCGGCAGGAAAACTGTCTCCTCTGCTCGCTTGCTTCTCAGTTTTCTTGAAAAACAACACTGGTCGATATCTTGAACAAGGAGTATGCTACCAGCCTCTGGATTCAGCAAAACTCAGACCAGGTGCTGCTCTAATACTTCAGTACCACGGTCCCTGAAATAAGAAGGTTGTACCTCCTACTTCAGAACTAATTTATAATCTATTTCCACACTGAAGCACAAGACATAACAAACACAGAGTTCAGCGCTGTAGGCCAACTGTTAGCTTCTCATGTAACAATATACACCAGTATTCCTCTCCCTAATGGTTACAACGCCTCTGCAATTCCAGCATTAATTCCTTCTATACAATAAGATAGGTGTCAGAGTACTATTTGGCAATCCCATATAGGCCTATGCAGTTATACTCCTCTCCGACAAGTTTTTTACATGGTGGAGCAATATCTAGACTTTGCCTCATGTTTGCTACTGAACCACACACATACAGACATAAGTTATCAATTCACATTCAATTTTCATCTAAAAGATATCAAATATGTCTAGCTTACCACAATTCAAGGAAATATTAAACAAGTACGTTGACTGGCGATGAGTTATGGCACAATTCCGATCTGCCTCTGTCCCAGGCTTTTATTAGAAAAATATGAGCTGGTTCTCAACGCACTTGCTTCTACAAAGTTTATTTTCAAAAAGTGGCCCTGAACTGACGTTCCTAATTGACTATATCAAATGGTCTAGCCAATGAGACCATGTTTACAAAAGCCTTTGAAAAAATGTACCCTTCCTACCGTTTCCATTAACAACCAAAAATAGTATTTGCAGTCGACTAATCATGTTTCGCCTTACATATTATTCTAGCCAATCAAATCGGATCTAACGTGGTGGCCTCATTTCCCCTAAAGCAGTGTCCAAACACGCCACTATGAGCAAATATGATCCTGTGTTGTCAGACAACATCACTATAGTATTTTGGCTATAATTTGTTAATTACTAGACTATTGGCGTAACACTTAACATATTCTTTGTCAGCAAGTCCTAAGGCACCCAAATATATAAGTTTAATGGAGCCAAGTGGCTTCGTTACAAATATGTATTATTCTAGGATAGTCGTGTATTTGTTTTTTTTATTTATTGTCTTAGAACCGCCACCTGTTCTGCCTTTTCGACTGTTCTGTCAGTATAAAATCAGGATTTCAGACATAAAACAGTATTGTGTCATGTTTCCTAATAAGCATTAAACATGTTTTTTAAAACCTTACCTCGTATTGGTAGTGTTTTTTGTCACTGTGTATTTGAACAAAAGCAAGCCTGCATGCCTTTCGCGTGGGGTGGCATTAATTTTTATATCGCGAGACGACGTGGTAGTATTGCATGCGTTCCTCCGTACATCTCTCTCTCTCTCTCTTCTAAGCCCGTCTGTCTTTTAGTTACGCAGTGTATAATGACATTAATGTAATATTAAATCTAGGTCATTACGCAGTGTCTCTATCAAGGTCGTATAAGAAATATAGTACCAGTTTTATTTTTAGAAACGCGTGTAGTTGATGCAGTAGGCTTTACTAGCAAACGTGAAAGCGTTACAATTATGCAGACGAAGCATAAAAAGGGGGATCTCGAGTACAGTCATTATGGTGTTCCACGACACAGGCGTACGCCATTGTGACAGCACTGGTCTTTTACCATTCTTCTTTCCTTCTATTAAATTAATTCGTTTGGCTTTACATTTACTTTCTAATTTATATATGTGGATTAGAATTTCCCACGACAGCGGACAAAGAGGTATCATTGAAAAAACTAGAGTTAGAAAAGTCAGGTTCAGACTCATCATCAAAAAAAGAATATGGGAGCATGTACAAGTTCAAACTCCCAATTTTCAACGAAGCCATAGATTTTATGGACTGTTTTTTGGAGAGGTTTCAAATGAAGGCAACTGCCTTAAAGATTAATAAAGAACTGTCGGGATCACTGTTGACAGATTATTTAACAGGGTCAGCATTAAAAACAGTTTTTCAATTAACTGTGGAAGAGTCTGTGGCCGAGCCTCAGACTAGCACTCAGGGTAGTCCACAGAAGAGCCAGCGTGAGGAGTACATATGCTTTCTATGTAATGGGATTGGCCACCTTCAATTCGATTGTCCTAATAGGAAGTTTGAACGCGCAAGTTCGGTGGTAGTCTTAGATACATTCAACAACGAGAGTTGTGAAGGGTGCAGACCACTTTTTCATAAAGATGAGACACCAGTTCTGATTTGTGGCCACCCACTTCCATGTTTGTCAGCAGTTCATACAGATGGGAACATAGTCTTGCATCCAGGGTACGTAGGACATAAAGTTGTATCCGTCTTGAGGGATACAGGATGTACGACAGTTGGGGTGCGGAGATCGTGCATTGAGGGGTCTCGTTGGTTGGGGCAAACTGCTCGATGTATCACTTTTGGTGGCAGGGTGGAATTTTATCCTCTGGTGTTGATAGATATTGATACGCCATTCTTGCGGGGTAGGGTAAAAGCATGTGTTCTTGACGATAATGCGGTCGCTGATCTGATACTTGGAAATATTGGTGGTATCAAAGAGTGCACTGATGAAGATATCAAACTATGGAAGCACAAACATAGAGACGATACTTATGGAGGAACTACTAGATTGCAAGGAAAACCTAGGGTAATTCCTGTAGATATCATGTCATCTGGTAATGTCCGAGTTGCTGATACTTCAGTATTAAATTTAATTTCACCCCAACAAGAAGATGTATTGTTTCCAAAACAGCTGGGTCAACCAGAAACTAACATTGAGAGGCATATTAAATCCGCAAAGGAATGGGGTGAACGTAAGATGAATATTCAGGAAAGGGCAGTAAATGAAACAAAGGTGAACTTTACTTTGCCAGAAAAAAGTGAATGTTATGGATCTGTCAAATATCCTGAGACAGACCGGATGAAAGAAGAGCGCAGAAAGCTGATTGAGAAGTATCGCAGAGTAGGTCGTGGTGCTCGTATGCCATATGAGAAACATTACTTAAGAAAAACTAGTGACTTAAGAGATTCCCGACACTGTAGAGGAAGCCGCATGAGTAGTAATGATTACTGTGGTAATTTTCAAAGTAAACGTCGGATTGGATTTAGAAACAGGTACAGAGGACAAGATATAAACAGAGGATTTTGTTCCATCAGACCAAGCTATAGTGAACAAAAAGCTGGAGAAATATACAGAGGTAGTTTCAGAAGAGATTGCCGCTGGGCAGACAAAAGAGAGAGAGTAACCATCTTTACAGTGGGGCACGTCGTAGATGGAATGATGGTGGTGAGAGCTATTGTTGTAGCTTTAATAGTAGCCGAGGATGTCGTCATCCAAAATGGAGCAGCTACCCTGAAGAATATGACCAAGGCAGAGATAAATATGATGCCAGAAAGGGCCTCTGATAATATAATATTGAATTTACAGAGCCCGAAAACTAACATCACTAACTCAGAAGGGAAGGCATAATAGAGTGAACTGTACAAGTAAATATCAAGGTGACTTAGATAAAATTTGAAAAGATTTTTGCAAGTAGTCAATTTTTGTTGCTTTCTGATTTAGACAACATTTTCTTTCTCAGGACAGATGCTTCGGCATTAGTCATATGTGGTTGACACTAGTTTTCTGCAGTCTGCCAAGTCACCAAACAGCTCGTTGACCAGACATTAACCCTACAACAGTTTGATGTAGGACAAGATACCAGACTAGCGGATTTTGATTATAATAAAGCATGTTTACTTGTAGTTATATGTATATAAGATTGATGACTTTACATGAAGTTTGTAGATTATGCATGCATTTCTCTGATATAAAAATGAATTTTGTTTAACTTTAGAGATATTGAATGTAAATGTCACTGTCGTGAAAAATTCTAATCCACATATATAAATGAGAAAATAAATGTAAAGCCTAACGAAGTAATTTAATAGAAGGAAAGAAGAATGGTAAAAGACCAGTGCTTTTCCCAATAGCGTACACCTGCGTTGTAGAACGCCATAATGACTGAACCCGAGATCCCCGTTTTCTACTTCGTCTGCATAATTGTAACGCTTCCACGTTTGATAGTAAAAGCCTGCTGCATAAACTACACGTGTTTCTAAAAATAAAACTGGTACTGTGTTTCTTAGAAGACCTTGAGATACGCAAACTACTTAATGACCTAGATATAATACTAGCATTAATGTCATTATATACACTACGTTAACATAAAAGACAGACGGGCTTAGAAGAGAGAGAGAGATGCACGGAGGAACGCATGCAATGCTACCACGTCGTCTCGCGATTTAAAAAGTAATGCCACCCCACGCGAAAGGCATGCAGGCTTGATTTTTTTTCAAATAGACAGTGATAAAAAACACTAACGATACGAGGTAAGGTTTTAAAAAAACATGTTGAATGCTTATTAGGAAACATGACACAATACTGTTTTACATCTGAAATCCTGACTTTATACTGACAGACCAGTCGAAAAGGCAGGACAGGTGGCGGTTCGAGAAAAATAAAAAAACAAATACACGACTATCCTAGAATAATACATATTTTGAACGAAGCCACTTAACCCCATTAAACTTATATATTCTTGTACCTTAAGACTTGCTGACAAAGAATATGTTATGTGTTACGCAAATGGTCTAGTACTTAATAAATTATAGCAAAAATACTATAGTGAGGTTGTCTGACAGCACAAGATCATATTTGCTCATAATGGCTGTTTGAACAACACTTCTTTAGGGGAATTAGGCCAACAAGTTAGATACGATTTGATTGGCTGTAGAAATATGTAAGGCGAAACCTGATTAGTCGGACTGCAAATACTAGTTGGTTGTTAATGGTTACGGTAGGATGGGTAAAGTTTTTTCAAAGGCTCTTGTAAACATGGTCTCATTGGTTAGAGCATTCGATATAGTCAAATAGAAGCGTCAGTTCAGGGCCAGTTTTGAAAATATAGTTTGTGAGAAGCAAGTGCGTGGCGAGCAAGCTAATATTTTTCTAAATAAAAGCCTGGGATAAGGCAGATCAAAATTGTGCCAGAATTCATCGCCAGTCAACGTACTTGTGTATATTTCCTTGAATTGTGGTAAGCTAGACATATTTCATATATATGTATATATATATATATATATATATATATATATATATATATATATATATATATATATATATATATATATATATATATATATATATATATAATATATATATATATATATATATATATATATATATATATATATATATATATATATATATATATATATATATATATATATATATATTATATGAAAATTGAATATGAATTGATAAATTGTGTCTGTATGTGTGTGGTTCAGTAGCAAACAGAAGGCAAAGCCTAGATATTGCTCCACCATGTAAAAGATTGTCAGAGAGGAGTATAACTGCAGTGGCATATATGGGATTGCCATTTAGTAACATGACACCTATCTTATTGTATAGAAGGAAGTACAGCTGGATTTGCAGAGGCGTTGTAACCATTTGGGAGAGGAATACTGGTATATTGTAACATGAGAAGCTAGTAGTTGGCATACAGCGCTGAACTCTGTGTTTGTAATGTCCTGTACTTCAGTGTGGAAATAGATATTATATATTAGTTCTGAAGAAGTAGGTACAACCTTCTTATTTCAGTGACCGTGGTACTGAAGTATTAGAGCAGCACCTGGTCTGAGTTTTGCTGGATCCAGAGGGCTGGCAGCAGACTCCTTGTCCAAGATATCGACCATTGGCGTACTTCAAGATAACTGAGAAGCAAGCGAGCAGAGGAGACAGTTTTCCTGCCGCCGACTCCTAAGTTAAGAATTCGTCAGCCAGAGTAGCTAATCCTTGTATAACCCACCTTTAAAAATTGACTGTAATACTAAAGCAAGAGGGACAGTTATTGTTACAAATAAAAAGAACTGTGAACCCTTCAAGATTATTTCCACCATTAACAAACACATGAAGTCGTGATGACAAACAACAACATAGCTTCAAAAGCCAGTATTACCTCTTAATACCAGAGCATAACACTACACACATATTGTAATAATATTCTAAGTCAGGACAAAGATCCTTTGTATAATTTTTGTACATAGACATTGAGTTTACATTTGATTGTGATTCCTGATTCACTCTGTAGTTGGATCAGGATATCTATTCTTGAAAGGAATTAATACATAATTTAAACGTTAACACTTGACTTACTTAAGCTAGTCTTCTAGAGTGTTATATGTATGTGCTTGTCATAGTGTTGTAAAGTGTTGTGAATCTTAAATAAAGTAATTGTCTGTTGTTGTTGTTGTGAACTTACACTTCATCAATATCATAACCCTAGACATTAAACGTAGTCATCACAATAGCCCAGAATAAGTCTGACTGAGGTCTAAATGTGGTAGCAAAGTAAGGTCATCTATAACACACTACACCTATTATATACAGATACCTTCACAGCTGATCTCAGTTAGTACACTAAGTCCCCTATAAATATTTATATAATCCCAACTTACCACAGTCACTAGAATAATTTGTATGCTATTATTGTGAAGTTCGATATAGTGAATGGAAGCATTGTTTACTTTGATGATGTATTTTAGGTTTGATGATGTATAGGACTCCCATCTCTGTCTTCACGGTGAAAAACCCCGGTTTTTCACGTGGGGAAAGGGGTGGATGTCACGGAGTGTTTTGAGGGTATTTTGCATGTGTGAATGTTCCCATGCTCCAGCGGGAGTTTATTAGTCATGTGAGTTGTTGTGAGCTGGGAATGCGTGCATTGTAATAATTTAGCTACAAGCAGAGTTGTGAGCATTGCTTGAGACAAGCTGTTAACTTTAGTGATGCGTGAATGAAGATCAGTAGAGCGTGGAGGGTTTTCACGGGTTTTGGTGAATGCGCATGAAAGGGGCAGTCAGAGAGAGTAGTGTGTTGTTTTGAGACGTGTGTTGAGTCAGTAGAGAGTTGAGACAGTAGACAGGAGACAGCGTAGAGCGTACAGAAGAGAAGGGTGGATGTCTATAGTAGTGCGCGAGTAGAGGGCCAGAGTTGTGTAGTAGATGTTGCAGTAGTTATTCATGAAGTAGCCTATTTGTGGCTGTAGTTATTCCGAGGAGCAGAGTGTGTGTGGATACTCGGGATTTGTGATGTATCTAATATTTGTAATGGCCCTACGTCCATTGTGACTTATTGTGAATATACTATATTGTCGGAGATTGACATAGCTGTTGGAGTTGTTCCTTAGACAGTGAGCTATACGAGTGGTGTATAAGTGTTGTCTAACTTACATCCACCAACATACACCCTACTCGTCACATGTACTTACGGCAGCTGTTGTACACACACGATTGCCGATGTTGTCATGTGCTATTCTAAAGCACAGTGGTCCTCAAATTATATTAAGTGGGCTCGTTCTTCTTCTGTGGTTCTTGGTCGCTCACTGATAAAGCAATCAGTAACCCTCACGCCTAACGGCGTCTTGTAGGGCAGCAACAAACTGTCTCCACTTTGCTCAGTCGACTGTCATCCTTCGTGTTGTGTCCCAGATCTGGTTCATGCGTTATTATCTCCGCCTCCACTATTCTCCGCCAAGTGGCTCTTGGCCGTCCTTGCTTTCGCTTTCCTTCTGGAGTTCTGGTGATGGTGTCAGGGTCTCTTCTGAGGAGTGGGCTAGTTACCAATAACAGAAGTTCCCAGTTCATTATGGACGGCGAAGTGACCCCTGTAAAATGCAAGAATTATCTCTGTCGCTTTGGGCATGATTCCTTTCATGCATATTTTCTCAATCGGTGTGCCGCGAGAGAGCCAGAGGTGTGTCGCCAAATTTTGATGGTAAAAAATATTTTCGTCCAAATTACAACGTACTTTTGCCTATTTATACAATTATATTTGTATAAAATCTTTTGCTATCTTAATATTTATGTAATACTGGTTTATTATGGATCGCACATTGTTGCTGAAGTTCAACAAACTTGGACAGATTTTGGTTTACAGCTGCCTAGGAATGTCCGGACATTTCTAAACATGCTGTTTCAATTCTACTGCCATTTGTTACAACTTGCTTATGCGAGTCAGGCTTTTCTAGTCTCAGTCGAATTAACACCAAATTCATATCCGCACTTCAGTCACTGGAACATGAATTAAGAGTGTGTTTGTCCAATATTACTCCACACATAAAGAAGATCTGCAAGCAGGCTCACATTTTGCATTGAAAACAAGGCACTTGTATAACATTCAAAATCTCTCTCAATTTTTAAAATTTTTTGCCATGTCTCACTATTAAAATATATAATGTAATAGAATTTGAAATTAGTCAATGTAGTGTAAACTGTAAAATACTACAAATTTACGGTTAATTACACGAGATTCCAGCGTTAAGAACACAGGTGTGCCGCGACAAAAATTTGCATTGGTAAGTGTGCCACAGTATGATAAAAATTTGAGAAACTATGCTCTAATAGCAAGTGGAAATGAGTTGTTTAATGGAAAACAGGGGTTTCCCGTACAGGACAGACGTAGGCAACCTCGTAACTGTGTGGGTCTACTTTAAGGAACTCTGAACTTTCTAGGGATAGACCTATCGCATCATTAAAAAAAAAAACACACACACACACACACTCACACACACACACACACACACACACATATATATATATATATATATATATATATATATATATATATATATATATATATATATATATATATATTGTTGATGGGGTCGTTTGTATATATATATGTCTCCATAGTTACTTTGTTTCCTACTGGAGTTACTTGCCCTTATGCTAACTTCCTCTTCCTTGTCTGCTTCTACAACATGGCTGATTAAACGTGTCGAGTGTATCCAGTGTGTTCAGGCTTCGTGACTATGCTTCATAATGTGAGAATGTTTGACAGCCAGCCACGTCTCATTACATTTAACAACATTTACTATACACAACAGTAAATATCAACATGGTGGCAGCGGTGTTTATTTCTACAGAATTCGAACTATTCTGTAACACGTGTGCTGACGTCATAGACTTGAGGTGAGGGGACGATAAACGGTAAAACCAAGTTTAACTCTTCTGTTGGTAGGTTATTGCTTGCATACCATTATAAGACATTTCGTCATGGCAGAACGGCCCATGTTTCGGTTACCACCCTGCCTATACACAAATAACGTCGAACCAGACACATTTCGTAAATGGAGACGACAGTTAGAACTGTATATGGATGCAGCAGAAGTTGCCTCGAAACCTGATCCCGTTCGGGCGGCCATCATCCTTCACTGTGCTGGACCTCAAGCCGTTGAAGTTTTTGATCAACTTGCAGAGGAAGGAGACCGCTCTAATCCTAATAAAATTCTCGATTTGCTCCAGAACCATTGCAGCTAACGAAGCAATGAAGTATTACATACGTTCAGGTTTTGGAACACACCTCTTCAAGAGGCTTTTAATTCCTTTTTGACTGAGCTGAGAACTAAGGCAGACTTATGCAACTTTAACGACAAGGATCGTATGATAAGAGACAATATTGTCTTTACTGTCAATAAAAGTTTACAAGAGAAGCTCTTGAGAGAAGCTGACCTCGATCTAAAGAAAGCCGTTCACATATGCAGAGTCTTCGAGCAAACTGGAAAAGACATAAGAGAGATGAATAATACAGTACAACCTTCTGAAGCAAGGGTTGAACAGGTACAGAAAAAATCACTCAACCATAAACCTCCCAAGAGAGACACTGGGCAGCATACTGGTAAAACCTGTCAAAGTAACACTGACAGTGGGTACTTTGAACCTAGAAAGGAGAGTCATTACTACGGACAGAAACATCCGTTGATTAAGAAAAAGTGTCCTGCATGGGAGAAGTTTTGCTCAAAATGTGGGGGAAGAAACCATTTCAAAGTTAAATGCAAGAAAGTTCACACTGTTCACACAGAGTCAGTGGAAGATTATGAAGTTTTTCTTGCGTGTGTGAAGTCTAGCAAAGCTTGTACATCTGCACAACTCATTGTCAATGGAAAAATGGTAAAATTTCACCTAGACACAGCAGCTGATGTGAATACAATCTGTCAACGCTTTGTGATGCAAGAACAATTGTTACCCACTAAACAGAGGCTTGTTATGTGGAATGGTACTAAGATGACTCCACTGGGAGAAGTTCTATTAACTGCTGAGAATCCTAAGACTGGGATAAAACACAATATAAGGTTTACTGTTGTGAAAAATAGATTCACATGTTTGCTGGGCAACAACACACTGCAGGATCTACAGTTTGTGACAGTCTTACTTACTTAGTCGTTCCCTTTCTACCGTGAGGTGTAGAGGTTTGGAAGAGAGAGCGCCAGACCATTCTATCAGCTGTCTTCTTCCTGGCCTGGTTCCATTCTAGTCCTCGGTCCTTCAAAGATTGTCTAATGTTGTCCTCCCAGCGGACTCTGGGTCGTCCTGGAGGTCTGGATCCCTGGCTCTTTGTTTCCCATGCTTGTCGTGGTAGCCGATCTTCTCCCATTCTGCAGACATGGCCAAACCATCTTAGTTGGGACTGTTCTATTTGGGTCTGCAGCGGATGGGATTTTAGGCCTTGACGGATCGTCTGGTTGCGGACCATGTCTCTTCTTGTTACTTCAACCACTTTCCTCAGATACCTCATTTCTGAGGTTTAGATCTGGCTTTTGTGGGTTGTAGTCATTGCCCACGACTCGCATCCATATGTCAA
This sequence comes from Oreohelix idahoensis, assembly GCA_024509875.1. Classification (NCBI taxonomy): domain Eukaryota; kingdom Metazoa; phylum Mollusca; class Gastropoda; order Stylommatophora; family Oreohelicidae; genus Oreohelix; species Oreohelix idahoensis. The sequence continues at coordinate 205,411 of JAMPIV010011905.1, forward strand.
GACTGGGACATAGGTGGAGCGGTATACAGCCATCTTCGTTTTCTTACCAACCTCTTTCTTGCTGAGGAATCCACGATTTATGGCCTGAAAAAGTCTCCCAGCCGCTGCTTTTCGAGTGGCCAACTCTTCTTTGATGCCTCCCTTTCGGTCTATAATAGCTCCGAGATATTTAAAGTGGTCGACCTGCTCCAGGACCTGTTCTCCCAACTTAATCTGATGTTTTCTTTCTTCTCGTGATATCACCATGGATTTTTGTTTTAGAGCTGCTTATGACCATCCCTCTCTTCTCCAGCTCTTCCTTCCAGACTTGCAGGTTGGATTGGAGATGTGCCTCTGATTTAGCAATCAGGGCAACATCATCAGCAAATGCCAGCTCCGAAATATAGACCTGTCTCATCTTCCAGTACCCCACTGAATACTTTCTTGTTCTCTCCTTACATGCCTTGATGACATCGTCCATAAGGAGTATGAAGAGGTAAGGTGATAGGATATCACCTTGTCTTACACCAGTGGTGGTCCTGAACTCTTCTGACTTATGGTTTGCTGTCCTCACATAATTTCTGCAAGACTTGTAGAAGCTCTGTATAGCATGAATCAGAGGTGCTGGAATATTCTTCCTTGCCAAACAGTCCCAAAGTTTGCTCCAGGGGACCCTGTCAAACGCCTTTTCCAGATCTATGAAACAAAGATGGATCTCACTCTTATACTCAAGGGCCTTTTCACTCAGCTGTCTGAGTGTGAAGATTAGGTCTTGAGTACTTCGGTTTGCTCGGAATCCGCACTGGACCTCATCCAATTGTGGCTCAGCTAGGCGTCGGAGTCTCTGCTCTAGGATTCTAGAGTAGATTTTACCAGGGACACTGAGAAGGGATATGCCTCTATGGTTTCCACATTGTCGATTGTCACCCTTTTTGAAAATTGGTGTTATGATGGCAATCTCCCAATCCTTTGGTATGGTCTTGTTGCACCATGCTGCCTGTAGGACCTTTAAGAGTAATAGGTCGCCTAATGCTCCCATGTACTTAACCATTTCTGGTGTTATACCATCATGCCCTGCTGCTTTGCCCATCTTGATTTTCTCTAGTGCTGCCCTCAGTTCTTCCATCTTTATGTCATCTTCACCATCATTGGTTTCCTCTTCTGTGTCAGTGGTTATCATTTCTGATGCTTCATCATGCTCACCATCCAGGAGTTCTGAGAAATATTCTTTCCATCTTTCCATTACTTCCTTCGAGGCAGTAAGCAATTTGCCTTGCTTGTCCTTTATAAATTTGAGAGGGCATTGTTTTTCTTTCCTCATGTTCTTTAGGGTCTTATAGAACAATTTCTGGTTTTCTTGTGCATCTTTTTCTAGCTTTTCTCCAAATTCTTCCCAGGACTTCTGTTTTGCTGCTAGCACTTTGTTCTTTGCTTCTGTTCTGAGTGTCACATATTCTCTATATTTTTCCATGTGTCCTGTTGTGTTTTTAGCTCCTAAGTATTGTTTCCATGCCATTTTCTTCTCTCTTATTTTCTCTTTGACTTCCTCTGTCCACCAAGGGGTCCTCTTTCTCTGGTTCCCAAGTCGGACTTCACCGCATGCTTCTGCAGCAGCTGTCTTTATGATATCCTTGAATTTATTCCAGAGGGTTTCCAAGTCATCAGGTCGTTCTTCTGTGTTGCTCACTGCTGTAGCACTAAGCCCCTGATATCTGGTCTTAATTTCTGGCTCTCTCAGCTTGTAGGTCCTAATGCTCATTTCTCCTGCTCGTTTACTTGGTTTCTTGCGTGATGTTGGGCAGTTCCTAGGCTGAGCAACTCTTTCAGTTGTTCGTTTGATTGTTAGCAGGTAGTGATCACTTCCAATCTCTGGCCCCCTCTAGACTCTTGCATCTCGGACATATCTGAATGAGCTTCTCCGAACAATGGCATAGTCGATCACTGACTTCTCATTCTTGGTTGGTTCACATCTAGTGTATGCATGTGTGCGCTTATGGGGGAACTTTGTGTTTGTAATGATCAGATTCTGCTCACTGCAGAATCTAAGGAGTCGCTTTCCATTGTCATTGAGAGTATCTTCTCCATATCTTCCGATAACTCCACCCCATCTAGCATGGTCATTTCCAACTCTGGCATTAAAATCTCCGAGCATAATAACTTCATCTAGGCAGTCATCCACTGTCCTTTGAAGCAGCTCGAAGAATTCCTCCTTGACCTCTGCTCTCTCATCCTCATTTGGCCCATACACTATGACCAGGTTGACTATGGTTTCTCCTTCTTTTAGTTTTTACAACCATAATGCGCTCCGAGACAAAGTTCCATCCCTTGATACTATCTTTTTGATTTTGGGCCACAATGCAACCCACGCCCCCTTTAGCCCTTTCAGATATGGGTACACCACTGTAGAGCAACGTGTTGCCATCGAGATCCATGACTCCTTGTCCTTTTTTCTTCGTTTCCGTTATAGCCAGGATTTCTAGTTTTGCTTTCCTCATCTCTTCCACCAGCTCCTCTTCCTTCCCATTTATACTTCTTGTGTTCCAAGTTCCATAAGTCGTAGTCCGTAGTCCGTTCCAGTTCGTCGCCTTTAGAATCAGTCCGGTTTTCTCTCTTGTAGTTCGCGTAATCATGATTTAAAGCAAACAGGTGATTGGCCTGTTGTGCCTTTGCATGGTGGAGGGGCTGCCTCCTTACGGCCTCCATGCAGGCCGCCCTCCTCCTTTTTCATCCAGGCTTGGGACCGGCATTGGCGGAGTTTTGTGACAGTCAACACAAACAAATGTATTGCTAAGGTGGCTACTGACAGTTCAGATAATGATCATAACTCTGATAACCATCTATGTGTCCTGCGTGAAGCTGAGTTGCATATTGATCCTAATATTCGTCCAAAGGCACTGCCATGCAGAAAAATATCATTCTCACTTAAGAGCAAGGTAAAATTAGAGCTTCAAAATCTAATGAACAGAGGTATATTAATACCAGTAGAGGAATCGACTGAATGGGTTAACCAAATGGCTGTTGTTGAAAAGTCTGATGGTTCTTTAAGAATATGCATTGATCCTAGACCCCTGAATGAGGCTTTGCAGAGAGAGCATTACAGATTACCAACTTTGGATGATGTATTGCCTGAACTCAATAATGCCAAGATTTTCACAAAGCTGGATATCAAGGAAGCATTCTGGCATATCAAACTTGATGAGAAGTGTAGTAAACTTACAACAATGATTACACCTTTTGGTAGGTTCAGATGGTCTAGATTACCATTTGGTTTGAATGTAAGCAGTGAAATTTTCCAGAGGCATCTAGCACAAGCTCTTGAAGGTCTTCATGGTTGCATCAATGTTGCTGATGACATAGTTATGGCAGGTTGTGGATCAAACAGACAGCAAGCAATTAAGGACCATGATCTGAAGCTTAAAGCACTAAAACATAGGTGTAAAGAGAAAGGCATTAAACTGAATGAAGCTAAAGCTCAAGAGAAGAAAGAAGAAATTACCTTCATGGATCACCTTATTACTGCTCGAGGTGTTGAACCAGACAAGAAAAAGGTTGAGACAATACTAAACATGCCCGTTCCTAAGGACTGTCATGAGGTTCGCAGATTTTGCGGCATTATACAGTATCTAGCAAAGTTTCTCAACAATCTTTCAGAGGTTCTTCATCCAATAAGAGAACTTACCCGCAAGGATACTCCCTTTATCTGGTCTGCTGAATGTGAACAAGCCTTCAAGAGAATCAAGAAGCTGATTACTTCTACTCCAGTACTTGCATACTATGATCCTGATGAATCTTTGTGTATTCAAGTTGATAGTAGCAGCTATGGACTTGGGGCTGTCCTCCTACAAAATGGTCATCCAATAGAGTTTGCTTCAAGAGCTCTAACTGAAACAGAACAACGCTGGGCTCAAATTGAGAAGGAACTCTTAGCTGTTGTATATGGTTTGGAACGCTTTGACCAGTACACTTATGGAAGGAAAATTAGTCATCAACGACCATAAACCTTTGGCAGCCATCGTTAAGAAACCTCTGAGTCAAATTCCTCGAAGACTGCAGAATTTATTGATGCGCAACCATCGATATGATTTTGAATTCCAATGGGTACAAGGTTCCGATCTTCTTATAGCCGACACACTGTCCAGAGTTTGTATTCATAATGTCACATTGGATTTCTTAGCTGATAAAGAGAGCAATGCAGGAGCTGATCCACCTGTAAGATTACCTGAAATACCAGATGTTATGATGGAAAAGATTAAAGCTGAAACTCTCAAAGACAACGTGCTTCAGAGGTTGAAGTCGACCATTTTGCATGGGTGGCCTACAAAAAAGTCTGATGTACCAGCTGAGCTTATGCCTTATTTTGACATTCGTGACACTCTGACAACAGAACAAGGCATAATACTTAAAGGAGAGCGTATTCTTATCCCAAAAGCACTGAGGCCTGAAATCAAGCAAAAGCTACACACTGCTCATCTTGCATTTGACAGCATGATGCGCCGGGCCAGAAGTTGTCTGTTTTGGATCGGCATGACGGCTGAGATTCGACAGATAGCTGACAGTTGTCCAGAATGTCAAGAAACGAAGGCAAGGAATACTAAAGAACCTTTAAACCAACACTCAAGAGGTTTATCACCCTGGGAGAAAGTTGGCACTGACATCTTTATTATAGAAGGCCGATATTTTTTAGTTCTGATTGACTACTTTTCCAACTTCATTGAAGTAGACTTTCTACCTACAATGACAGCACAGTTAGTCATCAGGAAATTGAAGTCTCATTTTGCTCGTTATGGTGTTCCTAAAGTTATTGTATCTGACTCAGGTACTCAGTTTACGTCTGCACAGTTCAGATCATTTACTGCTAGATGGGGAATACTTCATGTTAAATCAGCACCAGGTCACAATAAAGCCAATGGATTAGCTGAATCTGCTGTGAAACTCATTAAGGGTATGATGAGAAAGACTGTTCAAAACAATACAGATGCATATGAGGCACTACTTGAACTTCGTAATACGCCAAGACAAGGGTTTGATCAAAGTCCAGCAGAAATACTGTTCAACAGGAAACTGCGTACACTGATACCTGCTGCAGTGAAACCCGTTGCATCTCACAGTAGAGTTATTGAAAGTAGAGGCAAGAGAGACAGATCGGTGAAGACGTATTATGATAAAACTGCTCATGATCTGCCAAAGTTGTCTCACCAGCCAGTTTACTATCAAGACCCTGAACAACCAAACTGGCAACCTGGAAGGATTGATAAGAGGCTCTCTGAAAGATCTTATTTAGTTGAAGGGGAGAATGGAGGTCAATATGTCAGAAACATAATTCATCTAAGACCGAAAACAACACCTTTCACACCTGATCTCGCGGACCTGGAAATTGATTTCTCCTCTCCAGTTCTACCCGAGCAACAGGTTGTTTTGCCAGACATGGAGAACACTAGAAAAGTGAACAGTTCCAATCCTCCAGAAGTTAATCCTTCAACCCCAGTTACTTCTAGTCCTGGGAAAGCTGGCAAAGAACAGAAACCATGTAGCCCTAAGAGACCTCAAAGAGATCGCAAGAAACCCTCTTGGATGAATGACTTCGTTCACTCATAAAGAAGGGGGGATGTTGATGGGGTCGTTTGTATATATATATATGTCTCCATGGTTACTTTGTTTCCTACTAGAGTTACTTGCCCTTATGCTAACTTCCTCTTCCGTTTCTACTTCTACAACATGGCTGATTAAACGTGTCGAGTGTATCCAGTGTGTTCAGGCTTCGTGACTATGCTTCATAATGTGAGAATGTTTGACAGCCAGCCACGTCTCATTACATTTAACAACATTTACTATACACAACAGTAAATATCAACACACACACACACACACACACACACACACACACACACATATATATATATATATATATATATATATATATATATATATATATATATATATATATATATATATATATATATATATATATATATATATACTGTTAAAAAAAAGAAACGCATAGCTACTGAAAGCACACACATAGCCATAATTTTGACAGTTGTTTTGCATCTGGGTCACGAAAGTTTTTTGGCGTACGGGCTTTCCCGTCAGTATGGTGTGTGGCCTCCTCTTGCATCGATTAGCGACTGGCATCTCCTGGGCATGGATGCGATCAGACGTCTGATGTGGGCCTGTGGGATGGCTGCCCACTCTTTCTGGAGTGCCTGTAACAGATCACGACGATTGGCTGGAGCAACGTCTCGGCGACAAACACGTCTATGCAGCTCATCCCACAGGTGTTCAATCGGACTCATGTCTGGAGACAGGGATGGCCAGGGAAGGGTGAGAATGTTGTTGGCAGTCAGGAACTGCGTGGTCAACCGTGCACAATGGGGTCTGGCGTTGTCCTGTTGAAACACAGACCTTTGGGCAGCCAAAAGTGGAAGGACATGGGGTCGAAGAATTTAATTGACGTACCGTTGCGCATTTAAGCCTCCTTCAATATGCACCAATTGACTCGTTCCGTTGTAACTGATCATTCCCCACACCATTGCACCTCCACCACCGTGCGGCGGAGCTTCATCAACGCAATTTTGGGCAAAACGTTCATTTCGCCTACGGTAGACTCTACGCCGTCTATCACGACGCTGCAACAAAAAGAAAGATTCGTCACTAAACCAGACACGTCTCCATTGATTGTCAGCTGCCCAGGGACTATGCTGGTTGGCCCAAAGAAGTCAATTTTGGCGATGGCGACGCGTAAGGACAGGTCCTCGGTGAGGTAGTTGTGCCCAAAGTCCAGCGTCATGCAGTCTATTCCGGACAGTTTGATCAGACACATGATGTCCTGCAGGCAATGACTGGGCAGTTGAGGAAGCTGTTGTAAACCTGTCTCTGAGGTGACGAAGCCGAATAAAGCGACCCTCCGCTGCTGTTGTCACTCTGGGTCGTCCACTGCGATGCCGGTCTTCAACTGAGCCAGTGGCTTGGAACCGGTGCCAAAGTCGACTGATGGTACTCTGATGCACGTTTAGATGCCTGGCAACCTGACTTTGACTTTCGCCTGCATGCAGTCGGCCAATAGCAATGTTCCTTAAATTTATCGATAGAGACGCCATAAATGTCTGCTTGAAAATGAACATAATTTTTTGTGTGTAGCGTTATCCTTTTATGGGGTTTCAGTTGCGTAGTCAGTGAATAGTGTTCACCCCAAATTCTGTTGCTTTCACGTGCGCGCAACGTGAGCTGTGGTCAAAAATTGCGTCATAAACATTATTGACCACTGCGTCGTAACGATTACAAAAACGAACGCAATTCAGGTCAACATATGCATTTGACACTGTAAAGAACATTTGAGGCTGGTTTTTATATACCCTAGCACCAAATTTTACTTACAAACTCATAAAAACGCGCCCTCGGATAGCTATGCGTTTCTTTTTTTTTTTTTGAACAGTATATACGAGGGGCGTTCAGAAAGTAATGCACCGCATCGTTTTTCTCAGGAGCTGTTTATTCAAAAAGCATGAAATTTATACACAATATACATGGCTATGTCATGTAAACATCGGTATTATTCAACATAATCCCCATCAACTTGTACGGCTTTATGCCAGCGCGAAACAAGTGCATGTATTCCTAGCCCGTACCAGATTTTGTCTTAATCATGTAGCCATTTCTTCGCTGCATGAATCACTCCGTCATCATCTTCAAACCTTGTCCCACGGAGTGCATCTTTAAGTGGACCAAATAGATGAAAATCAGAGGGTGCCAAATCGGGACTAAAGGGTGGATGGGGTAGTACAGTCCAACCCAATTTGGTGATTGCTTCCCGTGTTGCCAGACTTGTGTGAGGTCGCGCATTGTCGTGAAGGAGAAGCAGGTCTGCTGGATTCTTGTGCGGCCGAACTCTGCGAAAACGTTGATTGAGTTTTTTCAATGTCTTAATGTAAGCTTGCGAATTGATTGTCTCTCCTCTAGGCATAACGTCCACAAGAATCACACCTTCAATGTCCCAAAAGACAGTGATCATGACCTTTCCAGCTGAAGGAATTGTCTTGAATTTCTTACTTCTTAGTGATTGCGGATGATGCCACTCCATTGACTGTCTTTTTGTCTCCGGTTCAAAATGATGTGCCCAGGTTTCGTCGCCTGTAACGATCTTAGCCAAAAAGTTCTCTTCATCAGCATTGAAACGCTCTAAAAATTCAGAAGAAATTGCTTTCCTTTGCAATCGGTGGTCATTTGTGAGACTTCGAGGAACCCATCTTGCGCAAACCTTAGAAAATCCGAGAGTTTTTATAACTGCGTTTGCACTTCCAATGCTGACTGACAGCTGTAAGGCCAATTGTTGAGTAGTGATTCGCCTATCAGTAAGAATAATGCCCTCAGCGCATTTCAACATTTCTGCATTGGTGGCTGTGGCAGGACGTCCACAGCGCGGCCGATCAAGCAGCTCCGTATCTCCACTTCCTGATTCTTTGATTCTCTGAACCCAGCGACTGACTGTACTCCTGTCGACTGCAAAACTTCCATACACATCACATAGACGCTTGTAAATATTCACAACAGTTTCCTTCTCTGCAACGAGAAATTCTATCACAATTCGCTGTTTATAACGCATGTTGCTAACACGCTCCATATCAACGGTTTAGGGCAGCCGTATTATTTAGCCGGTTGCGGTGCAATTTAGTGCACACAATTGGCACATGCCATATTTGAAGTGTGCAAAATTTCATGCTTCTATCTTTATTATTAGCTGAGAAAAACGATGTGGTGCATTACTTTCTGAACGCCCGTCGTATATATACAGGATGCGGGTGCTGGACCAGTTATCACTATCAATAACTATGAATTGGCAGTGGTGCACAACTTCACATACCTGGGGTCTACCATCAATGACAAACTCTCACTGGACATAGAAATTGACAGCCGCACTGGCAAAGCTGCAGCTACCTTTGGCCGCCTCACATCGCGTGTTTGGGGAAACTCCAAACTCACAACGAAGACCAAGGCTGCGGTATATAACGCCTGCGTCACCAGCACTCTCCTATATGGCAGCGAGACTTGGACAACCTATGCTAAGAAAGAAAGAAGGCTCAATACCTTCCATTTACGGTGTCTACGCCACATCCTCGGCATCTCGTGGAAAGATAAAGTGACAAATGTCGAGGTGTTGTCACGTGCTGGCCTTCAAAGCATGTATACACTGCTTAGACAGCGCAGACTACGGTGGCTTGGCGAAGTCCGCCGCATGGAAGATGGTCGCATCCCGAAAGATATCTTCTACGGGCAACTAGCAGATGGCAAAAGAACAGTGGGGCGACCGCAGCTGAGGTTCAAAGATGTGTGCAAAAGAGATATGAGGACACTGGACATAAATCCAGCAACGTGGGAGGATGAAGCTGCCGATCGCACAAAGTGGCGATGCTATTTACGACGCCACCTCAGGTTGGGCGAAAAGAAGCTCACACAACAAGCCAAAGAGAGGAGAAAACTTCGAAAATAAGGAAAATAAACAGCTGAGGGCTGTCACCTCAGGGGCGCATTCCCATAGTCAGTTATGACTGAAGGGGCTATTATTATTATTATTATTATTATATATATATATATATATATATATATATATATATATATGTATATATATATATATATATATATATATATATATATATATATATATATATATATGTGTGTGTGCGACGGAACGAACGGAATAATTTGTCTTCTCTTTGTTACTTTCACAATTGCCTCCACGGCTGGCGAAGTTGTGGATTAAAGTTGCTACCATAAGTGAAATGGGTTCATTTTCGATACAAGACAACAGGAGGCTGAGACGCTTGGGCTGGTCATGACCCAAGTCGGCCCGCCCCCCAGCAATTAGTGTAAAGGAGTATATACTGGGCCGAAACACTTGTCCGATGTAACATGGGGATCCAATACTTCTTCTGATGATCAGATTGCCTCCTGTTGTATCGCTCTGTAAAGAGTTTCTATCAAGTTTATAAGTAAACCTTGACACCATAAATACTTTCTATGACAGGTGTAAATATTTCATCTGAGTTCATTATATATATAAATTTTCCAATATCGTAGTTTACCTGGTTTACAGACTTATCTTATGAGTGTTAACTGGCGACTGCCAGAGATGTGATTACTCAAATGAAGGTTGCTCAAGGCCAGATCTTTTATACTCACCGCAAGTTGTCATTGTTCAGTTGTATCCTATTAGGGCTTACATACTCAACATACATGATGTAAGTAATAGCCAAAAATCATGAAAAACTGTTTAATGAAGGAGTCCAAGGGACAAATTGCAAAGTTCAATTACACAACCCAATATCCTGGCTACCAGCGGCCAGATCGCTTGTTGTTTACATAAATCTGGATGCTTTTGTAAAAGGACATCGTCATAAATAACATGTCTACTTGAGCTCTTCTATAAATGTCGATAGGCTTCGCCTAGAGTCTCAATAATACATAACTTAGTAGAGTAATTATTCTATTATAAATCGAGATCATACTAATCGTGTAAATACTTGCCAAAATACTGGAAAACACAATCTCCTAGAATAATATCCTAGAATAATATATCCTGTAATAACATGAAGTTTTCAGTTTGTTACCTCGCTCAGAGGTTAATCACACACTTAAAAAACACGGGGCCCGCACTAAGGTTGAAACTCTCCCCTGGACACGTCTGCATCACTGAACTGTGTACTGCGTGACTGAACTCTGCTCTGACCGCCGTTGTCAAAAATAGCCATCGACGATTTCATTGGTTATGTTCGACTAGTGTTATTTTTGTTTCTAGCTAGTCTTGCTCAAGATCTTTTACTATTCTTATAACTACTGTTAACGTGATAGCTTGCGTTAACGTAGGCCATCCGGTGACACATGCACACCTTTCTTTGCGCACTTTTCTATTTTCGAGAGAGTACATTAACTATCGGAAGCTAAGGAGTGCAACTGTGGTTGAAAGTTAGACAATAATTGTATTGTTTCCCTTATATGTACTCTCCCGAAAATAGAAAAGTGCGCAAATGACGGTTTGCATGAACAATTTGATTATGGAAAGTCAAGATTTTAAAAGATGCATGTACAATTACGAGACATGTCATAAAAGAAATGTTAGTTATTTAGTCAATGTACGGTCCATTAGATCATTATCAATATCACTGCTCCACATGTCATTTAGGAAGGTTAATCTGTGTTTTCATATTTAATACATCCATATCTTCTTCTTCTTTGTTCGTCCTGAAAAGGACGTTGGTTGCGTTGTGAACGTTTACAGCAAAGCTGCGATACTTGCGCCTTTCGGCCGACACATCCGACTTCAGCACAGCATTTTTGGGACCGTGTTAACCTTCCCTCTTCGATCCCTACTCACTCGGCCAGACTGCAGTGATGCAGCCTGTTTCCAGGACCACCACTTGGAGGTGGAGTAGGGTCTTGGTCAGCTCTGGTTCGCTGACCCTGACGCAAGCAGTCTAGCTATGGGTCGCTAACTGCATTCCTCACTGTTGATTCGTCTTAGGTCCCATACATCCATATAATTTTCACTACAAATATCTAATGACGGTCGCCTGCAATGAAATGACCACAGTAGTGATAGTACCGTCTGTAATACATGTAACAGAAACAACACTATAATTAAAAACCTGTCAATTTTGAAGGATTATTGTTAGTAAATAGTAAATAACGAAGAGAGATGACGCAGGATGAACACGGAGAGCGTCATGTAATATACTGATGGAAAACTTAAGGGATTAAAGATCGTGAGAAGGAAACTAATGAAGGAGTCCTAGAAAAGCCAAATTGAGAACAAGAAATAATGAATGAGAGCAAAGTCAGGCAGATAAAATATTTTGGTCATATAAAAATAAATAACTTCTTGCTGAAAACCATGGTGGAATGAAGAGTTGAAGGCAAAACGGGCAAGAAGAAGACTTACTTACTTAGTCGTTCCTCATCTACCGTCAGGTGTAGAGGTTTGGAAGAGAGAGCGCTATACTATCATGTCTTCCTCTTGGCCTGGTTTCATTCTAGTCCTCGGTTCTTCGGAGATTGTCTAATGTTATTCTCCCAGTGGACTTTGGGTCGTCCTGGAGGTCTGGATCCCTGGCTCGTAGCCTCCCATACCTGCCGTGGCAGTCAATCTTCTCCCATTCTGCAGACATGACCAAAACATCTTAGTTGGGACTGTTCTACCTGGGTCTACAGGGGTTAGGCTTTTAGGCCATGTCGTATCGTCTGGTTGCGGATCATGTCTCTTCTTGTTACTTCAACCACCTTCCTCAGATACCTCATTTCTAAGGTTGCAAGAAGAAGTCAGTGTTAAAAACCCATTTCAGCTGACCTTCGATGATAAGATATCCGTTGATCTGATCAGAGTAGAAACATGTCAAAAATTTGATGAATGGATGAATTATACCAACTTTACTCTATGTGTTAGATCAAGTCCAACGTTTTCTCTTTTGTTTATATCTAGTCCAACTTTTTCTATATTTGTTATATCCAGTCCAACTTTTTCTCTATTTTTTTTTTTTAATATCTAGTCCAAATTTTTCTCTGTTTGTTATATGCAGTCAACTTTTCTCTGCTTTTAAATCCAGTAGAGCGACATGGGCCGAATCAGTTTTCGTACTTATTTAAGGTATGCAGGGTTGGCGCGCATCATACACTGTTTTTTCAGGACTTCAATAGCAATTAATTTCCTAATTGTCCATATCATTGTTAATGCACAGTATGCTAACTGTCACGAGAGGTTCAGATGTTATTGAAAATAATAAGATATCCTGGACATACAGGTGTATCAGATGATACTATGATAGTGCCAGATAAGAGTCTGGTCTTATCAGTAATACCCCCTTCTCTGAAAAAAGTAAGGGTGTATAGACAACAAAGGTAGGGTCAAGCTGTGTAAGTTCCCAGAGAAGATGGCGATGTAGTACTCTGAATCCCTATCTGCTACCTCTCCTGATCCACCTCTGTGATTATGGTAGTTAATATTGTTTCTGACTCTGCTAGGGGAAATTAATTAATTAAAATTTACCAACATTGAATACAAACTTAACTTAAAGAATTTAAGTAAGACTGCTGGTAAATATTTACAATTTATTTATACATTTACTCTTTTCTGTTTGAAAAGTTTTAAAATCAAATATTTTACAAAAGTAAATAAATAAGAACAGTTCAACAAACGTCTTTCGCTTGTGTTAAGATGTCTATCATTTTGTAGACATTCTAGCTTGCTTGATCTTTCACTGATGAATTATTAGTGTTATTATTACAATCTAATTGAAGCTCTATACTGTTCTGTTCATCTCGAACTGGATGCTTTTATTTTGGTGATCAGGAATAAGTTACACAGTTGCCTTGTGAGCAACGTAACTGAGACACTGCAGATGGCTCCCTCTGATGCTGGAGAGAATCTTCAGATGAAAACCTTCCAACTGTTACACACGATATGGCTGGCCCTCTACCATAGACTGGCACTGCATTCGTTGTACCTTCAGGAAGAGAAGCCTCTTCTTATTTGTTGTAGGCTTTAGGTTAAAGGATTAAACCTGAAACGAAGTCACACGCAATTCCTGTATTTGTGATAAGGTTGATAACGTTGGATTTTTATTCCCGTTAATGATATCCACCAAAAGATAGATATAAGTGGATGGAAGCAGACATCATCATCATCATCAGTTGATAAGATCTCTATGGTGTTGTTTGCTCCACTGTAGTGTATGGAATGTCAACTTGACCTACGCAGTGGTGTGTAGACATGGATTGAGTGTATAATGTGCGAATGATGATAAAGGTTCGTGGTGTTGACAAAAAATGTTCTTTTCTCACACTCATGTATGGCTGGAAGTCATCGACACCAACGACTGTGTACCTTTTCTAAAGTTTAATTGGACGTACACACTCGACAGCACAGATAGTGACAAATCACAGGTTGCCATAATACATCATAGTACAGTGGATAAATGGTCTTGCAATGTTACATGGGCACTCATGTAGAATAAGTGTATAATGGACTGTCAGTAGCCAAGCACTCAGTATCGCCCATACATATATCATCTGACTTCACTGACTGAGCACGTCAGCTTATAAACAACATTTCAGATGGCTTCTAAACCTAATCTCGTCTAGCGACGATTCTTCAACATAATGTTCAGCACATATTTTTCCATATAATAATATTGAACCGCTAATAACGGGTTCTCATGTGTAGCAGTGATCTCTGGACTAAACAAGCGATAATACGGGCATCCCTTTTCTCTTCTTGAAAGTCACTACATGTTTTGGTTCCAAGATGGCTTCACTCGTGAGCTGTCACTCACGTTTGGATACAGATAATGAATCTGTCCTAAAGTTAGTCATTCATAAAACATTTCATTGCTCTGTAGATTTGATCATGAACAATTGACTGCAATCTACAGGATATAGTGCTGCTAGGAATCGAAGTCGTTTTCATCGAGTCAAATATATTCTCTTAGACATTCAAATCGTAACTATCGAAAATGGTGGCTTCGATCGAGAGTTCATAAGAGTATCTTTGATTACCTTGGTAGAGGAAATATGAAACTGCCATTCCTTGGCAATACGACTAAACACTGGGGTAAAGCATACACGATAGGTTTAGACGACTATCACCTTCCCCACAAATACTGAGATCACTTTTTCCCCGGCGACAGGCCGACATGGAAAACACACAGTCCCTATCAGGACGAAGCCAAATCACACCACACTCTAGCGACACATCCGCCGAATAGCCTTCGACCTCTCTAGAGACAACAGAACATATAGTTCGACTTAGATATGTAAAGATATACAGATATAAGACAGACTCGTCCTACTCAGACAAACAATACACATAAATTCAGGCCATAGATATTCTGAAGCAAGAACAATCTATTATTACCCAAACAACGAATAAATCGCAGTAAAATGGATTTATCCGCGGAGTTTGATCAAAAGAGCCGACACAACTTTCAAGGGAAGTAACTCAATAATGACTTTCCCTTAAGCACTAAAAAATTACCTATGTATAATATTGTAAGATATCAAAGACTGCACGTAACAGTCTTACCACACCTCCCGGGAAAAAAAAAATGGAACTTTTTTTTTTTTTTTGAAATACATCTAGGAGCAACGTACAATAGGCTCACAACGCATGAATAATGCGCAGATGAAAATATCAGGAATACCTATAACGCCTAATATGAGGCTAAGTCGACTTATGGAGCGACTGGTGAGAATGTGTCTCATAAACTGAGAGAAATTATTTCTCTACAAGTATATTTTTCCAGGAAGGTGTCATCAAAGTATAATACAATTCTGGCAATTACACAATGCCTAAAAAATTCATATCATCATTTCGCATTAGATATCTTAAATTTATGATTTATGAAGAAAAAAATCATCAAAGCACAGCGGTGAATAAACATCAATGAACCGCTATGTAGTGATACAATCATTATATTATTAAATTACAAATGTGTATCTATCATGATATAGAAAAGGAACTACTATAGAACTAGACATATCAAGAAGTCTAAGCCCTAATAGTTATGTGGAATCATGTGGGCATCTTGACAGAATGTCTGCCATCACATTATCTGATCCACGAATAGCTCGCACAGAGAAATGAAAAGGTTGAAGAGCAATTGCATATCGAGTAGACCTCAAGCTCTTCAAATTCTTACTCTGTATAGCAGTAAGAGCTTTTTGGTCGGTTTCTACTATGAAATGTGCGCCTAGAAGGAATCTCTGTAGTTTGAGGATCGACCAAACCATAGCTAATAGCTCACGGTCTAAAACCGAATAATTCCTTTCTGCCGCATTAAGTTTTCTGGAAATATACATTACAGGATGCAGAGTTCCAGAGTACTCTTGCATTAGTGCCGCTCCAATCCCAGTGGATGAAGCGTCACTACGAAGAACGAATGTCTTATCTTTAGTGGGTAGCACTAAAATAGGTGGTGTTGAAAACAGTGTTTTAATCTTATCCAGAGAGCATTGGCATTCCTGAGACCAGTGGACCACATTAGGCGAACCTTTCTTTAGAAGTGTTGAGAGAGGTGCCATGATAGAGGATAGATTCTGAATGAATCTGCCATAAAATTGAATAAGACCTAACAGACTTCTCACCTGTTTTTTAGTCTTAGGGATTGAGATGTTAAGTATCTTACTAGTATTATGGTCCTCTGTCTTTAGGAAACCATGACCAACTCGGTGGCCTAGGAAAGAAATTTCGCTAAAACCAATATAGGCTTTAGAGGGTTTCGCTGTCAGGTTGTGCTCACGCAAAGTAGACAGCAATTCATCTAACCCCGAATAGTGATCTTCCCAAGTATCGCTGAAAAGACAGATGTCGTCTAGATATGCAATGACATCTGACCGATAAGATAGGATTCGGCGCATCATGCGTACGAATGTAGC
Organism: Oreohelix idahoensis; assembly: GCA_024509875.1. Lineage (NCBI taxonomy): Eukaryota > Metazoa > Mollusca > Gastropoda > Stylommatophora > Oreohelicidae > Oreohelix > Oreohelix idahoensis. Next base: position 221,806 of record JAMPIV010011905.1, read on the forward strand.
TGGTGCGTTCATAAGACCGAAAGGCATAAAATTCCATTGGAACAAACCTCTAGGTGTTGAAAAAGCCGTGAGAGGTTTGGCGCGTTCAGATAAAGGAACTTGCCAATATCCTTTAGACAAATCAAGTTTAGTGAAAAAATGAGATTTGGAGAGTCGAGTAAGTAGCTCTTCCAGTAAAGGCATAGGTTCGGCATCGAACTTAGTTACTTGATTCAATTTTCGATAGTCAACGCAAAGACGTATGTTATTGTCTTTTTTACGCACAATAACCATCGGCGAAGAATATGCAGAGGTGGATGGTTCGATTATTTTCAAATCTATCATCTCATCCAACTCTTTCTCGACCTGTGCTTGAAAATGTATAGGTATAGGATAAGGTCTAATCCTAATAGGAGTATGGTCAGTTAGAACAATGTCATGTTGAATGACATTCGTTTGTCCAGAGATGTCAGTGAGTACATCCTGAAATGTTTGCAACATAGTTGAAACTTGTCGCTGTTCTCCTAGAGACAAATCAGGAGAGACAGTAACGTTCTTCCATGATTCACTGGAATGAAGTGGGATCATTGGAAGAGGAAGATTTACATCTGAAAAACTTGTTTCCTCATCCTGTATCACGGACAGTGATGAGTAATGACCATGTGGTACTGGAGAATTGTCCGTTGCTTGGAAAATGGGTTGCAAATAATCCGGACGTTCATGGAATTCAGTAAGCATATTGATGTGGAAGGTTTTATGCTTCCCATCAATATCGACAATATAGTCGACATCGGAAATTTTCGATATTATATCGTACGGACCTTTCCAAGAAATAAGTAATCTGTTTTCCCTACAAGGTAGTAATACAAATGCTTTGTCACCAGGACAAAGTTGTCGTAAGCATCTCTTCTTATTGGCAAATTGCCTTGCCTTCTGTTTCGCAAATTCAGAAGAAGAAGTTGCTAATTTGCATGCTTCGATAATCTTTTGTCTCAACGCGATGACATATTCGTAGGATGACTTTGTGTCATCGTCAATATTGTCAGATGTTATGAGATCGTGAAGCAACGACATAGGGCCACGCGGACGCGCGCCAAAGACGAGTTCAAAGGGAGAAAATCCCGTATGTTCATTGGGTACCTCTCTGTAAGCGAAGAGGGCCGCAGGTAAAACTCTGTCCCAGTCCTGAGGATGATCCTCAGTTATCTTCCCCAGTAAGTTTTTAAGTGTTCTATTAAGGCGTTCGACCATACCATTAGACATTGGATGGTAGATACTACTTAAAGATCTATCTATCTGCAGAGTAGACATTACTTGAGACATGGTATCTGATATTAGTTGGGTGCCATGGTCTGACAATATCTCTCCGGGAACCCCAGACGAGAAAATATAAGCCAAAGAGCATCTGCAATATCAGCAGTAGTAATGCTCTTCAGAGGAATAGCCTCTGGCCAACGTGTGCACATATCAACACACGTCAAGATAAACTGATGTCCTCTGGCAGACTTGATCTTAAATGGACCAATTATGTCTATGGCCATTTTTTGGAACGGCCGAATAGGAATGTCCGCCGCCTGAATGGGTGCAGCATGCCGTGGACCTTTGGATTTAACTTCCTGACATACTTTACAAGATCGACAATAAATCCGTATGTCCTTGTTTACCAATGGCCAAAAGAAAGCCGCAAGGACTCTTGACTTAGTACGGGAAAAACCCATGTGTCCAGCACACTGAGAGTCGTGAGCGTGCTGCAAAATTTTAACTCTCAAATTCTTGGGAACCAGGATTTGAGAATGACTTGACGTAATGGAGTCTTGAACCATACGTACAAGTACGCCATTCTTCTTTGTAATCCACGATTTACGACTTGTGTCTTTATTCGGATCACCTTTAGTTGCAAGAATGAAGAATTTCTTCAGAGTGGGATCATCTTCTTGATGTTTTATAAACGAGTCACGAGAAATTACCAAGGGATTATCTTGGTTATGCACTTCATTATTTTCAATAGATGAAGTTTGAGGCATATTAAGAGCCTGAGCTCTAGTGACTACAGCGTTAGCAATCTGCATGTTTTGCCTTTCCCACGTGGAAATTTGTTGCGGAGTGCATTCTTTGACTCCATGAATGCGACCGATGATGAGGTCAGCGATCGGATTCGGAAGAAGACATGCGTGTACATCTCCTGTAAAGAAAGGAGTAGCAATCCTAATGATAGCAGTAGAGTATTTCTCTAATGTGCCGCCAAATGTTACACATTTGACTACTTGTCCAGTGGCACGGGAAGGATCTACGAGTGACTGCCTAACACCAATTGTGGTGCATCCAGAATCAAATAGCACAGAGACTGGATTGTTATTCACTAAACCCTTATGTAAGACAAGAGAACCTCTTCCATCATGCGCGACTGATGCTGGAAGAGCAGGAAGAGGATGGCCACAGCTTAAAGTAGACACTGTGGTTGGCTCAAATAGCGTTTTGCATTGGGGGCACTGAGATGCTCTCCCAAAATCAAAAGCGGCACATGCCATATTACTAGCATCATTATTATCTTTACTCTGTTTATAGGCTTCATTGGACTCTTGTTGTGCAGAGTTTGCCTGAAAATGTGGTTTATGTCTTTTGTATTGAGATCTACCTCGGTTATTATCACCTCTGTAGTTATTGTTACCTCTATTGTAACCCCTATTTGGGGTTGAGTCATAGTTCCCTTGGTTACCATTATCATATTCATTATAATGAGTATCTCTGTAATTATGATCTTGTTGACTCCAAGACGGATAACCCTGATAGTTTCTATAATTACTTCCTCTACGGAAATTCCTATAATTATGACCACCCCTGTGTCGAGAGCTATCAGCTCGTCTCCAGTTCTTTGAAGAAGAACCCTGAAATGATTGGTTACCTTGGTTTTGATAACTATTATGGTTACCTTTTTTATCAAATCTGTTTTGAGGTCCCTGAAATCTGTGTGAATAATTGGGATTGTATGGTGTTGCTGAAGCAACTGGCATACTCTCCTTAATCTTAGTGTTGCCAAAAGTCACGTCGGGGTGTGCAGTGACATATTGGGAACAATATTCTTCCATTTCTTTTAGAGATTTGGGTTTACGCTCATGTATAAATTCAAGGAAAGGTTTGTTCACACATGACATAATCTTATCTCTGAGCAACAAATCCATAAGTCCTTCATACGTTTTTTTCTGTTTTGGAAAGCTCAATCCAACGATCAACTGTGAGACGTGCCTTTGCAGTGAATTCTGAGAATTCTACACCCGTCTCAGGCACCATCGTTTTAAATAAAAGGCGATAGCCTTCCTCACTTAGCTGATATTTTTTTATCAAAGCCGCCCTAATGACATCATAATTATCCTTATCTGCTTCTCCTACAAGGCATAATCTAGTCAAAGATTCACCTTTCAAGTTTTCTGATAATTGATTAGCGTATTGTGATTTATCCACATTATGTGTACGACAAGAACGTTCAAATCTATCCAGCCAGAATGTAATATCGTCACTGGACTGATTGAACGGTGGAACCTTAACCTTGTAAGTAGAAGGTTTACCATTACCACTAGATGCCTGATTAACATTACTCATACTTGTCAATCTCAATTTCTCTAACTCAAATTCATGTTCTCTTATTGCTTTTTTCTCTTCAGCATCTAATCTTTTTTGTTCAGCCTCCCTGTCTAATCTTTTTTGTTCAGCTTCCCTGTCTAATCTTTTTTGTTCAGCTTCACTGTCTAATCTTTTTTGTTCCGCAGCAGCTTCTCTTTCTAATTTTTTTTGTTCAGCTGCAGCTTCTCTTTCTAATTTTTTTTGTTCAGCTTCAAATCTCCTTTCCTCCACCTGCATCTGCAATTTCTTTTGTTCAGCAGCAGCCTCAGCTTCTCTTTCTAATCTTTTCTCTTCCGCCATAGCTTTTCTTTCTTCTGCAGCTAATCTTTTCTCTTCTGCAGCTAATGCTTTGTCATATTGAGCAACTGCCCATTGTTCTAATTGTTGACCAGTCTTATCAAGGGCTTTCCCTTGTGTAATGAAGTATTCTAATGTAGCCATGATGTCTAACAATAATACTAATCACCTGAATCAATAATAATACCACAAGTTCTCAATGACTTGATTAATCAGTATACTATCCCAATATCTGTGGGTCACAAGCCTTTAATAAGGTCTTGTATAATAGTAATAATAATCAGGTACTGGTTTATACCATAATCCAAGTGCAGTGCACAGGCAATTGTGTCTTATGAAATATACCTATATAAAACATATGTCAACCAACAGAATACATAAAGTACAAATAGGACTGACAATACAAGAACGTTTGCAGAAATCAAAATAAATCAAATAGGGAAATCAATGAAAATAATCACTGAATCTGCAAAGAATAACAACACAAATGACGTCACAATATATGAATATAAATTGAGAATAGAACTGAAAGATAGAAAAGGTTAGACCAACAAATTACAAACAAATCAAAACAAAACTAAAGAACAAAGAAATATTACAAAAATAACAATAATTACAGACTTCACAGCTAACACAAAAGCAACAGTTGTCGCAGCAAATTTTCAATCAAGAAAATTGCACCTATAGAAAACGCCCACAACGGACCCTCTATGACGTGGGATATTCTGTTGTGAGGACGCCGCCCAACCTTAAACACAACCCGCTGACATAGAAACTAACATACTATACAAACAAATAACATGTAAACATAAATATATATATAAATTATGTGTATGATAGTATGTGTTGCAAAATAGGCTCAGTCTTACAGTAATGGCAAAGTTATTTTTATGAAAATAAACAAACTGCCACTTTATTCAATTAAACATTCTGGCCTTAAATATTAAAGTTCATATATGGAAAACAAGAAGATCCATCGATGAAAATAGGACTTCTTAGTTCACTCATACTGTCTTCCTGTTAACATTGACAAGAATTGATCCAACTGTTCTGTGAAACTCTATAATGTCTAATGTAAAAAATGTCAACAACGCTGACCTACATACTGCATTCACCTGACAGGTCACGTGACGAAGTGTTGACAAAGAGCAAACCAATACTGCAAGTGTGTCGTATCAGCCACAGGAAACGGTCTGGTATCGGTAATCTGTTGACTTCTGAACTTCTGCGAGGTCAAACCCAGAAAGCTGGTCCACCAGTTGATAAGGTTGATAACGTTGGATTTTTATTCCCGTTAATGATATCCACCAAAAGATAGATATAAGTGGATGGAAGCAGACATCATCATCATCATCAGTTGATAAGATCTCTATGGTGTTGTTTGCTCCACTGTAGTGTATGGAATGTCAACTTGACCTACGCAGTGGTGTGTAGACATGGATTGAGTGTATAATGTGCGAATGATGATAAAGGTTCGTGGTGTTGACAAAAAATGTTCTTTTCTCACACTCATGTATGGCTGGAAGTCATCGACACCAACGACTGTGTACCTTTTCTAAAGTTTAATTGGACGTACACACTCGACAGCACAGATAGTGACAAATCACAGGTTGCCATAATACATCATAGTACAGTGGATAAATGGTCTTGCAATGTTACATGGGCACTCATGTAGAATAAGTGTATAATGGACTGTCAGTAGCCAAGCACTCAGTATCGCCCATACATATATCATCTGACTTCACTGACTGAGCACGTCAGCTTATAAACAACATTTCAGATGGCTTCTAAACCTAATCTCGTCTAGCGACGATTCTTCAACATAATGTTCAGCACATATTTTTCCATATAATAATATTGAACCGCTAATAACGGGTTCTCATGTGTAGCAGTGATCTCTGGACTAAACAAGCGATAATACGGGCATCCCTTTTCTCTTCTTGAAAGTCACTACATGTTTTGGTTCCAAGATGGCTTCACTCGTGAGCTGTCACTCACGTTTGGATACAGATAATGAATCTGTCCTAAAGTTAGTCATTCATAAAACATTTCATTGCTCTGTAGATTTGATCATGAACAATTGACTGCAATCTACAGGATATAGTGCTGCTAGGAATCGAAGTCGTTTTCATCGAGTCAAATATATTCTCTTAGACATTCAAATCGTAACTATCGAAAATGGTGGCTTCGATCGAGAGTTCATAAGAGTATCTTTGATTACCTTGGTAGAGGAAATATGAAACTGCCATTCCTTGGCAATACGACTAAACACTGGGGTAAAGCATACACGATAGGTTTAGACGACTATCACCTTCCCCACAAATACTGAGATCACTTTTTCCCCGGCGACAGGCCGACATGGAAAACACACAGTCCCTATCAGGACGAAGCCAAATCACACCACACTCTAGCGACACATCCGCCGAATAGCCTTCGACCTCTCTAGAGACAACAGAACATATAGTTCGACTTAGATATGTAAAGATATACAGATATAAGACAGACTCGTCCTACTCAGACAAACAATACACATAAATTCAGGCCATAGATATTCTGAAGCAAGAACAATCTATTATTACCCAAACAACGAATAAATCGCAGTAAAATGGATTTATCCGCGGAGTTTGATCGAAAGAGCCGACACAACTTTCAAGGGAAGTAACTCAATAATGACTTTCCCTTAAGCACTAAAAAATTACCTATGTATAATATTGTAAGATATCAAAGACTGCACGTAACAATTTGCCTATCCATATCCCTCTATGACACAGATGGGGACGACAGACAGTTTCAGACTAGCGTGCTAGCAGATGCACAATGTATATTATAGTAGCAACAATCATTTTAGTTCAATGTGATCATAATTTTCTTCTTCATTCTTAATTATCATTCGTTTCCCATGATTCGCCTCCCTACAATAATTTGGTCGTGAATAAAACCACTAAGTAATATGTCAAACTATACCGTAATTCAATCCCTTTCATCCTTCCTTATGTTCCTGGATGGTGTCTCATTCCATTCAAGAAATACTTCTATAAATACAGTTCCAAACTCACAGACACACTTGGCCATCATTCTCAATATTTTGAATATTTCCGAAGGCGGGCTTTGCCTCTAGAATTACACATGAGCCTGTACGTTTCACCAGTACACACTGTCCATTCCTAACACATCTATACACTTCTTATCGCACAGATGGATTAACCAATAGAATTGCACATATATATATATATATATATATATATATATATATATATATATATATATATATATAGATTCGCTCTTACCCTCAGGCACACAGACGAGCCCTTAATGGTTGATTAAGGTCTGCTAACAGGTACAGAAGGCAAACACTTGCATTAACATATGCTCTTCTTTTTTCCGCTCTCTGTATATTCAAATAATAGTTACTGATCCGATTTTGTTAAGCACGTCTATTTATAGTGTGACCTCGGCCGTACGAGATGGGAACCCAGAGGAATTTAATCACGATCAGAAAATTTGGGTACATTTTTGCCTATCGTTCAATTCAGGAAAACTACTTTTTAAATTATCTCCGTTATTCCTGATGCGATTTTATTCATCCAAAGCTTAAATTATACCCAGAATTAGGCTTTATATATCTATGCAATAATCTTTTGATTTCCTAATTGTATTTTATGTTATGCATACTTTAAACAGCTAAATTGAGGACAACCTGAAGCTTCGAATGCATTCAACCCAAGATTTCTCCCGTCCTATATTAGTATTAGTAAAAGTATTATTACTTACGGGTGGAGTAACATCCCTAATATTGTTTTGGTAACCTCTTTCAAGTTGTACTTCTTCCATAATGTTGTAGTAAAATTCCGAAGTTAATCAGGTTACACAGATTGGGCCTTGCCATCTTTATTTTCCCAGCGGTAGTAAACACAAGACCTAGAAAGCGTTTTCATTGGTTAGTGTATCATATCGTTCTACAATGCATGGCGCGCGGTATGGTCAGAGTTATTTAGAATTCGTGATGTGAGACAGACGTCATTTCACGACACTAACCAATTTTTGGATTTCTCCGTTATTCTGCTTCTTGTGATAACATTAGCAGTCTCTTTCAGGCAGCTTATTTCGCATGTAACTCTCCTGCTTTAAATAGTGACCATGTCTGACATGTATAGTAAACGGGTAGTGTGAATATGCTACTTAGCACCTGCCGTATAGTTTCCACATGGGTGTAGTTCGGTCAGTTGGTAAACTATTGTTAACCTTTAGACACCCTGCTGCTATTTATAAACCCGTTCTCCCATACTCTGTGGAAGAATAACTTGAGCAACGCTTTTACACATACCTCTTTTTGATATATCCCTTTGCAATGTCTTCACACTTGTTTTTTAACTCATCTAGAAATTTATTTCAGCGATTTACTTCTTACGTTTTTTTCCATGCGTTTTGATTACTTTACACGCCGTTTTCTGCATTACTTTGGGGCTTCCTGACCCTGGCGACAACCCCGTAGCCATAACGTAAGTTTTATTATGTTTTTGTTCGTTCTTCTTAGCAATACTTTCTGTATTATCTATTTTAGTTCATCTCCTAGAGTGAGAGGTTAGCTGTGAATACTGAATAAACAGACAGGATTCTAAGATTTTATATTATCCTGTAGATTACATTTTTGGTAAATAATCTCGAAATTATTGGGGCATATTATATATATACGAATGTGTTTGTTTATATGACTTAGAAACAAAACATATTTGTACTTAATTATGGAAATGACTTGTACTGCAAACGAATATAGAATTTCCTTGAAAGTAAACTTTATTCAACAAAACCAATAACCAAGAAATTAGAAAGGTCAAAACGTGAGTGTTTTCTCTGAATAGAAGGACTGTACGTGTACGACAGGATCACGCATTGGAACTGGAAAAAAAAGTGATACAAATGCCAGTGTGGAACAGAAAATATGCTGAACATGATAAGATACATCAAGCTTCTAAGAGATGGAAAAGCGTCTGGACCTGATGGCATTCCAGCAGAGGCCACCAAAGCAGATATCGACACGGCTACAGAGATGTTATATAAATTACTTGGTAAAGTCTGGGAAAAGGAAGAGATACCAGCAGAATGGAATTAAGGATATCTGGTTAACTTGCCTAAGAAGGGAAATTTACAAGAGTGCACAAATTATAGAGGAATAATGTTACTATCAGTGCCAGGAAAAGTATTAAACAGGATTATCCTTGAGAGATTAAAAGAGTCCATAGACAAGAAACTGAGAGATGAACAAGCAGGTTTTCGACAAAACAGATCATGTACAGACCAGATAGCCATTTTGAGAATAATAGTTGAACAAAGTCTGAAATGGAATTCACCACTATACATCGGATTTGTGGACTACGAAAAGGCATTTAACAGTGTAGACAGAGAATCACTTTTAAAATTGATGAGGCATTTTGGAGTTCCCCTGAAGATCATTAATTTAATAAAGAAAACATATGAAGACATGACATGCAGAGTTCTTCATGAAGGACAGCTTACAGAACCGTTTGGGATAAGAACAGGAGTGCTACAGGGATGCCTCTTGTCTCCATTTCTTTTCTTACCAGCAATACACTGGGTTATGAGAACATCGACAACACACAACAGAAATGGAATCCATTGGACTCTGACTAAGCAGTTGGATGATCTGGATTTTGCTGACGACTTGGCTCTTCTGTCCCATAACCGTAATCAGATGCAGGACAATTTGAAAACACTCGATGAGAGGTCACAGCAATTGGGTCTGAAAATACACAGGGAAAAGACAAAAATAATGAGAATAAATGCAGGTAATGATAACAGGTTGAACTTGAAGAAACACCAATACAAGATGTAGAATCGTACACATATCTTGGCAGCAATATAGACAAAGTTGGAGGGACAGACAGTGATATCAAACTAAGAATACAAAAAGCGAGGAGCTTTCATTGCACTGGGAAATATATGGAGATCAAGAGAAATCGGATCCAACACGAAAATAAGAATCTTCAGCTCAAATGGGAAGTCAGTCCTATTGTATGGCTCTGAGACATGGAGAACAACAAAGACAACAACCAAAAAGCTACATACTTTCATAAATGGGTTCTTGCTTAGAATAGAGGGATTAAAATGGTATGACAAGGTTACCAACGTGGAACTGAGGACAAGAACTAGACAAGTGCCAGTGGAACAATAGATGAGAAGAAGACGATGGCGATGGATAGGACACACACTGAGAAAACCTGTTGATAGCATTACAAGTCAGTCCTTGTTCTGGAACCCCCAGGGCAAGAGAGGCAGAGGTAGACCAAGAAGCACACGGAGAAGAGAGCTGGAAATAGGTGGAAATGATGAGGAGAACGTGGAAAGAACTTGAGATGATGGCACGTGATAGGGGGACTTGGCATGTGTTTGTTGAAGGCCTATGCTCCTTTTGGAGTGGAGGGTTATGAATGATATGATAAGATACATATTGAAACAGTAATTTCCTAGCTTCCTAAACTTAATCTCGAGAAGATGAAAAAATCAGGTAAAATAATCTTATGCAGTAACTCTCATTAATATGTACTACAACTGTCCCGCAGACATTAATGAGATAGCTGAAAGATGTTGTGTGGTTACTGTTACGGTATATGATATTAACGCCGTCTGCTAAAGGTTACCAGACGTGCAATTGTAAAAGGTTAAGGCATTTAATATATTGCGATGGAACATTGTTCAGAGCTAACCAAACCACTACTTGCAACAGACCACTTGCAACAGTTACGCGATGTAACATCTACTAGCAGTCATGAGAGTTTAAGCACCTGCGACCTGCTGGATAGCTGAGCAAAATTTCTCACACGAATTTTTAAGTCCACGGATGAACTAGACAAGTAAACTTTGACCGACTAGCAAATATGTTAATTTATTTAAAACTTCCAAACACGTCAACGTATAAGCAAATATGTGCCTCATAAGAATTGCTTTGAATCTATGTAGCTTATCTATAGTGCTTATTCTAGGTCGTTCCATCCAGAACCGGCTTCGGCGACTTTTCAAAGCGATGCGAGGTCTCCTGAATGCGGTAGCCCTCTGTGCAGTATTGTATGTACTCTTACAAGGGTAAATTTCATGCTATAGTGCGTTTCAAAAAGATCGGTCGACGTTTGACTTCAAATATCTCCATATTCCTTGCACTGATAAACATGATTTTTTTGCATGTGGTCTTATATTTTCAATGTCCCAAAGTTTTTATAAAATTCAATGTTGCAGGTAGTGTTCTTTTCTTGCAATGGCTAATTCCTTTGATCTTTTTTAACGAAGTAATTATTTTGTCCTGGAAGAAAATAATTTACCGTAAATGAAGGAAGTTGCATATTTTCGGCGTCTATACAATTCGAATGTTAGAGGGGTTTTTTGTTAACTGATTACTACGTGAGGTCCTTTTTTATTTCTTCGAAATATTTGAGAGAATAATAACGCCTATTCGTTGTAAATGTTACTTTTTATACTAAAACGTGAATGGATGCATGAAGAGGTGAAAGTACTGTGTATGTTAAAAATAGTAGTGAAATCGCGAAGATAAAAAGGAAATGAATTGGTTTACATATACACATAGATGGAGGAGAAAACATATAAAACATATAAGGTATTTACACACTTATTCTGAGTCAGACGAGTCTAACATATTGATTCTCGAATGAACGAACGACAGTCCATTTTTTTCCAATAGTCATTTTCCTCTTTTAAGACATGGTCTTCACATTTACACCAATAATCTTTGTCTATCTGCGAGAGGGCGGCATATGTTAGTTCTTTCATATTGCATAGTTCGAAAGTTTTATTTTCATCTGCCACCTGTCCTTTAACTTTTGCCCAAACGAGTTCAATTGGGTTTAAATGTGAATGATAAGGTGGCAGTCTCAAACACATATGACCATGCTGTTGAATCAACTTGTCTGTATGGAATATCTTGGTAGTTGAAAAAAGGGCTAACTATACAATGGTGATAAATTATATCCCAGGGTCTAATTGATAAAGTTCTGTTGATGTATATTTGGTAAAGTATCTCTCTGTTGAAGTGATTAGACTGTTGTAGGACATGCGCCCACACAGAGCAGATGATAAATAGGTTAGCTCTGTATTGTCCCTGTGTATACAGTCTGTAGTGAGTGGTATGAAGGGTACAGTCACTCACCCTGTACTGTCAAGCATAGATCAACGAATCAGACTAGTGTTCATTTCCAATTGACAGCACATCATTTATTTACACAGCAACATCAATCCGATACGATACACTACACAGGTACAACAGGATACACAAAAATCAATAATAATCAATTGCGCAGAACGTTACAGCTGTTCAGTATGATGTAAACCCTGTTTACATCTCAGTTCTAATGTTACATCAGTAAATTCACCAGAACGACTGCTGACACTGCAGTTACAAAACGCCACCCAGGCTTAGATCTATATATATTCGCAGTTCTAATGTTCCACCAGAACGACTGCTGACACTGCAGTTACAAAACGCCACCCAGGCTTAGATCTATATATATTCGCAGTTCTAATGTTCCACCAGAACGACTGCTGACACTGCAGTTACAAAACGCCACCCAGGCTTAGATCTATAGATACTCAAAAGACTGTCCTCTCTGTAGTCTATAAGTAATCTGGCCTCACAACTCCTGGCCTTATAATCTCTTCAATAACTCTGATATCTGTTCATGGATCCTGAAATCTATATATACTCAAAAGACTGTCCGCTCTGTAGTCTATAAGTAATCTGGCCTACACAACTCCTGGCCTTATAATCTCTTCAATAACTCTCCCCTCCATAAGGAACAATGGCCTTTACTATCTCCTAGCGCCGTTCCTGCACAATAGAAATCTATCAGGGAGGTAAATATGATCCAAAACATCGGCCTGTATACACCAAGGCCTCAGAACATGTCCTTAACATAAAGTACACCTTATTCTTCCCTTATCACATCTTATCTGCAGATTTATCACATCTTATCTGCAGATAAACACACCTAAATAGGCAAGTACTAGTACACCTCGAAAAATGGCCAAATATCGTTCCCTTACACTACCCTTGGGAACACACACAAGATACAGGGCTGACTCCAGTCAACCGCCCAACTTAGACTGCCACGGGATGACACATCTCCCGCACAAACAGACACCGGACTCGGCTGTTCACGGACTCCCCGTGAGCTATTCACAGCCGGCCGAAACCAGTACAGAAATAACTACATGACCAGCGCTCACACGCTTTCTGTACACTCTGTTTTCTAACATATAAATGTTTAAACAACTCACAATTAAACCAGCTAACAAGTGCGAAACCCTGAATTCACACTGTATAATCAGTATAGTACGTATCATTCCCCTTTGACCTTAACAGTTACCACCCGGTCCGGAGAAAAAAATGATTTATCATTTTTTTGAAAAAACTACATCACCGACAAATGAGGGGTCGGCTAAGCTCTAATATATGCTTACAACAATAGCCTTATGATAAGGTCAAAATAATACATCGCCAAATAATAAAGCAAGTGTACAATAAACAAATTACCCATAATAATCTGCTAAATACACCGAAATAATCATTTACAAACAAAAGTTAGGTATTATTACTGTAGACCAAACATGACACAATAAATAGAAAGTAAAGTCAAGATCAAACAAAAGAAGCATGATCAGCACAGAAAATCAACAAAGAAATCGAAATAGGAAGAAAAGATCCATAATACCTAATAGTAATAATTGAGCTAATCAATTCCTGCATGAAATACATAGAACTGTCACTAATAATTACATATACTAATCCATATTACCATACGTAAGAATACAAAGTATGGAAGTATAAGAAGTGTAAGAAGTAAACGTATACAAATAGTATCAAGTAACATTCAGATGAAACATGGAAGCATAACCCAAGTATAGACCGCTTCCAAAGAAATGGAGTGAAACGAAGAATCATCCAAGGAAATACAAAATAATGAATGCATAGAAAAACGACAACAATACATCCCAACAACAATCCAAGTAACTAACGCATAATAAATAATTTAGTCAAATTACAAAACTTATTCATAACTAAAATGATTTATCACAGGTATCACACAAAAAAGTGCGATATATAAAAATATCACAATCTGAAAAAAAAAAAATATTATTATCAACATATATTATTACACCTTATTAAGCGCCTTGGCGCAGAAAAAAATATAACAATGTCAAAGAAAAATACATTTCCCTAAAAAATTACAATACAAAAAAGTTTCTTAAAGCTAAGTTAAATAAAAAATAGTATGTTAATTTTTTCTTGATTAAATCTATAACTAATATACCAAAATGAAATCATCTTTAACCAAATGAATGACATCTAACAAAAAAGAATTCCAATACTTAAGTAGACTCATAATAAACACATACTAGTTTAAACAGAATTCAGCATAAAAAAGCACATGGCAAAAAAAATACCAGAAATCAATGTTTCAAAATATGTTTACAAATACAAATACAAAAACATAAATAACACATACAAGTTTAGTTTCAAAATTACATTTCACAACACAATAGTTACTGCATTTAACCTCTGTATATGGTAATATATTAATTAGACATAGCACCAGAATAAAAGAAAAAAAAAAAATTAATGAATAACAAGACTCTCTGAAACAACTAACGCATATTCGTTGCTAATGAGTTTGTGCATAGGGCTGGCAATCTCATCAAATCCAAAATTTTCCTAAGAACCAACGCTGCAAAACATATCAATGTTTGATGAATCAACTATCATTGCTTCAACTTCACAACGTAGCACCTATGGTCATACATAATATGGTCTAAGTGGAATAGTCTTCCGACTAGCGTATGAAAATATCATAAATCCACAATCCCATTACAAAAACTAAAGATAAGTCACTACAAAGTGATATGTCATAATTTCATTGCAATCATAACACATGCAATGTTTATTAACAAAACAATCATGTAAATAATGACAGAGTCATAACAGTGCATACATATGAACATACACAATACCTAAGACATTATGTAATGTAAGTTACTATACAATACAGTAATTCATTAACCAAAAAATAAATTAAGTGTAAAAAACACTATAGCAATCTTAAACTAACTCCTAAACAAACATACAAAAAAAATAAATAGGTCACAAATCCGCGGTCCTCGATAGCATTCTGTAAAACCGCACGGGGCGATGTCATACAACACCGGGTCAACAGGCTGGCTGGGTTGCGCTTGACTAGACACCTGGTCACAGGTTGACCCACATTCCTCTCACAGTAAAAAAATAACTTCGGTGCGAAGATTCTTAACAAGCCGAATACTGTGGGAAAATATAAATGAAAATGTCTATTTCAATCAACTTGTGAGATTTATTGAAGTAAAACAGAAAATTAGTCTTACATTTACCCAAACGTGTGGCAGTGAAAACGTCTGGTTTCTATATGATGCCATCATTTCCTCGTCACACAGCAGATAACACAGAAGGATAAGACATCCTGACAGAAATGAAGGTCATCACAACAGTAGGCTGAAATAAAATCCTACTTACACACAACAAGATATTCTCTCGAACTCAAAATGCATAACAAGCAGTAGTATTTGAAACAATACCCTTACTGTTACCTTGTTTATAACCAAGTTTGTTCTTTTGTTGTGCAACATTACTATGATTAGTATTTCTACTTCTATAAAAATATCTAACCGATGGATTTTGTTGTGTTCTAGAATCATCATTATAAGGCTGATAACCTTTATTGTAGTTATTTCTTTCACCAAAACTGTTTTTATTCTCCTTTGTAACAATATTCTTACTAAATTGATCAGTACCAGTGATAACAAAATTCTTATGGTTATCAACATGTTGAGTTTTATTTTGGGTACAAGTCTTACTAATAGCTTTGTCCCTTATTATCTGTTTATCAGTATTTCCATAATCAGAATAATGGTTGGTCTTTTTAGATCTGCCTTGAAATTTATCTCCATTTTTTTTGCAATCTATAGAACTGACTGTTATAGCAGAATTATCTTTGCTGGCCTGACGCCACGAGTCAGTAATGTTACCAGAAGTAGTACGTGGGAAATTGTATTTGCCACGTAGTGATCTCCGTCCATCATGTTCGACTTTCGTCTCAGCTTGTGTAAAGGGCTGGCTTCTTGCTTGTTTTATTTGGTGATAAACATTCTGTCTACCTTTGTCAACATTGACAGTAGACAAACCCTTAATACCTAAAACCACATCTACCAAACCATAAACTCTATTTCTCAGATCACTAATCTCAGCATTTCTAAGTGAGATGTCTTCAGTTTGTTTCTTAATTAAGTTATTAGATGTTAAAACCTTACTCTTCTCCTCCATGAGTAATTTCTCAATATCAGTCATTTCCTCTTTCTTAAACGACAACTCCTTTACTCTCTTTTCTACATCCTTTTCTTTATTAGTCCTCAACTGCTCCAAGTCCACCTTAAGTTCCTCAGTGTCACTATCATGGCTATTTACTAGCTCATTAACCTTCTCCGGAACTATAACATTCTTCTCCTCAAGTTTATCAAAACAAACATCATGAAGCATCTCTATGTATAATTTTTCTCGCTCATTGGTCTCCACTTTCAACTTGTTGTACATCTGTTTATTTTCTTGGATTTCTTGAGTGAGATTTCTAACTACGCCCTGCTTATTCTTTATCTGAACTTCCAAGTCTTTTACTCTAATGCACGCAGAGTCTAATGCTGTTTTTACACTAGCAAGCTCCAAGTTTGATTTCTGTAACTCACTTGTGAGCCTAGACACTGTTTCTTGAAGTTTATTCTTTTCAGCACTATCCTGTAAAAACTTATCTCTTTCCTGTAGAGAACTCTGTTTGTTTACTCTTGTTTGTTTCTCATTCTTCAATTCCCTTTTTTGCACGTCAGAAACACCGTTGTGGATTAGTTTTTATATACCTTGCACAATCTGTCTGTGTTCAACCTTCCTATACTGATACACAAACACACGAAGGTGCTGTATCAACTCCACCAAATCTTTAGCCATTATCAAATTATGATCAAACCGAAAATTATCTTCAGCAAACAACTCTAAGGATCTAGACGCATTCATCAAAAAATCGTCCAACACCCATGCTTCAAGTCGTGAGCCTCTCAATCGTTCATTATCCCTACCATCTACTAATGCAAACCTCAACATAGGCCTCATATCGCCTGGATTAATGTCACAATCCATGGTGATTCAATCGTTGAATGTACTATATTTTTAGATCACTTATAATTCTAATAAGTTTATGTTACATAGCAATCAATCAATTATGCACTAAATCCTATATTAACCAGTTAATATAATTCATAATGAGCAATATGAGAAGACTTGATAGCATACATACATAAACACAGTTTCCACAACAACGAACACCACTTATCTTGCAAATAGCAAAAACGTCCTTCTTTTCCCGTTACAATCGATGGGCATCAGATGACACACCACAAGCAGACTCCCATGTCAACTCTCACTCCACCTTGACACAGCATGCTATGTTGTCGTAGACAGCACAGGAAACTGGAAATAGTATGCCATGTGATCGTACACAGCACAGGAAACTGGAAACAGTATGCTATGTGATCGTACACAGCACAGGAAACTGGAAACAGTGCAAGTTACCCACTTGTTCCCTCTGTCGTCGCGAAGGTACACTGTCTGTCACTCTTGTTGGAAAGAGTTACGTGATATTTCGAACTTGCATATAAAACTGGAACATACTGCAATTCTCATAATGCAGATATCGCTGATGATGACGAATCAGGACAGGTCGCCATAACCATGTCAAAGTTTACTTGAAAATTTCCCTCCGAAACGTAGAACTGGAAACGTTGCGGAAATGTCATATGGAGGCATGTAAACACAAGACGCATCATCGTGTCACCGATTACAGGTCATGAGTGACACACCACTGTCTGTGTATAGTAGAGGCGTTGCCGATTACAGGTCACGATCGACACAAAAACTGTAGAAGATTCGCCTTTGTTTCTTAACAATGTAGAAGTAAGAAAAGGTGTTCTAAATCCAAGCCACGCCCACAGCTACCGTGGCCAATGCGAGAACTTCTTAGTACTTTACGCCACACACAGGGCACACTCTTAAACAGGTCAAAGTTCCGTAGAAACAATCTTACAACGCGAAGTCATGGGTCTAACGCCCGTAAGGTTGGCCCACCAAATGTTAATCGTTGATAAATGGTGGGGTATACAAATGGTGGTGAAGTCTATCCCAGGGTCTAATTGATAAAGTTCTGTTGATGTATATTTGGTAAAGTATCTCTCTGTTGAAGTGATTAGACTGTTGTAGGACATGCGCCCACACAGAGCAGATGATAAATAGGTTAGCTCTGTATTGTCCCTGTGTATACAGTCTGTAGTGAGTGGTATGAAGGGTACAGTCACTCACCCTGTACTGTCAAGCATAGATCAACGAATCAGACTAGTGTTCATTTCCAATTGACAGCACATCATTTATTTACACAGCAACATCAATCCGATACGATACACTACACAGGTACAACAGGATACACAAAAATCAATAATAATCAATTGCGCAGAACGTTACAGCTGTTCAGTATGATGTAAACCCTGTTTACATCTCAGTTCTAATGTTACATCAGTAAATTCACCAGAACGACTGCTGACACTGCAGTTACAAAACGCCACCCAGGCTTAGATCTATATATATTCGCAGTTCTAATGTTCCACCAGAACGACTGCTGACACTGCAGTTACAAAACGCCACCCAGGCTTAGATCTATATATATTCGCAGTTCTAATGTTCCACCAGAACGACTGCTGACACTGCAGTTACAAAACGCCACCCAGGCTTAGATCTATAGATACTCAAAAGACTGTCCTCTCTGTAGTCTATAAGTAATCTGGCCTACACAACTCCTGGCCTTATAATCTCTTCAATAACTCTGATATCTGTTCATGGATCCTGAAATCTATATATACTCAAAAGACTGTCCGCTCTGTAGTCTATAAGTAATCTGGCCTACACAACTCCTGGCCTTATAATCTCTTCAATAACTCTCCCTCCATAAGGAACAATGGCCTTACTATCTCCTAGCGCCGTTCCTGCACAATAGAAATCTATCAGGGAGGTAAATATGATCCAAAAACATCGGCCTGTATACACCAAGGCCTCAGAACATGTCCTTAACATAAAGTACACCTTATTCTTCCCTTATCACATCTTATCTGCAGATTTATCACATCTTATCTGCAGATAAACACACCTAAATAGGCAAGTACTAGTACACCTCGAAAAATGGCCAAATATCGTTCCCCTACACTACCCTTGGGAACACACACAAGATACAGGGCTGACTCCAGTCAACCGCCCAACTTAGACTGCCACGGGATGACACATCTCCCGCACAAACAGACACCGGACTCGGCTGTTCACGGACTCCCCGTGAGCTATTCACAGCCGGCCGAAACCAGTACAGAATAACTACATGACCAGCGCTCACACGTTTTCTGTACACTCTGTTTTCTAACATATAAATGTTTAAACAACTCACAATTAAACCAGCTAACAAGTGCGACAACCCTGAATTCACACTGTATAATCAGTATAGTACGTATCATTCCCCTTTGACCTTAACATGAGCCAAATCTTTATAGCATCTTTTGTACTCGAAGATGTCGGGATTTTGTCTTCTTCTGCCACAGCGTTATGGTATGATGCGTTGTCCATTATCAGACAGGATGGTCTGTCTAGGGACGGAAGAAGAGTATTTTCAATCCAATCTCTAAATGTTACCGTTCATCTCGGTATGATAGTCCGGGTTGTCCGTATAATTGGAAGTGAAAATAAGTTCAGCATTTTTCACAAGCCCATTATGTCTGCTGCCTGCATGTGCCATTATCAGACGTTGTCCTTTTCCACTGGGTACACATCTTTTAATCGTTCCATCTGATAACTGCCATTCCTTTTCACTTGTGTGGTGAGCATTGATCCAAGTTTCATCCACATACATAATATCATAATCTTGATTACGCATTTCCCGTACTTCACGTAAATATTTACTTCTCATAGATACTAAGTGCGGCTTCTCGTAGATGACGTTTCTTCCACTAGCGTACTTCCTAAACGTAAAGCCAATGCTTCTAACAGTTCTCCATAATGTTGATTTCGACACATCAATGTCATTGTGTGTTCTCAGCCGAATTTTCAGTTTTCTTAGTGTCACAGTTTCTTTGGAATTGAACATTCTACAAATCTCTCTTCTTATCACATCCATGTCAAAACTATCTACTACTTCCTTTCTTCCTTGCGTCCTGGTATTGATTGAACTGAAAATTCCATTAGCTTTGAGTAATTGATGAAATGAGCGTTTACTTAAACCCAAAGCGTGAATAGTTCTCTTTTCAGGATTTGAGAGACTCCGATACAGTTTACCACGCTTAGCTTCTCTGCAGAAATATTTATACATCTTCATTGCCATTGTATGCAGTGTAAGGAACTTGACTTTCATACCCATTGTATTACAGACCTAGAATACCGCAAGATACGCTTATGCACTGAAATACACAATCAGTAGAACGGTAACTGAATACACTGGAAAGATCAATGTAATGTTCAAAACAGTGCGGTAGTGAGCTGAAACACGGGGAAAATCACGTGAAATACGTTCAAGATGTTAAATCGAAATAGCTCACAAATATGAAGGAGTAAGCCCTGTCAATACATGGTTGGACTAGGAGGTGGTCGATTTTGTATACTTTAAATAAAGAAAATTTAAAACCATACGTTTGTTAACGAGGAAAAAAATGTCCCCCTCGGGACATAGCGATCATTAGGTCATATGCAAAGTTGCAACAATTACGATCAAGTGGTTGCAGAGATATTGAATATTAAACAGCGGCAAACAGTGTGAAACGCACTATACTAAGTTTGTTCACTCTGTAATTTCCGCCAATGATGTTCACTGTAGCGTGCTGCAAAAGACATTATTCGTTTATGTTTTTTAAATTTGTATTGCAGTTACTTTCTTTTTCTTTAAACTTGTAAAATTACAAATGGGCGATCAGTTCGATGTTTGTGAAGAAAGGAATAATACAGACATATAGGAAAGCGATAATTGTCGTGTAAGCAAATAATTTTTTACTTTGAAATTGTCGGTTTCAGTCTTCTTATTCTGCTAAAACTTATATCATTTTTAAAATTTTTTTTTTCTTATAAATTTCAGCGCACTTCGCAACGTTGCATCCGGTGTGGCCGCACCGCTTGCACCTCCAAACAGCTAGTGCTGGTTCCATCTATATTTGTTTTCGAATGGCTGTGACAAAACCAAAACAACTGCTAGCTCTGTATGAGCGTATATGTTAATATGATCTCCGCATCTGCTGCATTTTTTTTTAAGTATCGCGTAGCGGTCCGATGAATGTTTCCCATAATCTCCGCAGCTGTGACATACTGATGTTGTCAACATGATATATCGTATTGCTGATTGGTCACCGCAGGTTTCAGGAGTCGGTATATTACTTAGTTTTATTGAAATCCCCTGTCGCAATTAAATAATATTGACATCTGCCTTGCTGACTATAAAATTGCTGCTATCAAAATAAACGGGACAGTTCTGAAACACGTCGATAGATACAGATACCTGGTCACATTAATGACACCAAATGAAGATGTTTCTCATCCAATACCATAATTTTCGCCGTAAGGTGCTTCGGTCGGTCGGTCTGTCACACTTTGCACACCGTCATTTGCGCACTTTTTCTATTTTCGAGAGAGTGCATTAACTTTCGAGCACAGCTAAGGGGGTGCAACTGTGGTTGAAAGTTAGACAATAATTGTATTGTTTCCCCTTATATGTACTCACGCGAAAATAGCAAAGTGTGACGGTGTGCATTAAATCAACAGACAATCAAGATACTCTTCTGTCCAGTTTCATTCGGGAACTTATTATTATGGATCAAAATGATAAGATGGCTAAAAGGAAGAGACGATCGCGTCATTCACAGCGAGCAAGCGAGACTATAGAAGAAGCAGCAATGTAATACGTGTAACAGAAACAACACACTATAATTAAAAACCTGCCAATTTTGGCGGGTTGTTGCTAGTAGGAAAAGCAAAGCACAGAAACCGGTTTTGATCCCGAAGACAACATTCAAGTTACTCTGATATCAAAAAGCCCTTATATGGATGTTGTTTTATCAAATATGAAACAGCACCATTTTTCCAGAACCTGAAGTGAAGATGTTTTGAATGAAATTCTTCAGTTCTTCAATCCTTTTTATTAATTTTGTATGTGTGCTATTCTAATGACAGCATGTGTGGCTTTTTAAGTCTTTTATTAATTCTTGACTTTAATAGCAGTTTAGTCTTAATTTTAAGAGCAATTAGCTTTTTTTTTTTTTTTGTTTACTTTGAAGTCTGGGGGATAATATCATTTAACACAAATAGATTTTGGGTAATACCCAAAAAAGTAGCCCGACCCCTGCAGTAGAGGGAAGCTAAAATTGCCCGAATGTCAACCGATTCGTGGCTTGATATGAAAGATTCCGAGTTTAAAGACTTAAAAAACAACCAATCTCAGTTTGCAAATGATGCTGCGATATGGAGAACGGGAAGAAATCTCCCATTCCTCTATAAAACAGTACAAAAGCAAATAGATAAAGTATCCGGCTGGATGCACATGTGGGCATTTAATCTAAACGTTTAAAAAAAACAGTAGGAATGATCTTCAGTAGAGGGCGTGTAGTTACAAATAAAATAATTGATATTAACATTAATGAGCAAAAAGTATGCACAGCAAAATCCACTAGATTTCTGGGTATGATACTAGACCAGCAACCAATCTGGAACAAACACATAGACTTATTAATAGAAAACAGTAGGGGACATAAACATTATAAAATATGTGAAAGGAAGTGGTTGGGGAGCCTGCAATAAGACAATGATTACCTTCTATAAATCATTTATTAGGGGCGAACTTGATTATGCCTGCGTTGTCTATGCATCAGACGCTCCGAGCAGTAAGAAAATACTAGACACAGTCCAAAACCAGGTACTGTCAATGTAGCGAGATTTGGTACCACTTGCTTTGTTTGTGAAAAAATGTGTAACGCCACACACACACACTCACACACACACACACACACACACACACACACGCACACACACAGAGCGCAGGGATAACGCGACACATCTTGCTTTAAAGTTTGAAGGTGGCGGGGAAAATGTGCATTGCGGCATTGAAGAACGAGGAAATAGCGAATGGCCGACTTTAAAAGTTTGCATTAACAGGAAAGAAAATCTAAAGCTACAAGAGCAAGCCTGTTGCAAGACATTTAAATAATAATAAATCACCAAATGAGATAGACTATGAATGATATCCAAAAGGATATTTCTTCTTCTTTCTTCTTTGATCCTTAGCCGCCGCCCGTCAAAGCAGTCAGTGGCCATCACGCCTAGTGGCGTCTTGTAGGACAACAACAAATTGATTCCACTTTGCTCGGTCGGTGGCCATCCTTCGTACAGTGCCCCAACTCTGGTTCATTCTTTTCATCTCAGCCTCCACAGTCCTCCGCCAGGTTGTTTTTGGTCGGCCTCTCTTTCGTTTTCCTTCAGGGGTCCAAAGCATAGCTGTTCTTGTGATGGCATCGGTGTCTCTTCTGAGGACATGGCCAACCCAGCTCCAGCGTCTGCCAGCTATGATGGTGTGCATGTCCTCTTGCTTGCTACGAGTAAGCAGATCTTGGTTAGTGATGGTATTCGGCCAAAAGATTCGGTGAATTTTTCTTAGGCATGTTGTGTGAAAAGAGGACAATTTCGACATTTCCTTCTCTGTAACTCTCCAGCATTCCGCACCATAGAGAAGCACAGAAAAAAGGATATTATTCAAATATAAATAGTTTTAAAAATAATTAACATTTTTCATCGTCATCATATCTGCTAAAAGTTAGCTAATAATCTTTACAAATTTATTACATATGCCCAAATAATACATGCCCAAACGGATTTCGATAAAACGTGAATAGAATGAAAGCCTCATATGGGGGAAAATGAAAGCATACCTAGGACGGAAGGAAGGATATAAGTGTGTAGTGAAGAGAAGAGAAAACAAGTACAGAAAAAGCACAGATCGCCTCAAACCAAGAGATTAAACGAAAATCTTATGGGACTTCAGAAGCTGCTTTCTCGTACGGGAGAGACGCCCAAATATAAGGACAGAGCGGCTCGTTGAAAATCACACACAACAAATCCAGAAGCTTGAGTGAGAAACTAGAAGACAGTATCTGCAAGACAGGTTCTTTTTTTACGCTGCATGCAGGGCAGATTAACATCAGCCAATACAGCCTCACCGTGAGCTTATTAATCCTAAGAGGGTTTTATGATCAAGTTTTATGATCGTTGCTGATCGAGTTTATGATCGTTCCTGATCGAGTTTAACCAAAGACTTAAGGACCGTTGATCCTGCTAACTGAAGCCTAGAGGTCAACCAATCTTCAACACCTTAGTCCCCCGTAGTTTTAAGGCGGGCTGAAGGAAAGTCTATTGATTCAAGTGTGTCTCAGAAACCTCGAGCAGACTTGGCTAATACCAGATGAGTTTTATGTATAACCATTTAAAAAATCCTGTGAGCAGTTTCTAAAACGACTGTCGATGATGATAACAGCTAGAGACTAGATAGCAACATATATATATATATATATATATATATATATATATGTGACATATAAATATATATATATATATATATATATATATATATATATATATATATATATATATATATATATATATATATATATATATATATAATATTTTTTATATATATATATATTATTTATATTTAATATTATATATATATATATATATATATATATATATATATATATATATATATATATATATATATATATATATTGTGACAGACTGCTCTAATTTCATTGGAAGATTCATCCAAGATTTTTTTACTATTATTTATTTTAATTTGTAACTATAAGTAATCATACATTTTACCATCTTTCAACACCCATTTCTCATTACAAGAATATATAGATGTACATAATAAATTATGAAATTGTACTCATTTGACTTGATAAATTTTTAACTGTTAAATTTTGAGTTACTTTTTCTAATTTAATTATATTATCACATAGGGTTACTATAACGAAAGTGGCACAGTATAATTCTGAAGCCTAAATCTATTGTCCAGCTCAGAGTATTCACAGCCGTAACTCAATTGTGATACCAGTGTACTTCTCGGGCACTGGAACTTCATACTTTCTGGAGAGAGATTCTACTTCTCTACCACTATTATCACACTATGAAAACCTTTCGCTACATTGGGGGCTCTTTCGCAGGATATTATTTTTTATCCTGAGCCACTATCTATGTATTCTTCTATCTTAGCCACAAATAGTTTGTAAAAATAAATGTTTTTGAAAAATTTTTAAAACTTAGAAATTTTTCGTAATAATAGTACCATTGAGTACGAAGTAACTAAGAGACGCTCACAAGGTTTTAAGGATTAGTTTTGTTCAAAGTAATTATTTGATTTTAATTAAGTTAGTTGGTTAGTGAAGATAAATTATATACCCTCTGGTAAGTAAGCATCATGGCTGATTTGGTGAAGTTTCGATCTGCAATCATGCAGGAGGGAAATGACGTAGGATTGACAGGTGATGCTCTTTTCCAGTATGTCACAAAGGAAGTGGACAAACACATAGACAGAGAGGAAAGAAAACGACAAGCAGAGAGAGAAGCCAAAAGATTAGAAGCAGAGAGAGAAGCCAAAAGATTAGAAGCAGAGAGAGAGAAGCCAAAAGCTTAGAAGCAGAAAGAGAAGCCAAAAGACTGGAAAGAGAAGAAAAGAGACTAATGTTGGAAGCTGAAGCTGAAGAAAGAAGGTTACAAAGAGCTCATGAGTTAAGTTTAAAGGAACTTGAACTCCAGGGAGCAGCTAGCAATCATGGTGCTAGCTCACCTCACTCTGAGAGTAGCTCCAACCAGAGCACGGCAAATGGAGCAGTGAGTTTCACTGGATCCATTTATTGAGAAGGAGGACGCCATTGAGTCGTACCTGGATAGATATGAGAGATTGGCCTCTACCTATGGATTGGAAAAGGAAAAGTGGAGCCTTAAACTATCTCAGGGGATGAGGGGAGTTTCATACGATGTTTATTTAAA
Organism: Oreohelix idahoensis; assembly: GCA_024509875.1. Taxonomy (NCBI): domain Eukaryota; kingdom Metazoa; phylum Mollusca; class Gastropoda; order Stylommatophora; family Oreohelicidae; genus Oreohelix; species Oreohelix idahoensis. The sequence goes on from JAMPIV010011905.1 coordinate 247,901, forward strand.
ACTCTCAAAAGAAGACCAGGAAAATTATGAAATCTTAAAACAAACTTTACTGGTCATGTACGAAAAGAATTCTGAATCTTATTGTGATAGGGTGGGCGAGATGATGATGATGATGATATTGTGATGTGTGATCACTCTCTTTGATCACTCTCTTTTCACACTCGCACCGACCCGAACAACAATAAAACTCTTGATTCTGAGGCAGAGGCTGTATTTATTTTTACAACCCATTCAGTGACTAAGAGCACACTAAAGCAAACATTAAACAAAGAAACCAACGAACATAACACTAAACAAACAAAACACCCAGCTAGTGCTCAGTTGCTAATGTGCTCTGGTTTCTTTGTCCATCTGCTACCCACACAAGGCGAGCCTAACTTCGTTTCTCTCTCGTCTGGACTGAATCTTCCTATAGGCTTTTTGCCGCTCGCTATTTCTTTATATAAACCGCTAAGCCTAAACACTCAACTTAGTCCGCGCGCGCAGTAATTGCGCCACTTAAACAACACTCGCGATATTTGCTCTATTAGGCACGAAAACACAGGTATGGCCCACAACTTTCAAATATATCACACGACTACCAAATATAACACACAATTATAGTTTAGGTTTTATTATGGCCGAAACTAATATATCTTCTTGAAGACTTTTTACATCCCAGCAATGCTTGCTCGCGCCGTCACGTGGGCTGACAGTCACGTGGGCTGACCGAAAATATATGGGCGATAAATATGCCAAGAAACAGAAAGGGGGCGGGCGTCTTTTCGGCATCATCACATTATAGAAAGAGATTTCGAACTGCTAAGCTACTTCCAGGAGAAAACTACCACCAGTTTTCTGCCAGATTGGAAACATATCTGACAAAATGGATTAGCTTAGGAAAATGTCAAGATATAAAAGAAATGGTCATGATGGAACAACTGAGAGAATCCATGCCTCAAGAAATGAGAAAATTTCTCATGGAGCAAGGAGCAGAGAGATTGGAAGATATTTTAACCATGGCTGAGAGATATCAAGCAGCTCAGTCAGAAGTATCAGGAAATAAGAAGAAGCAGGGTGAGAACTTCAAACCTCCACAAAACCATACGAAATATGAACATAGGGACAATTCCAACAAGAACAAACACAGAACTGATTATAAAGACAAAAACCCTCTAGGATCAGATAAGAAACCTTCAAGAAAGGAAGGAAAGTGGTGTAAATCTTGCAAAATGAGTAACCACAATACTGCAGTCTGCAGAAGGAACAACCCTCCTTATCACGCTGCGTGCCTTACAACAGGGAACAAGGGAAGGAAGGAACTGACAGTTAGTTAGAATGACCTCCATCATCCCCCTGTCTGTGAGGAAGGGACATGTAATGGCACTAACATTCAGTGCTTATATGATTCAGGATTGGAATTCGACTCAGTCGTGAGTGCAACCCTAGTGCACCCTGATCAACTTACCACAGAAACAGTGGACATACAAGGGGCAATGCTGGGAACCGTCACCATGACACTTCCCATAGCAAGGATCAACGTGAGAACTCGCTATGTGGAAGGAGTGATAAGAGCAGCAGTGAGTGATGATCCTATATACCCGCTGGTAATAGGATGTAAATATGTCTTTTTGGATGACCCAATAAAACCTGTTGTCATGGCAGCAAACCATACCAGGTCGAGAACCAAAAGGAAGGAGGAAAATCCAATAAACATTCATCCAATATAGATGAAAAAGGCTCAAACAGAAGACAGCACATTGAAGCCTTGTTTTGGCAAATTGCCAAAGGCCCATAACCCTCCAGAGAAAGGAGACTACTATGTGGAAAATGGCCTACTCTACAGACAAGCTGGAAAAGGACCTAAAGAGCATGGACAGCTGGTAGTGCCACAATTATGCAGGGAGGAAATTATGGAGCAAGAGCATGCTACATCAGGCAGTGGTCACAGATGAAAAGGGGCCACTGGTCAAAATATAGCACTGCGATATTACTGGCCAGGAATAATTGAAGACATAAGTTGGTATATATAAATCCTGTTCATAATGTAACCAAGTAACCTCATTCAGAAGTGTAGACCAGTTACAGGACTTAGGGAAGCATTGTTGCGGACGTAGGCCCAGAAAGAAAACACAAGAGAAAACAACTGGTAGATGCAGTGATAAAGAGAAAACAAAATCACAACCAGTCTACTGTTACACCAGTAACCATGGCAACTCTCTATATTGTACAGAGAGGGGACGAAAGACATCCAACCCCGAGTAGATATTTGTCGGAACACCATGGCCTGGATCATTTGGAAAATTTGGTTACTCAGCAACCAGTATTAAAAAAGCTGCGGAAACAAACCAGAACCATAGAAGGTAAGAACCAGGGCTGTACCAAACAATTGATGGATACAGGCCCCTCTTCGGTATACTGCCTCTTACAATAGAAGTAGGTGTGGGTCCGGCAACGTTGTTGTTTGGCCGTCCCCATATAGGTCTACTGGAAGCATTGTTGCGGACATGGACTGAACAATAGCAAGCACAGGCACTCAAGGATGAGATTGACTATCTCTTAAAAGAGAAAATTATTTCAAAGTCTGAATCTCCCTACCGCTCAAGTGTGGTGCTATTAAGGAAGCCTAGGGGTGAACACAGGTTATGCATTGACTATAGGAAACTAAATGATATCACCGAATCTCAGGTAGACCCATTACCTGACACCAATCAGTTGTTTGCTACATTGAGTTAGGCTCTGTATTTTTCAAAAGTAGATCTAAGCAAGGGATACTACCAAATACCAGTGAAACCAGAAGTTAGGAAACTGTTGGTCTTTAGTACACCGGATGGACATTACTAGTTCAATGTACTCCCATTTGGTTTAAAGAATGCTCCAAGTATCTTCTCCACAATGATGAGGAAATTGTTGGAACCATTACAAAATCCTCATATCACCAACTTCATGGATGATATTCTGATTGCTACCACTACATTCAAGGAACACATAGTAGCGCTCTCCGTGTTGTTAAATAGACTGAGAGAAACGGGATTGACAGCACGTTTAACTAAGTGTCATGTTGGATGTGAGAAATTGGAATTTTTAGGTCACACTATCTCTACAGGGCAAATGTCTCCTGACCCAAAGAATGTAGAGAAAATGAGAAAAGCACCAAGACCACAAACTAAGAAGGATGTAAGATCCTTTGTGTCACTGCGGTTTCTATCAGAAATATATACCCAATTTTAACTCATTATGCGCGCCATTAACCGACTTAACCAAAAAAGGCCAGCCAGATAAAATACAATGGACCGCGGAGTGTGAACAGGCTTATACAGAGTTGAAAAATAAGCTGACAAATTAACCTATCCTTGCCCTTCCCGATCTCACACAAGAATTCGTACTAAGAACGGATGCTAGCAATGCAGGCATCGGAGCAACATTACTACAGTGGGCAGACACACGGACACATATGCTATTACCAGTAGCTTTTGCCAGTAGAAAGTTAAATGCAGCTGAAAGAAATTATTCTACAGTTGAACGTAAATGCCTCGCTCTGATCTGGTCGATCAACTAATTCGCCCCTTTTCTTTACGGGAAACACTTCATTGTGGAAAGCGATCACCAGCCTTTGATGTTTTTAGCAGTGTCTAAAAAATTAAATTCACGACTTTTAAGGTGGAGTTTACTGTTATCTCCATATTCGTTCAATGTGGGATACATTCCAGGACGGGACAATCTTGGACCCGATTTTTTAAGTCGTCATCCTATCAAAGAAGATATAGAGAGACAGAAAAGTAAGGAGAAACTGCAGCGTGAGTTACCAAAAACATTTGTCTTCTCGCGTTGGTATTGAATGCAGTTAAGTTTTGAGCTGTGGTCTTTTTGCGCTGGACTGCGCATGACTGGTCTTGTTTTTTGGTCGATCGGTTTCCGCCCACCACTAGTGGAGTGAGCGATTTGAATGGCGAAAGAGATGCCTCGTTGAAGAGGGGATCTCCGCTATTTTTTGTTCTGTCAGGGATGTGTAGTCCTCTTAATGGATATTTCGTTTATTCGAGATAATACCTCTAGTGTTTCCCACATGTCGGGAGGCGTGATATTTCTGTGTATTTCCTGAAGGCAAGGTAAATTGACTTTTTCATTAACTCTATCGATTTTGGGTCGTGAGCGATTTCGATTCATAGCCTGTCTTCGAAAGTCGTCGTCACGAGATGTTTTCCCAGCTCACATGTCGCTGTATTGTACTGCATCGGTTGATGCATGTCCCAAGGACCATTACTTGCTACTTTGTTAAATGAACTAGGTTTGGAAAACCTTTATTATCTAGAGGATATTTTTGAGGACATTATTTATACTTCGGCAGACGTGTCTGTCTTGCTGAAGTCAGACTAAGGAGAGTGAACTGATCTCATACATCTGGTTATCTCCTGGCTGTTATAGAAAAGGATGGAGTTTTTCACCTGACTACATTTACAGCACTATGAAATATAACATGCATCTGACTCATCATTGTAATGCTGTCTACCGTCTATTGCTGTATTGAATGTTGCTGTGATAATGACTGTTTGATGTGCCTACATATTCGCGTAACCATTTTGTCACTGTGGCGTCCACAATAAATAATGAAGAAAAACGTCAACGGCTGTTACAAGAATCATTGACTTTATACGTCGTGAGTTTACTGACGTCCTATGTGGATTGCCCTGTTATTTTTGTATGAACATTGTTTGACTGAACACATCTGCACACTACACAAAACCAGACATGCGGATACCATCCATCATCATATGGCATCACGCATCATTTGGTGGCCATAAGCTGGTTTGATTCTGGTACCAGCAAACACGGGGTCCCTTACCCACTTCATTTTCAACAAGAATTCATCAGCATCCTTCAAGAAATTAACATTCTTCAATACAGTCAACATCTTCAAAATTTTCAAAGTACTCGGCGTTGCCCGGTAAAAGTCAAAATTTCAACTTTTTGACGGAAACAAGAATTTGACAGTACCCGGCGTTGTTACATGTTGCCGGATAACTCGGACTGCTGTTATCTTTTACGCAAGTCAAGCAAGTTGCTGCTGTCAAGGTTCCAGTGCTGTCGTTTTTGTGAAGGTCAAGTGCCGGTTGAAACGGGTTGTTTTCTGAAGAAGGCCAAGTACCGATTTCCATCAACTTACTTTTGGATAGAAGGTCAAGTGCCGAAACAACTCAACACACAGTATTTCAGAAGCTCTTGTACCATCGTGTTAGCAGTGGAAGCAGTTCAGATGTGCCATCATCGTTGGAGCTTCGCTCTTTAGGACGTTGATTGACATCCGTTTTGTCTGCTGTTCTACGATTGGAAGCCTATAAGTTAAGTGGCCTGTTTGTATGTAAACTGTGCCCTTATACTTCTGCTGAGTCTTCTGTGTATCATCTCATTCTATATGTTATATGTCTATATGTTATTTGTATATTTATATGTTTATATTTCAGCGGGTTCTCGGTTGGGTGGTGTCTCCGTTAGATTATGCCACGTCATAGAGGTCGTCTATTGTGAGCGTTTTCTGTAGGGTTTGCAAATTTCCGATACTGGAATTTGCTAAGCGACTTCTGTTGCTATTTATGTTAGCTGTGATGACATGTTTTAATATTGTTTTCGTTATTATTTCGCATTCTTTAGTTTTGTTTTGATTTGTTTGTATTTGTTAGCCTACTCTTGTCTATAATTTAGTTTCATACAACATTTTTGTTTATACACTGTGGTGTCATGTATTTTGTTTAATTATAGCGCAGATATCGTCACATTTTTTGTGATATTTCATTAATTTCTGCTTTATTTTTAGTTGATTTCTGCGAACGTTTTTGTATTGTTGCTGATCTTTGTTATTGTTTACATTGTTATTGTTTACATTGTTTGCATTGTTTACATTTTCAATGTTTACATTCTGCATGTGTTTACATAGTCATTGTTTACAGTTATAGTAATTAGTTAATGGGCTATGCTAATGCACTGTTACTACTACACTGATGATAAATGAATGATGAATAGTGTCGTGCACTATTGAATGAGAAGTGCACTTATGATCAAGAATTGATTGTTGATATTTCATATACAAGTTCTTTGATTGGAGACTTGTTTCCCACAGAGACTGGGATAATATAATGTGATGTGAATATACAAGTGCTTAATTAAGACTTGTTACACTTAGGTTTGAAATAAATTAGTTAATTATTTCAGGTTTTGGACTCATATGTTAGACAACATGTCTACATTTGAGCACTTTATTGAGCAGGGTAAATTGCTTGGGAAGACTGGTGATAAGTTAGAAGAATTTGCAACTGCTCGATATGATAAAGCAATGGAAGCTGAACAAAAGAAACTGCATATGGAAGCTGAACAAAAAGAAACTGCAGATGCAGGTGGATGAAAAAAGATTCCAAATGGAAATGGAAAAACAAAAAAGGGAATCAGCAGCTGAGGAAAGAAAAGTCCAGCTAGAAGCTGAAAATAAAAGACAGGAGAAAGAGGTTGAAAATAAAAGACATGAAAAAAAGGCTGAAAATAAAAGACTTGAAAAAGAGGCTGAAAATAAAAACTGAAAAAGACTTGAAAAAGACTGAAAATGAAAGACTTCAAAAAGAGGCTCAGGCTGAGGAAAGAAGATTACAGAGAGAGTCTGATGAGAGGAAAGAGAAAGCAAAAATGGAACATGAAGAAAAGGTCTTAGCTTTAGAGTTGGAAAAATTGAAATTGACGAGCATGAGTAATGGTAATGATTCAAACAAGGGTTCATCTTCTGGTAAGGCTAATAATGATACTTTTAAGATTAAGTTACCAACATTTAGTCCTTCCAGTGATGACATAATGTTCTATCTGGACAGATTTGAACAAGCATGTACAGCTCATAACATAGACAAAGCAAAATATGTTTATCAGTTATCAGGGATACTGACAGGTAAAGCTCTAAGTATATTAAATATGGTGGATGAACCTGACAAGAACAATTATGAGGTTGTCAGGGCCGCTTTGTTAAAGAAATATCAGCTTAACGAAGACGGCTATCGTCTACAATTTAAAAACATGTTACCTGAAAATGGAGTTGAATTCTCCGAGTTTATTGCAAGAATACGCATTACTTTCTCACGATGGGTTGAACTATCTAAGACGGAAAAAACTTATGAAGGACTTATGGACTTAATACTTAGAGACAAAGTCATGTCGTCTGTCAATGAGTCTTTCCTTGCTTTCCTTCATGAACGTAAACCTAAAACAATAAAAGAAATGGAAGATTTCTGTTGCCAATACGTAACTGCGCACACCCACACATAACCATGGGTAACTCTAAGGTGAAAGAAGGTTTACCAGTTGCTTCGGCAGCTCCGTATGGCCAAAACTTTGCTCGTAGATTCCAACAAAATTTTGATAGAAAGAGTAGCGGTAATTTCTGTCAAAATCATGGAAATCAATTTCATGGTGATTCTTCTTCGAAGAATTGGAGACAACCTGATAGTACTCGTTACTATCACCCTAATAATTATAAGCATTTCAAAAGAGGATATGGTAATAGAGGTTATTCCTGCCGAAGACCTCAGAACCAAACAAATATAGATGTTCGCATCAATGTGAACATGATAGTAATCGTGGAAACTGGAATTCGAACCAGGATAACAATTACAATAGAGACAATAATAACTGCAGAGATAATAATAACTCTGATAACTTCAGAGGTAATAATAGTCGGGGTAGATCTCAACACAAAAAAAAGAGATATCAGCAGGCTAATGCTGTACAACAGGAAACTGAGGGAGCCTGTAATCATGTTGTTGATGATAGTAAAAACTTTGACGCTGTCACTGGTTTCTGCTTTTGACTTTGAGAGAGCAAACAAATGCCCCCAATGCAGTACTTTATTCGAACCGGGTACCATAACTACTTTGAGTTGTGGTCACCCACTTCCCGCTCTTCCTGCTGCTGTTGCGCATGACGGGAGGGGTTCTTTAATTCTACATAAGGGTCTTGTTAATGATACTCCGGTCTCACTACTTTTCGATTCCGGATGCACCACTATTGGTGTTAGACAATCGCTTGTAGATCCATCTTGTGCTACAGGAAGGGTTATTAAATGTGTCACATTTGGCGGCACTCTAGAAAAAAATATCCTACTGCTGTAATTCGCATTGCCACTCCTTTCTTTACTGGAGATGTGCATGCTTGTCTCTTACCTAATCCTATTGCGGACCTTATTATTGGTCGTATTCACGGAGTTAGGGAGTGTACCCCACAGCAGATTGCTGCTTGGGAAGATAATAACATGCAAGCTACAAATGCAGTAGTTACAAGAGCACAAGCTCTCTACAAACACCCGAAACTTCACTGAATAGTGATAATGAAGTTGATAGCCAAGATAGTCACTTAGTAATCACTCGTGACTCTTTCATAAAATTGCAAGAAGAAGATCCTTCTTTAAAAAAAAAATTCTTCGTTCTTGCGAAGAAAGGTGATCCGAATCAGGATACAAATAGAAAATCTTGGATTGCAATGAGAAACGGCGTACTTGTACGTATGGTACAAGATTCGACTACGTCGGCACATTCGCAAATTCTTGTTCCCAAGAGCATGAGAGTCCAAATATTACAACATGCTCATGACTCGCAATGTGCTGGACATATGGGTTTTGCCCGTACGAAGTCGAGAGTCCTTGCGGCTTTCTTTTGGCCTTTTGTCAATAAGGACATTCGTCTTTACTGCCGATCATGCAAGGTATGTCAGGAGGTCAAATCTAGAGGACCACGACATGCTGCGCCTATCCAGGCTGCTGACATTCCTATTCGGCCGTTTCAGAAAAAGGCCATAGATATTATTGGCCCTTTTAAGGTCAAGTCGGCCAGAGGACATCAGTTTATCCTTACATGTGTCGATATGTGCACACGTTGGCCAGAGGCTATTCCTCTTAAGAGCATATCTACTACAGATATCGCAGATGCTCTTTGGTTGATATTTTCTCGCTTGGGGTTCCCCAGAGAAATATTGTCAGACCATGGCACTCAACTCATATCTGACACTATGTCACAGGTAATGTCTACCTTACATATTGAACGATCTCTCTCAGTAGTATCTACCATCCTATGTCTAATGGGTTAGTTGAGCGTCTGAATAGAACGCTCAAGACTTTGCTTGGTAAGATAACTGAAGATCATCCTCAAGATTGGGACAGGGTTTTACCCGCGGCTCTCTTTGCCTATAGAGAAGTCCCTAATGAACACACAGGATTTTCTCCCTTCGAACTTGTCTTTGGCGCGCGTCCACGCGGCCCTATGTCTTTATTACACGATCTCATCACTGCCGATGATATTAGCGATGAAACTCAATCCTCATATGAGTATGTCATTGCTCTTAGACAAAAGATCATTGAGGCATGTAAGCTAGCAACTGCTTCATCAGAAATTGCTAAAGAGAAGGCAAGACAGTTTGCTAACAAGAATAGATGTCTACGACAACTTTGTCCAGGTGACAAAGCATTCGTCCTACTCCCCAGTAGGGAAAATAGACTTCTTATTGCATGGAAAGGTCCGTATGCAATAGTCTCTCGGATTTCCGATGTTGACTATGTGGTCGATATTGATGGAAAGCATAAAACTTTCCACATAAACATGCTTTCGGAATTTCACGAACGTCCGGACTATTTGCTGCCTATTTTCCAGGCAACGGATGATGCTCCTGCACCTCACGGTCATTATTCATCCCTGTCTGTCATACAGGATGAGGAATCTACCTTCTCCTGTTAATCTTCCCCTTCCAGTGGTTCCATTACATTCCACGGAATCTTGGAAAAACGTTTCTGTGCTCCTAATCTTTCTGGTGACGAACATCGACGAGACTTGTCGATGTTACAAACATTTCAGGATGTTCTCACTGACATTCCTGGACACACAGATGTCATAGAACATGACATAATTCTTACCGACAATAATCCAATTAGGGTTAGGCCTTATCCTATTCCTATACACTTTCAGTCGCAAGTGGAAAAGGAATTGGATGAAATGATTCAATTAAATATAATTGAACCATCGACTTCACCATATTCTTCTTCCATGGTTATTGTCCGGAAGAAGGATAAGAACATACGAATTTGTGTTGATTATCGCAAATTGAATCAGGTCACAAAGTTCGATGCTGAACCGATGCCTTTGTTAGAAGATCTACTGATTAGACTTTCTAATTCTAGATTCTTCACTAAACTTGACTTGTCTAAAGGTTATTGGCAAGTGCCTTTAGCAGAGCATGCCAAACCTCTTACTGCTTTTTCTACACCTAGGGGTCTATTTCAATGGAATGTTATGCCTTTTGGTCTCATGAACGCCCCTGCCACTTTCGTTCGCATGATGCGTCGAATTCTGTCACATCGTTCGGATGTCATCGCATACTTAGATGACATCTGTCTCTTCAGTGATACCTGGGAAGATCACTATTTAGGGTTATATGACTTACTGTCCACTCTACGTGAGAATAATTTGACAGCGAAACCTTCTAAAGCTTTTGTTGGTTTTGGTGAAATCTCTTTCCTGGGTCATCGTGTTGGTCATGGTCTCTTGAAGACAGAAGACCACAATACTTCCAAAATACTGAACATCTCTGTTCCTAAAACGAAGAAACAAGTTAGGAGTCTCTTAGGTTTAATTCAATTTTATGGGAGATTTATTCCAAATTTATCTTCGATCATGGCACCTCTCTCAACATTGTTGAAGAAAGGTTCGCCTAATCTGGTCCGTTGGTCTGAAGAATGCCAATCTTCACTAGACCAAATCAAGAATATATTTTCTTCTCCTCCCATCTTAAGATTACCTACTCTTGATAGGACTTTTGTTCTTCGGAGTGATGCTTCATCCACTGGGATTGGAGCAGCACTGATGCAAGAATATGCAAATACTCTGCATCCTGTTATGTACATTTCTAGAAAACTAAATGCGGCAGAGAGGAACTACTCGTTTTTAGACCGTGAGTTGTTAGCGATGGTTTGGTCAATTCTAAAGCTACAAAGATTCCTCCTGGGCGCACATTTCATTCTAGAGACTGATCAGAAAGCTCTTACAGCTATTCAGACTAAGAATTTGAAGAGTTCGAGATCCACTCGATATGCTATAGCTCTTCAACCTTTTCACTTCACGGTACGAGCTATCCGTGGTGCGGATAATGTGATGGCTGACATTTTGTCTAGATGCCCACATGACTCCAACTAATACTTCTGTCCTATATTTCCATATATTACAGAGTCATAACACACCTATATTTCTACAATAGATTAGCACATCTGTACTTACTTTATATGTACACACTATCGTGCTTTGTTGTCATCTTCTTCTGTTCGTTTTTTAAGATGATAGAGGAGGACTGAGTAGTTAATATAAGGGCCGTTAGTTTACTAAACAGCCACAATTATTAATAATGTATTGTACCTTATGAAGCATATTAGTTATTAATTAGCATTATATTGCTTGTACTTTCTCAGAATGTCATTGTTGAGCTGAGGACTTACCTTACTAGTATCAAGCATGACGAGTTCTAGATTGTGTACTTACCCTCGGAATACCAGAGCATATGTCCTGGATCGTCATGTAGTTTAACTTTACTATGTACTTATGTCATTACATGTCAAAGAATGTACTATTTAAATTTTCCTATCAGATTTGTACATCCATTTTTAAAGACAATATTAGAGTATGCTGTTTAATGATGATTATGGTAACTTGCATACGTATATTGTGTTTACATGCTAACGTGATGTGTGTTGGTGACACCTCCCCGATGTGAATATTTTTTGAGACATATTTATTTTTCTGTTGAGGTATATCCTCACCAGACACTCTATATTTAGCCTCATGTTAGGCAATTTAATTAATTATCAGCGCATAATTCGTGCGTTTTGAGCCGCTTATCGCATGCTCTTTGATATTTAAAAAAAAAAAAAATATGTTCCACATTTTTTTTTTATCGGGAGGAGGTGGTGATATGTTGCGTGATAAATTCTCGCAACATCGTTTTATTACAATATCTATTTTATAACGCAAGGGCAACAACTGCTTGAAATTTATAGTCACTTTTCTCGGTAAGCATTTGTCTTCTCGCGTTGGTATTGAATGCAGTTAAGTTTTGAGCTGTGGTCTTTTTGCGCTGGACTGCGCATGACTGGTCTTGTTTTTTGGTCGATCGTTTTCCGCCCACCACTAGTGGAGTGAGCGATTTGAATGGCGAAAGAGATGCCTCGTTGAAGAGGGGATCTCCGCTATTTTTTGTTCTGTCAGGGATGTGTAGTCCTCTTAATGGATATTTCGTTTATTCGAGATAATACCTCTAGTGTTTCCCACATGTCGGGAGGCGTGATATTTCTGTGTATTTCCTGAAGGCAAGGTAAATTGACTTTTTCATTAACTCTATCGATTTTGGGTCGTGAGCGATTTCGATTCATAGCCTGTCTTCGAAAGTCGTCGTCACGAGATGTTTTCCCAGCTCACATGTCGCTGTATTGTACTGCATCGGTTGATGCAGGTCCCAAGGACCATTACTTGCTACTTTGTTAAATGAACTAGGTTTGGAAAACCTTTATTATCTAGAGGATATTTTTGAGGACATTATTTATACTTCGGCAGACGTGTCTGTCTTGCTGAAGTCAGACTAAGGAGAGTGAACTGATCTCATACATATGGTTATCTCCTGGCTGTTATAGAAAAGGATGGAGTTTTTCACCTGAATACATTTACAGTGGATTGCCCTGTTATTTTTGTATGAACATTGTTTGACTGAACACATCTGCACACTACACAAAACCAGACATGCGGATACCATCCATCATCATATGGCATCACGCATCACACTGTTTTAAAGAAGAGGGCTCTGTAGCGAGATTTGGTGCCACTTGTTTTGTTTGTGAAAAAATGTGTAACGCGACACACACACATACACACACACACACACACAGCGCAAGGATAACGCGACGGATCTTGCTTTAAAGTTTGAAGGTGGCGTAAAAATGTGCATTACGGCATTGAAGAACGAGGAAATAGCGAATGGCAGACTTTAAAAGTTTGCAATAACAGGAAAGAAAATCTAAAGCTACAAGAGCAAGCCTGGTTGGAAGACATTTAAATAATAATAACTCACCAAAGGAGATAGACTATGAATGATATCCAAAAGGATATTATTCAAATATAAATAGTTTTAAAAATAATTAACATTTTTCATCGTCATCACATCTGCTAAAGGTTAGCTAATAATCTTTAAAAATTTATTTTAACTACATGCTCAAACGGATTTCGATAAAACGTGAATAGAATGAAAGCCTCATATGGGGGAAAATGAAAGGATACCTAGGAAGGAAGGAAGGAAGGATATAAGTGTGTAGTGAAAAGAAGAGAAAATAAGTACAGAAAAAGCACAGATCGCCTCAAACCAAGAGATTAAACGAAAATCTTATGGGACTTCAGAAACTGCTTTCTCGTACGGGAGAGACGCCCAAATATAAGGACAGAGCAGCTCGTTGAAAATCACACACACCAAATCCAGAAGCCAGAGTGAGAAACTGGAAGACAGTATCTGCAAGAAAAGTTCTTTTTTCACGCTGCATGCAGGGCAGATTAACTTCAACCAATTCAGCCTCACCGTGAGTTTATTAATCCTAAGAGGGTTTTATGATCACGTTTAATGATCGTTGCTGATCGAGTTTATGATCGTTCCTGATCGAGTTAAACCAAAGACTTGAGGACCGTTGATCCTGCTAACTGAAGCCTAGAGGTCAACCAATCTTCAACACCTTAGTCCCCCGTAGTTATAGGGCGGGCTGAAGGACAGTCTATTGATTCAAGTGTGTCTCAGGAACCTCGAGCAGACGTGGCTAATACCAGATGAGTTTTATGTATAACCATCTAAAAAATCATGTGAGCAGTTTCTAAAACGACTGTCGATGATAACAGCTAGAGACTAGATAGCAAGATATATATAAAAAAATATATACTGTGACAGACTGTTCTAATTTCATTGGAAGATTTATCCAAGATTTGTTTACAATTATTTATTTTAATTTGTAACTATAATTAATCATACATTTTACCATCTTCCAACACCCATTTCACATTACAAGAATATATAGATGTACATAATAAATTTTTAACTGTTAAATTTTGAGTTACTTTTTCTAATTTAATTATATTATCACATAGGGTTACTATAGCGAAAGTGGCACAGTATACTTCTGAAGCCTAAATCTATTGTCCAGCTCAGAGTATTCACAGCCGTAACTCAATTGTGATACCAGTGTACTTCTCGGGCACTGGAACTTCATACTTTCTGGAGAGAGATTCTACTTCTTCTCTACCACTATCATCACACTAGGAAAACCTTTCGCTATAGTCAATAATAGCAGGTGCTTCAAGAGGAACATCACCAGAAGCGTTAGAAGTAGCGTTAGGCATTATACCCTAGGAGTTAAGGAGAAAAGAGCTGGGATTCAGCTACTGGGCAAAACTGGCTAAAGATCCAACTCACACAGCACACAAAACCTTTGATAGTGGTAACCAATACATAGACAACATTCTACTAGACCATAATAGATACCCGTGAGGGTGGAAAAAAATAGAAGAAGTGGATCATCACCCAAACATATTTAACATGATAAACAGTAGTGCTAAGTATAAAGCAAAGATCCCACCATGGGAACTAAAAGTGCCAGAAACTGACTCTCACCTAGCAAAGGTAATAAGCAAATCTAGAGACATTATCGCAACAAAAATTAAAGCACTAGAGTATATAGAACAGTATATAAATAATAGCCTCACTATATACATGGATGGGTCAAAAGATGAAGAAGGGCAATTAGGAGCAGGAAATGCAATACCAAAATTGAAAATTTATAAAAGATAAAAGTAACAGTAAAAGTCTTTACAGCCGAATTAGTGTCAATCCTAAAAGCTTTAGAAATAGGGGCAGAAAACCCACCAAATAAAGCAACCATTCTTACAGATTCCCTTTTATCAGTACTAGCTATCAGAAACAGAAATGTATGTAGCAGACCAGATATTATAGAGGAGATACTACAGGCCAATACATATCTACACACTGCAGGATGCAGTGTCACACTAACACGGATACCAGCACATGTTGGGATAGCAGGAAATGAGTTTGCAGGCAAAGAAGCCAAAGTGGGCCGAACTAGTTATAACTAAATTGAAGTAGGCTTTGGGAAGTTTGAAATTAAGAGCTTAATTGCTCAAGCAATAACTAAGGAGTGGATAACAGCATAAGATCAAAGTAAAAAAGCAAGACACTCATATAAAATCCTTTAAAAAAAAAAACAAGCAAAAAATGTCAAATACAAGATGAACTAAATATATCAATTAATACAAAATTGCTAAGACTCAAGCTTGGAACTGGATATTGCATGATTGAGGAACTCACATGCGAAGAGTGTCAAGAACCAAACACAATTAGACACTTTCTGGTGGACTGTAAAAAAATATGACCAGCAGAGGCAAAACATTAAGACATACTGTAGCAACCACAAGGTCAAAATGAGTGTAGAAAATCTCATAGGCACTAAGACCCCATCAGAAATACAAAAGTTAATAAAACACTATATTACAAAAACAAAAGTTAACATATGAAAAATAAATAAATAAGGATTCGAGCCAGTAGTCTACACTGGTGAAAGACTGCCCCCAGATAAATACGGATTGACTAAATAACCCTCCAGTGAAAATTAAAAACAAGCCAGTTTAGACAATATCATATTTTGGATAATAAAACCATATTGAAATATAACTTCTTCTTCTTTGATCCATAGCCGCCGACCGTCCAAATTGATTCCACTTTGCTCGGTCGGCGGCCATCCTTCGTACAGAGCCCTAACTCTGGTTCATTCTTTGCATCTCGGCTTCCACAGTTCTTCGCCAGGTTGTTTTTGGCCGGCCTCTCTTTCGCTTTCCTTCGAGGTTCCATAGCATAACTGTTCTTGTAATGGTATCAGGGTCCCTTCTGAGGATGTGGCCAACCCAACTCCAGCGTCTGCCAGCTATGATGGTGTGCATTCTTCTTCTTCTTCTTTGATCCTTAGCCGCCGACCGTCAAAGCAGTCAGTGGCCATCACGCCTAGTGGCGTCTTGTATGGCAACAACAAATTTATTCCACTTTGCTCGGTCGGTGGCCATCCTTCGTACAGTGCCCCAACTCTGGTTCATTCTTTGCATCTCAGCCTCCACAGTCCTACGCCAGGTTGTTTTTGGTCGGCCTCTCTTTCGTTTTCCTTCAGGGGTCCAAAGCATAGCTGTTCTTGTGATGGCATCGGGGTCTCTTCTGAGGACATGGCCAACCCAGCTCCAGCGTCTGCCAGCTATGATGGTGTGCATGTTACTCCGAATAAGCAGATCTTGGTTAGTGATGGTATTCGGCCAAAAGATTCGGAGAATTTTCATTAGGTAGATTGTGTGGAAGGAGGACAGTTTCAACATTTCCTTCTCTGTTACTCTCCAGCATTCCGCACCACAGAGAAGCACAGAAAGTAGTAGTTCTAATAGTTCTGCTGCTAGTTCAGGATCTGCTTTGAATAACAAGTTTACTCAACCACCCTAGCCCCTGTCACAATTCTAAGAACAATAACCCTCATTAATTTTTAATTCCCCAAGGAGCATAGGCCATCAACGAACAAGCATGGCAAGTGTCTTCCATTCAATGTCTTTCTATATCTTTATCCTTCCCACGTTTCACTGATTTTTTTACCCTTGCACACATACAAAAATGTTTATCCAATGTATGGGATACTCTTTTCAACCCGACGAGGGTTATAACTTGAGTTTATAGTGTTCTTTAGTCTACACAGTATTTTGCATTTACTTTTCTTTCTTTTGTTGATTCTTCCATCCCTTTCACGTCTGCTTCCATGTCCCTTCTCCGTGTGTTTTTCAAACTCCCTCTACCCCATTTAGACAGTGAATTCCAGAAGACGAACTGTATTGTAATACTATCAACATATTTCTTCAATACTTGTCCTCTCCGAAGTTAGCGTCTTCTTCTCGCCTATACTTCTAATCGCGCTTGCCAGTTCCACAATGCTAAGAAGCACGGTCGCATTTCGTATGAACAATATTTTTGACCCACGTTTAATCGCGAGAATGATTGCGTGAGTAGGAGAAACAAGAGGGAGAATCGGGTAACCACTTTTTTTTTTTTCCTCAGTAGATTTGCCTTTTAGAAAATCTTTTTGCGCCTTATTTTGCAAAATTAAAAAAAAAAACCTCGATTTTGATACGTTTTCATTTCGGCCGTGCAAGGCCCGCTACTTGATCTTTACTATATTCATGAAAACTTTTAGTTATGGCTCTTTATCACCTAGTTCGCTAATGTTTGAGGTGTTTTTGTATGCTGTTTAGCTCTAGGTCCGTTAACGTTTCTATTTTAAATTCAAGTTTTATCGATTATATGATTTTTTCCCCCCCCAGTTTATCCAGCGAGATCCACAGTCAGTTTGCTTGACCTGTTACGGTTGCTCATGTTCCAGTTTTTGTGAATGGTCCTGGGTGATCGTGTATGTTTTCTTAGCAGCTATGTCTCAGGAAAAAAAAAACTAAATATACAAACTAAACAATTAAATTTACTTTATATTTCATATCTTATAGAACAGAGGTTCTCAACTTTTTTTTTTTTTTTTGTGCTCAATCTCATGCTCATTTTTTTTTTTTTTTTTTTTTGCTCAGTGGTCTCCTTCAGTCACTGTTAGCTGGGGAAAAGTGTACTTTACCATCTTACTGTGGCTTCTAGAAATATGGCATGCCCCCCCCCCCGGGGCAGGGGGCGTAAAGGGGGGGGGGCTGTATGGTTCCCGTTAAGAGCCACTGTCATTGAAGCCTATAACTAGAAATTCGAGCTTTATTATTTCTGACATATTTTAAAATTGCTATCGTTCGCTTTAAAAGCTGTTTATTCCATTTCTTCTTCTTCTTCTTCTGTCGCTTTTCAACTCCACAAGGAGCATAGGCCTTCAACAAACGTATGCCAAGTCTTCCTGTCCTGTGTCATTAGCTCAAGGTCATTCCATGTCTACTCCATCCCCCTTCACGTCTGTCCCAGTTTTCTACTGCGTGTGTTCTTTGGTCCTCCTCTACCTCCCTTACCCTGGGGGTTCCAGAAAAAACTACTGCCTGGTAATGTTATCAACTTCTTTTGTTAACGTGTTGATTCCATTTGCTATGTCACAATTCTGTCCTGGCCCCGTGTAGCTCCCGGAGACATAGACAGAAAAGGTCATGTCATAAGAGACAACTAACACGAGGTTGTGCAGAGGGCGGTAATCTCATAATATAAATAAATTATTACATAAACTATCGTTGCGATGGTACATGAACTTTTTGGTAAATAAATTGTTACATAAACTATCGCTGCGATAGTACATGAACTTTTTGGTAAATAAATTGTTACATAAACTATCGCTGCGATAGTACGTGAACTATTTGGTCAATAAATTGTTACATAAACTATCACTGCGATAGTACGTGAACTATTTGGTCAATAAATTGTTACATAAACTATTGGTGCGATAGTACGTGAACTATTTGGTCAATAAATTGTTACATAAACTATTGCTGCGATAGTATGTGAACTATTTGGTCAATAAATTGTTACATAAACTATCGCTGCGATAGTACATGAACTTTTTGGTAAATAAATTGTTACATAAACTATCACTGCGATAGTACATGAACTTTTTGGTCAATAAATTGTTACATAAACTATCACTGCGATAGTACATGAACTATTTGGTCAATAAATTGTTACATAAACTATCACTGCGATAGTACATGAACTATTTGGTCAATAAATTGTTACATAAACTATCACTGCGATAGTACATGAACTATTTGGTCAATAAATTGTTACATAAACTATCACTGCGATAGTACATGAACTTTTTGGTCAATAAATTGTTACATAAACTATCACTGCGATAGTACATGAACTATTTGGTCAATAAATTGTTACATAAACTATCACTGCGATAGTACATGAACTATTTGGTCAATAAATTGTTACATAAACTATCACTGCGATAGTACATGAACTATTTGGTCAATAAATTGTTACATAAACTATCACTGCGATAGTACATGAACTATTTGGTCAATAAATTGTTACATAAACTATCACTGCGATAGTACATGAACTTTTTGGTCAATAAATTGTTACATAAACTATCACTGCGATAGTACATGAACGTTTTGGTCAATAAATTGTTACATAAACTATCGCTGCGATAGTACATGAACTTTTTGGTCAATAAATTCCTGCAATGGGGATGAGTTGCAGTGGTGAACTACATGCTTTATAAGGAGCAAAACAGGAAGTGATGAACATTACTGCTAGGTCTTCTACGACATCCGTGGGATGTTAAAGTATTGCTATTATTTGCTCCCCCTGTCTAGCCCTGGTAACACACGAATGCTTACTTAGAATAGGATTGAAATGGCATGAGGAGATTATCAATGAGAAACTAATGACATCAACCAGATAAGTGCTAGTGGAACAAAAGGGGAGATGAGGCCGCTGGCGTTGGATAGAGCACATAATGAGAATACGTGTTCATAGCATTACCAGGCAGTCCTTTGTCTGGAATCCCCAGGATAAGAGAGATGGAGGGAGACTGGAGAACTCATGAAGAAGGAAAACTCATGAAGAAGGAAACTGGAGATATTTCTGACACGGAGAAGAAAGAAAGGCATGGAATGACCGTAAACAAATGTTACGGGAAAGGAAGGTTTGGCATGAGTTTGTTCAAGGTCTATGCTTCTTGTTGAGCGGAACGTAATGAAGATAATGATTCCATTTGTGCGTTAGTAATGCTTTAGTTTAGAAATATCCTTACAAGATGTAGGATCCCGTTATACGCTCATTGAGGCATATTGGGAATATGATGTTAGACCCATATTTTCTTGACCATCGGCACACTAGCGGTGATGTGGCCGGCATCACGCCGGCTGTCTTAACCTTCCCAGAGTTGCTCTGGTACCCAATTAAAGAGGCTGGGTTGACACCGGGGCCGTTTGCAGTCTAAAAAAAATCCCACCCCAACTGGGGATGAAACCAGGATCACCGAGCTGGGAAGCCAGTGAGTGCTCTTTATAAGATGTATAGTGAAACATTTATCTTAGCAGCAATATAGACACGATGGATGGACAGGTGTAGCAAAGTTTGATTTGCTGGGGAGGTTATGATGGTATCCTAAAAGAATGAAATCCGTGTCTGTATTAACCGTGTGAGGTCAAGCACATGTAGGCCCCTGACTCTAAAAGATGATGATGAAATATTTGCAGGGAACCTAACGCTACCTCCCTAGATCTCACACGGTCACTATTTTGGCTCTAGTGTCTGGTGTATGATGTACCTAGTGTTTAGGGGAGAAATGAAATGATGGTACACAACACAAAAACACTTAAATTTTCTATGAGGAAGTGAATAAAACCAGTGGTTAAGTTTTTCTTTAAAATGAATGTTTTTTCTGTACAATTTAATCTGCCTGTCCAGCCATATCTTTTGGACAGGTCTTTGAAAATGAGGACAAGATAGTTTACAGAAAAGATCAACTAAAAAATGTGTGGACAATTTGCCCCATAACTATAAAGTCAATATATATCTTTCCTGTGGGAATGTTCACAGCTTAAACTTTATTCATCTAAGAGGGAGAGTCACTGTGTATGAGGAGCTGTAGTTTCATCACACCCCATAAACTTCCTGAGTATGATTTGAAATACCAGTGTTTATTAAACGAAAGTGTCAGATATACCCAGATGCTTAACACATCACCTGGGATTCCCTGTAGAATGATAATACAGTATGAAGTTGCAGAAAATCTCGATCTCTCAAAATGCCCAAGCTCCTCCCGTTATCTTTTGACAGCATAAACGAATGGTCGGAGACTTGATGGCTTTATTCTCTCTCAGCAGGTTTCTTCTTACCGGCTGGCAACAGGAAATAAAACCTCTGCAACAAAAGGACACCCTGGCCTTTTATATCTGATCACTTATTATATTTATTATTTTCCTACGGTGATATGGGGTCAGCCTCGCGTGCATTACAGGTGCACTCGCCTCTAATTTTAAATGACTCACACCTTGCTGTGACCACACCTCAGGTCCCTATGGCAGATACGCCACTGTACGTTTACATAGTTTTCCTCAATAAAATAATGTGGAGTAACCACATTTCCTTTGGTATGATTTTCTCTTCTTTTCTTTTTTTAAAAATAAATGCTTCAGGCATGTTAAACAGTGTTCA